>QRFJ01002058.1:99604-233488 GCA_006176705.1 Cocos nucifera | reverse complement strand
TTTTCCCATCCGCCTGAAAAGATACTATAGGTATTATTTCAGAGGATTGTAGAGAAAATTGTTTCCTCGTAGGTAACGGTGCTCATGGAATATCCCAAAATCTACAACGAGGCGATATCAGATATTGACTCCGAGAAAGGCCTTGAATACAATGAGTCAGAGATCGGACTCGATGCAAACTCACAAACCCAAGTTGGGACCTTGAGTAGATCCACCAGAAGGTATAGTAATCTATTGGGTGTAACATGAAGATCTTCCAAAGAAGAAAAGATTGGTGCTATGATGGGAAATGTGGAGACATCTTCAAGGGCTAGACTGGTGGCAAAAAGACTTATAGTCAACAGTGAAGCATTGGACTATCGGAATTACCTTTTCCCCAAATGCAATGCTAAAATCCATCCGCGCACATTGCTTGCCCGTTGCAGGCTATTTTCATATAAATATGGCAAATTGGAAATGAAAACGGCAGTTCCTAAATGGATTACTTGAGGAAGATATTCTAATATGGAACAGCCGCTAGGTTTCACATCCAGTTAGATACAATCAACAAAGGTTTGCAAAGCTTGCAAGGTCCAATATGGACTTAAAGCAAGGGCACTCGGAGCTGGAACACCTCGTTTCAATGATGTGATCAAAAAGTTTGATTTCATCAAAAACGAGAAAGGTCCATGTGTTTTTCAAAAGGGTCAGTGGGAGCGCTGTTGTCTTCCTCGTATTGTATTTGTGGATGACATCCTCCTTATTGGGAATGATATTCCAGTTGACATCAAGTCAATGTGGTTTGTCCAAGGAATTCTCCATGAAAAAGACTAAGGTGAAGCATCCCTTTTATTCTAGGAATTAAAGGTCTATAGAGTAGACGAATAGGTGCTAGGACTTTCACAGAAAATGTACATAGAGGAAGTACTAAAGAGGTTTAGTAATGAAAAAACTCTAAGAGGGATTATACCCTTCAACATGGTATTCATCTTTCCAAGAAGATGGTGCCCCAGCACACCCTGAGGAAATAGAACGCATGAGCAAGATCCTTATGCTTCTGCAATATGGAGCCTCATGTAGGCCATGCTATGTAACGACCTGATATAGCCCATGCTGTGAGTGTCACAAGCAGATATCAGTCAAATCCAGGTGAAGAACACTGGACTTCTGTGAAATGTATCCTTAAGTACTTGAGAAAACTAAGGATATGATGTTGGTCTTTAGTAACGGAGAACTCCAAGTTCAAGGATACACAGACTCGACTCATGTCTGATATAGATGATCAAAAGTCACATCTGGAAGTCTGTTTATGTGCAATGTGGAGCTGTCAAGCTGGAAGAGTTCCAAGCAAAACTGTGGATAGCAGATTCCACCATGGAAGCAGAATATATAGCTGCATCAAGAGGCTGCAAAGGAGCGTTCTGGTATAAAGAAGTTTGCTGCAGAAATTGGAGTAATGCCATCAGATGCCTTCCTCTTTACTGCAAACAATGCGCCATAGCCCTTGCTAAAGGAGCCGAGGTCTCACCCAGAGGTCCAAAGCCATTGAGCGGCGATATCATCTCATCCCGCGATACCTTGAGAAAGGTTACGTTGAGGTCAAGAGAGTCAACTCCGCAGATAATGTGGCAGACCCACTTACAAAACCGTTGGGCCAGCAGAAGATCGAAGCCACCTTGAGAAAATGGGGGACTTAGACCTTGTACGCCAATTGGCTTTTAGGATAAAGTGGGAGATTGTTAGATATATGTGCCCTAGAAGCCAGAATTGGCTGACACTTGTAATACACTTCTAGGGGCAAAATTATAATTTTGACTATAATTAATGAAATGGGTTATTTTCTATCACACATGTGTATTTAGTGTCTGTGATACATCCTTTGAGTTAATGGTAATGATAATTCATATTTTCAAGAGTTGAAAATTTAAGACATGAATAATCATTATTAACTCATAAACAGCTCCCGACCATAGGATCATCACGAGGATGGTGATTGATCCGGAAGGTTGGTGTACGATCGCTTCTCTTTAGTAGATGAGTCTTGAGTCTACGGTGTGGAGACACCGGAGCGAGAGTACAGGTACTCGTTAGAGAACGAGGGCACTGAGCGTGACCACCTCGAGTAGTCATTAGGGAAGTCTACCTTCTCGTCAATGACTGACTCGATGCTGCAGTAGTGTGTCTGGTTCTTTGACCTGAGATGCATCGGCAGTTCACCTTGAGGGTGTTATAGTTTGACTACACCATTACTCGGTCTCCTAGCCATATGGAACCCTGAGGTGTATGTTGGCTATAGCATGTTCATTGTAGGAACTGGATTGCATCAAGATGGGATCTATCTACCTCGGTGGTAGAGGAGTAGCCCTATGATGATCATGAGAATCAAGTCCAGAAATCCATGGCCATGGTAGAGTGAAATAATAGAAAGAGTTTCTATTTAGATTTTCACATTGGACTCGAATCGAATGATTACATCATATGACAGAGACTAGGGTTTGACGAGTTCACCTTAACCCTAATCTGATCGGGGCTCAAGATAGAAGAACTTAATCACACAGGTAGCTGCACCAAGAGGTTCGCATTCAGCTCTGATGGGTTGCCACCATATACTGCTAGGTGTCACTGGTGGATTTTGGGAGCAATTAGAATGATTTAGATGATCGATCATTCTAGCGTTCGAATCAGAAGAGTTCTGATCCATCGAAAGGAGTTTCGATGATGTCTATGATAGAGATCATGACATATCCCATTACCATACAGAACTGAACCTAACTGGGTCACACAAACAAGGGTTTGAATCTGGTGATCATCAATTGAACTGATCTAGTTCAATTGATCTGAATGAGATTCAATTAGGTTCAAGGAAATCGTGCTAGCACTCGATTGAACCTAACGTTCTTCTTTTACTATCATAAATAAGTTGTCCTGACTGAGCCAAAGGAGTTTGTGCTCAATCAGAGGCCTTCATATGGTCTGACTGGAGGTTGTCCAAGTCAGAATAGGTTGTCTTATTTGTAAGACATTACCTGCCATTTTTGGTCACCTGCCATTTCTTGTTCTTTGACTTTGGTCAAAAGTCTACCTTTGACTGGTCAAACGTTGACCATTGACCCTTTGACTTTTGACCACATGTCATGCACCTATTGGAGAGCTGGTGGGGGCCTGTCCCCCTGCCAGAACCTGGCAAGGAGAAGGGCGCACGCCAAGGGTGGCGTGAGCCCAAGTAGGAGGCGCCTAGGAGTCCTTGTTGGACAAGGACTCCACCTCCCTTTTGGATTCCAATCAGAGTTCTACTAAGAATCCAGTTTGACTGGTCTTAGGCGCCCTCTAAGGAGGAATCCAGGGGTCTCTATTCCAACCAATCAGATTTAGATCTGATTTCACAAAGGGTTGTGATTGGTTGAGAGGAAGAGGAGTTGGATCACAAGAGGTCTATAAATAAGACCCTGCGCCCAACCCTAATTAAAAAGTGAATGCAATTGAGAAACCCCACGCCCCAAGGCTGCCTCTCCCCCCCTCCTTCTCCATGCCATAGCTCTCTTCTCCCCTTGCTCTCCACGTCCAAAAGGTGTTTTGGACTTTGGTTGGTGCGATTCAGATCAAGGAAAGGCGATCAAAAGCAAGAAGGCTGCGCTGCTGCAAAAGGACGACTGCAGATCTTCAAAAGAGTTTTGAAGATCCTCCAGATCAGATCCAGATCTGATTTTTGGAGGTGTGATAGAGAAGAAGAGGATCTCTAGATCCAATCCGAGTGGATACCGGTAGAGGCCAGGCGCTTGCGTGGCTAAGATCCAGAACCTTCCGCTGCAATCAGGATCATCTACAGGGTAATAGGATTACCCAAATCAGGTAAATTAAATTTGATTTAATTTATCTTATTTTATTTTATTTATTAAAATAATAAGAATCAGATCTGAAACATATCAAGATCTGATTGAGATCAAGAGAAAATTTTTAAAATATATCTCTTGATCTAATCAGATCTGAACGAACCTGGACCGAGAAATCAGGATTCCCCTTCAATTATCTCCTATTGACGTTGAAGTCGAAGCTTGGAGGAGATCTTATCTCCATCCAAGGTTGAAGTTGGAGTTTAGAGAAGATCTTATCTTCAGTCGAGATTGAAGAAGATCTTATCTCCTGTTGATGTTAAAGTCGAAGCTTGGGGGAGATCTTATCTCCAACCGAGTTTGAAGTTGGAGCTCAGGAGAGATCTTATCTCCTATATCAAAAGCCTTCTATCTGGCCTAAAAATAAAGTTCAGCTTAATCTTTTCCTATTATAATTTACAAAAGATAGGAATGTTGAAATAAGAATTCTCTATTGAAAAGTGGTTAACGAAATTGCAAGTTTTTAAAATTTTAATATTGACACTATGTAACTCCTTAATATTTTTTCTTGCCGATGTCCTTCGACCATGGTATTGATACTTCCATGCAGGGATTGGCTTCTTTAAGACCCCTCCCCCTAGGTCTCCTCGGTTGTGAAAGAGCCCTTGGTTGCTCTCCTTTTCTCTCAGACCGATATCGTAGGAATCGATCCAAATGACCCTGCCTGATCAGTTCTTCAATTTCATTCTGAAGCTGAAAACATTCCTCGGTATCGTGACCATGATTATGATGATACAAACAATACTTGCTTCGATTGCACTTGTTTGGGGGAGATCATAATTCTTTTGATCTTGGTAGCTGATTCTTAATTTTTATTAGAACTTGAGTTTTAGGAGCATTAAGGGAGGCATAGTTATGGAACCTTCTAGAGGGAGAACTTCTTCGGATCCTTCTATCGAAGCTTCTTTGATGACGAGCTCGAGGAGGAGTTCGAGCTTGCTTGCGCTCGGGGGGAGTATGTGAGTGCGGTCGATCTTCATTTGGTCCTCCATCAGCGGTGGATCTATTAGACTCGCCCGCCTGCCGCTCTCCTATGGCTTCTTCATCCTTCAACTTGAAGGCTTCTTTTGCACGGACATATCTCTCAATCCGAGCTAGCAGATTGGCAAAGTTCCTAGGATACTTCTTCTCCAGGAAGAACAGTAAATCGTTCTTCTGAAGACCGTCCTTGAGTGCAGCCATCGCAACAGACTGATCTAAGTTTTGGACCTCTAATGCAGTAGCATTAAATCAAATGACATAAGCTCGGATAGATTGCCCCTCCTATCAAAAAATTCGAACCTCGACGGGGACGTCGACTGCTAATGAAGTGAGCCACAAACTGATGGCTCATTTGGTCAAATGAGAAGATCATACCTGGCTTCAATGCTAAGTACCAATTTTTTGCTGCTCTCTTTAAGGTAGATGAAAAAACTTGGTATAAGATGGCGTCTGATGTGCCATGGAGCAGCATCATAATTCGAAAGGCCTCTAGGTGATCGATTGGATTAGAGGTTCCATCGTAGCTTTCAAGTTGGAGAAGCTTGAAGTTTGGCAGAACGGACTCTTGCATAATTCGAAAAGAAAAAAGAGGATCAGTGCAGATGTCGTCATGGAGAGCCAGGGCGACATGGAGAAGTTCTTCAATCTATCAGTCCATCTCTCGTAGTTTTTGATCGAGGACGTCATCTCAATCGCAGATCCTGAAAGGCTTCCGACTATAGATGGAGAAGATCTCTTTCGAAGGAGAATCGTGATCCGAACAAGGATCCTCTGCTCTTTGTTTTCTCTTTCTAGGGATCATCGATCGGCTAGCCCGAGTCGATCGTCCTTTGATCGAATCATGAGATTCCAAAAGAGCCTACTCCAGTTGAATTGATGCCGAAGCCTGTTGATGTATGGCCTGCACTACCTCCAACATGTTGAACTACTTTACCTCCACCATGGCTACAGATGAAGCTTGAGTTATCGGAGTTGGAGCGGGAATGGATAGATCTGGATGGGATCTGGCTATAAAGGCCGTTGATTGCTGGGTCGAAGCTTTCCTAGGAAGCATTTTTTTCTCGAAAATAACTCTAGAGAGGAAGAGAGATCACTGCTGAGTACTCCTTTAAGAATAAGGAAATCTCAGGAATGGACAGCCCTTCCTCTAGCGTCAATCCTGTTGGTGCAGAATCTGGTTGACATCGGATCGAGTTGGAGTTGGAGAAGAGGAAGTCATCGTCGGTGACCTGCAAGATATAGTTTCGATCGGAGTCGGTGGTGGTGGCTCTGACAGAATTCTCCGATGATTAAGTCAGTTCTTCTGGCTAATAGAAATGGAGTGCTCGGATATGAATTCAGCAGAGTTTTGAAAAAAAAGAAGAGAGCTTCGAGAAAACATATCTGGAGGATCCTTTTTTATAGATGGAGCTTGTCATAACCATCTAGTAGTGGGCCACTCTGGACTATCTAAAATTTATTATGGAGAGAGGTGTCGCTCGTAATAGACCGATAATGACAGTCATAACCATTTGGTAGTGGGATTGTCTGTAGCAGACTGATAATGGTAGTCGTAATCGTTCAGTAGTGGGGTTGTCTGTTCATTGAGATTTAATAGTCGAAGTTCGGAATGAGTTCGATTGCTTGAGGAGTCCGACTGAAGGAGAAGTCCGAAAAGAGTTTGGCTTATGGAGGAATCCGACTGAAAGAGATGTCAGAAAGAAGTTCGATTTCTATAGAAATTTGGATTGAAGGAGAAGTCCGAAAGGAGTTCGACTTTTAGAGAAATCCGTCGAAGGAGAAGTCCGGAAGGAGTTTGGCTCCTAGAGAAATCTGATTGAAGGAGAAGTCCGAAAGAAATTCGACTTCTGTAGAAATCCGACTGAAGGAGATATCTGAAAGGAGTTTAGCTTCTGGAGAAATTCGACTGAAGAAGATGTCCTAAAGGAGTTCGACTTCTGTAGGAATCCGACTGAAGGAGAAGTCCGGAAGGAGTTCAGCTCCTAGAGGAATCCGACTGAAGAAGATGTCCGAAAGGAGTTCGACTTCCGTAGGAATTCGATAGAAGGAGAAGTCCAGAAGAAGTTCGGCTCCTGGAGGAATCCGACTGAAGGAGATGTTTGGAAGGAGCTCGGCTTCTGTAGGAATCCGATAGAAGGAGAAGTTCGGAAGGAGTTCGACTTCTAGAGGAATCCGACTGAAGAAGATGTTCAGAAGGAGTTCGGCTCATGTAGAAATCCGACTGAAGGAGAAGTTCGGAAGAAGTTCGGCTCCTATAGGAATCCTACTGAAGAAGAAGTTCAGAAGAAGTTTGGCTACTGAAGAAAAAATTTTCGGTCGAAGCTCTTTCGTGATTATCAGTTGCATTAGGCTAAGTATCAGATTGAATTTCGATGGAAGCGGATTTATCCCCAACAGGAGGGTTTAGGAATTTTTGATTGGAAGGATTCTTCTTTAGCTACAAAGTTTTCAATTTATAGACTTGTGTTCTATGTGAATGAGGGTTAATCGGGTGGGTTTGGGTACCTGACGGATATACAAATTTTAAATTTAGGGTGGGGAGGATGAATGAGGGTTAATCGGGTAGGTTTGGGTACCCGACGGATATACAAATTTTAAATTTAGGGTGGGGAGGATGAATGAGGGTTAATTGGGTGGGTTTGGGCACCCAACGGATATACAAATTTTAAATTTTGGGGGGGCGGATTTGCAATGGGTTGGGTAGTAAGATTTTAAACAAATTTGGATATGGGTAGGATACCCTATTCGTTGCCGTCCCTAGTAAATATGAAGCATGCTTAGGTGGACTTGACTTTACTGATTTGAGCCTAATCAGACTCCAGTCTCCTCCTCCCGTCCAGATGGAGGCGCTGCCACTCTCCTCCGGGGTTGCTTCTAACCTTCGACCTTCTCCCTTTCTTCCGCATCTTTCTCCCACCGGCAGATCATGGAATCCGAGAGCGCCCTATTCCAAATCCAAGAAGCACCTCTTCGTCTGTGCCTCCTCATCCAAAGATTCGAGTAAGAATTGCCGCTCATCCGTGCCCCAAGATTTCCACTTCTCCATCTCCTTATTTGCGGCCATTTCCATAATCTTCTCTGACCTTTCTTTTACTTTGCTACTGTCTACAGCGGTCACTCTGCTGGATTACGGTGCTGGAAATGTCCGGAGCGTGCGCAATGCCATCCGGTATTTGGGGTTCAATATCAAAGATGTAAGCTTTCTTTATGCTCTGCAACTTCCCGTTCTTTTTTTCCCTTGAAAAGTAAAATCTTGATTTTTCCCCCTTTCTGGTTTCTTTGTTTTTCTTTCAACTCCATGCCCAATCCGTAATCTTGGAACCAAGATTACAATAGATATGATTTTATGTTCCTTTTTGATCCCTAACGCTCTATACCGCGATCCTTAGCTTAAGAAAGGGCATGGTTCGATTTCCCCAATGAAAAGATTGCCGTAGTCTGGGGATACCACTGTTTTAGAAAACTTTTTTCGTTTTTTGTTTTTGGAGATTCTTCGGCAAGATTCTTGCACTATTAGATTTGTGATACAGGGCTTCAATACCTTCTCAATGCTTATGCAAATGAGAATTGATAGGCATCACATGGGGCTTTTGTACAAAAAAAGAATCTTAATTTCCTCCACGAGGCATAAAAGGTTGCATTTGATTTTGTTAAGCTCATTGAAAGAACTTACATAGCCATGTATAGGTGCCCATTTTATCTCGTGGAACCTTTCTTTTTGGTGCTACCACTAGTTCCTGGGTATTCGATACCAAACAATAGTGCGCAATAGAAACTCACAGATATAGGGTTGGTCTCTGCTAGTTTGTTTACTTCCATGCTATCTAATTTTCTTGTCGCATCATGGTCACAAAACTAATGGTTTGTGCAGCTAGAAGGGGCTATCATAGGTTTAATGGCTAAGGTGGAGTGGCAATTTGAATGTGATTTCTCTGGTGATTTTTTAAGATCAAATGGATCAAATTAATTAATGTGACATTTTGATATGACCTCCAGTGTTGGTCTTTGTGGAATTAGATGATTATTCAAGATCAACTTTGTTATCGGCTCATCCCATTGAAGTCCATGTAAATCTTAATGTATTTAAGTATTTAGACAACGGGCAATAGGGTAAGAAAGTTAAAGATAATTCTTAAAATCTAGAAGTACTGATCAATATTTCATTGTTGTGGCTACAAGGATTAATGAAGTTATAGAAGTAATAATTGAAAAATATCTTCTATGTGAGGTACAATTCTATTGCAATCAAGTTAACCAGTCTTTGTTTGTTGCATTATATTGTGCTGGAGACAACAGAAGCTTCTTAGGAATGCCTTTGAGCATTAGCATCCGGCCCTGTTTGGCCTTACCGTGCTATGCTTATAAGTGAAGTAGCTGCTGTATAAGCAGTGTGCTTTGCCTTTCTGCATTTTAAACTGAAGCAGAGAAAGTTGTTTGGTAATAGTTGCTATGCTGTAAAGTTAAGTAAATAAAAATAGTTGATTATTTGGTAATAGCTGCTGTGTTGTATTGTTCTATCTTTTGGAGAGAAATATATGAGTTTGTTCAAAGTAGCTTCTGCATGAGAAAAAAAAAATCTCATAAGGTGCTTTATAGAGTAAAAGGTATACCTAAAATCAAAGCATCCTAATTATTCTTAAAGCAAAGCACTTAAAAAGTTTTTGGTTATTAAACACCTCAATGTCAGCTTTTGTTTGCTTTACTTTGAAGCAAAGCAGCTAAAGCAGAAAAAAGCAGGGCCAAACAGGGCTATGTTGTGCTGTGCTATGCTTATAGGTGAAGTAGTTGCTATGTAAGTAGTGTGATTTGCTTTGCTGTACTTTAAACTAAAGCAGGGAAAAATGTTTGGTAATAGCTATTGTATTGTAAAGTTAAGTAAATAAAAATAGTTGACTATTTGGTAATAGCTGTGCTATGTTGTTCTATTTTTTTTGGAGAGGAATTATATGAGGTTGTTTGAAATAAATAGTTTGCTGACATAATGTTTAATCTAACTGCACAAACTCAGTGCAATCCTATCACGAATATCATCCATACTTGATGTAGGATTTTTGTCCTCATTTTGTACATTAGTTTCAGACTCTTTGTGAGGTACAAAATTAGGATTAGCATCAATAATTAGAAAAAGCTATGTCATCAGAAGTCGTCCTCCAAATATAATTGTGCAATGCCATTGATATTATGACCATGTCAACTTGTGTCTTAAATGGATAGTTAGGCATTCTATGCAACAACTTCCATCTTGCTTTCCAAATACCAAAAGTTCTTTTTATGCAACTTTGAAGAAATGAGTGCCAACTATTGAATTTTTCTTTATAATCCATTGGTGGCTGTCGACGTTGAAATTCATGAATGTGATACGTAACTCCATGATGTTTTGTGTGGGAATTCCCTTCCTTCCAAAAAAGCGAACTTTATCATATTCGGGTAGACATGCATATACATGAGTACTGTCAATTGCACCAATGCAATCATTATAAAAAAAACTTATGTATGAATCAGTAATAATCAAAATATTAAGTAGAACTAGAATCTAATAAAATTGGACCGAATAATAAAACCTACCTTGAAATGAGAGGCCAATATCTTTCATCCTCAAATATTTGTGGTCAAATATTACGAAACTCTCTATCAAATGGTTGTATCATGTCATGGGAAAAGAGTTTCGTTGCTTTTATAACCTCATGATTTATTCTACTTATAGTTTCTTCTGAGTGTTTGAAACCTTCTTGGACTTCACAAATTGCATGACCTTGAGCAAGTGTATATATGAATATACATACTTTCTCTAAAGTCGATATCTCCCTGGAAGGCCGTAGTCCATATTTAAGTTCCATTTCTCTGGATATTCCTAATAATGTACTTTTCTCCATTCTGAACAAGTTTCTACATCTTTTTTCATTTCATTCATAATTTCTACCAACCACATGCCACCTGCTTGGTCTGAAGTAATATAAGTGCAATAATAATCTATGATTATTCCAAATGCAAGAACATCCAATGCTAATTCATCTTCTTCTTCTTCATTAAAGTACTTCAGTTGTCTCCTCAATGGTTCACCCATAACTGAATGTGAAAATTTAAAGTATGCATCAAAGTAAATATTATAGTTCACATAAATTCATTTCATAGGTAGGGAAACATTTAGGAATAAGTTCCAAATTCATAGTCTTTGTTCATAAACAAAAAGGTCAACAAGTTGACATACTTAAAAAAGTACTATAGTACTATAGGTATAGAGTTTGTAAACAAAAAGTACTACAATTTCACATAGTTAGAAGCAATAGAGTTCACAAAGTCAGAACTATGGCTATCAAAGTACTAGAGCATTCAACTTCACTCTCTTAAAGTGAACTTCAACCATCCTAACTTCAACTCTAGTTTTTTGAGAGCTATGTAAACCCTTCTTGGTGTCATCTTCAAACAAAGCCGTGGCTTTATACAACATACACTGATTTTCAGGGTCATCTGTCATATCAGGCAGCTTCATTAAATCATCTAAGACAACTTCAATGGAACAATACTCATCTTCTGATTGTACAGATTTCATACTAGTACAACCACTGTTTCTTGATGCAATGCTATGCACCAACATGTGAATCCCCTACCTCATTGCAGCTGCCAACCCCTTTTTCGCCCTTTTCATATCTTTTCCCTTCTTTGCATTGAGTCCATTAGCTCTCTTTTCTCTACTGCCACATTGTCTTTCATTGCATCTTCCATATTCCCTTTCATTTTGTGACATATTAGGTGTCCCTTTGGAAACTATCATCTTCAGAATCTCCACTACCCTCCACATCAGGTTCATTCTCAATAGGATCCTGATTGGATGCCCATGCATATTCTCTTGTGGCTGAAATGTCACCAAACATCTGATCCCAATAGTCCTCAATCTCAGGAGGTATACCACTCCTAAATTTTGCCAACCTTCTATTACCCTACGTTACAAATAAAAATATTAGTAAAATTTTGCATAAATTTTTTAACAAGAAAGTATTGTGAAAAACTAACCTGGATCTTCTCTGCCCACCAATGACCAGGGGCATCAATAGTTCTTTTCGTAGCATCCCACCCTATCCCTGTTTCTGTTCCTTTTAACTCTTTCCACAGTTTTCATTCACTCTTCATTGCATCCCATTTATTTTTCAATTGGTCCTTGTTATAGTCACACCCACTTTTTTCTTTGAATAGGTCAACAACGTGAACCCATCCGGCTAGAGTAAAATGAGTGGTTGGTCTCATTCCTTTGAGAACCGCATGAACATATACTTTCAAAAATATAAGTGTGTTATGTTGATTCCATTCAGCCATAGACCCTCTGTTTTCTTCCATTAACATGGGTTCCTTCACCATAATTACAACAGGTCATCTACAATAGAACTTTATTAACCCAAGAACAACACATAAGTAGATTGAAAAATTTCAAACAATATAGCATACTTTGGCATTTAACACATCAAATACACACAATTTTAACCCACAGATCAAGAGAAAATAAAATACAGAAATACACACAAATTTTAACCTCAAATTCAGGAAATTATCCAACTCCCATAGCAAATCTTGAAGGAGAAAAATTTACCTGTTGAGATTAGTAAAGGTGCCCTTTGAGATGAGTGGAGGATAGGAGGTTGCTGCAATGGCTTTCCCATGATGAAGGAAAATAATGCAGCTTAATGGAAGAAAATTTGTGGCGTTAAATTTTGGTTGTTGCAATGTTGCAACCTTACCAATTCTTATTGGATCACTTTAATTAATTTTATTCTTTTTGTCAGTGGCAACAAAAACATTAATGGATAGTAAGTAAAGCCATTAATGAAATCAATACTCTTTGTTACAAAAGCCATTAATGAAATCAATACTCTTTGTTACAAAAGTTTGCTCGGTTAATGGCTTCATTTGTTATGAAATATTTCAATGCTTTATTTATTACAAAATTGGCTTTCTATTCACTTAAACTTTTACAAAGAAAGATAGCAGCATGTTGCAATGATAATAAATAAAACTGTAATAATAGAATTTTGTAAAGTTAATAAGGATAATTTTATCTTTTAACATAACAAAATAGCTTCTGCTTGAGAAAAAAACATCTCCTAAGGTGCTTTATAGAGTGGAAAATAATATACCTAAAATCAAAGCACCTTGATTATTCTTAAAGCAAAGCACTTAAAAAAAAATTTGGTTACCAAACATCTCAATCTCAGCTTTTGATTGCTTTATTTTGAAGCAAAGCAGCTAAAGCAGAAAAAAAAGGACCAAATAGGGCTGTAGTGATGTCAAGTCACAGCTTTCTGATCTTCAATTTTTTTTCCTATTTAAGCTAAAATGTTTGTGGAAGGCCTCACTACCCCTAAGTCAGAAAATTATAGTATCTTATTGCCTAGCTTAAGTAAGAGGATACCATAACCTTAACCATCCCACTTATTTAGTGCCAGTAGCTCAAGAAAGAAGAGAGATGTCTGCTAGTTGTTACAGTGCTCCGAGTTGCTTGCGTAGGCTATGCTAGTGGTTTTCCTATACTTTCTGCATGAAATAACCCAGTTGTGTCTGAAAAGGAGACTTGCAATTACTTGAGGCATGCCCTAGCTAGCTTGGATATTGTTGAGATATAGAAGAGAAGGCAAGAAAAGGAGAAAATGTCTCTTTGGGGGCAAGGGGAAAAAGAAGGTCCAAATTATGTGGAATCCATATTTCTGGTTGGTGATGGAGTGTGACACTACTTGGTGCTCTCTGCCAATTTGATCCAAGTGGAGCGGACATGTTGGTTGGTAATCTCCTAAAACTTCTATCCATCCAGGCTTCGTTGGGTATTCTGCAATGAATGCAATATAATTTACCATTGGTTTTTCTTTTTTTTTTTTTGCATATTCCTCTCAATCATTGCCTTTTATTTGATTTCTATATGAGTATATTTGCATTATGAAGGGCACGTCTGATATCCAAGCAATTGTCTGGTATGCTGCTATTGATAAAAATTCAGTCCCAGGTCTACATTAGAATATATTGTTAAAGTTATCTAGGGGTTTATCATTTATAAAAATGATGATGCGGCATTACGTTATCTGTTTGCCAACATTTCTTGGGTTTATGTAATTTAGAGAGCCTGGAACCTTTTCAATTGGTTGATAGAGGTCTACTTTTGTCACCATCCTGATATCCATTTTGAGTTGTTAAGGTGGTATGACTGGTTGCATGCAGTTTTATTATTGTTATTATTATTATTTTGGCACTTTTGCTGATAGAGATGATTTTACCTGAGAAAATGGAATAGGATATTCCTTATGTGTTGCTATTGGCTCCTAGTTGTCCAATGATTCAATAATTTATATGGTTGTGGAGAGTCAGCATGTCTAGATACATTTTTACATGCTGTATCTATATGGGCTAGTGCTAATATTTTTTTTCTTTTTGTTGTGCTGCCCTCTTTTTGCTTTCTCCTTTTTTCTTCTTTTAAGTTCTAGGTTAATAATCTTTGTAGATGAAAACTTGCAATACAAAAGATCTAGATAGATGAACCTTAATAACACCTCACATTTATGCTTTGAAAATGCCATAATCTCTTGGCAATGTCTCAAAATGTGTTAGGAATGATATGATGCATCACTAATTATTGAAAATTGCTATATTTTCTAGGTGCAAAAACCGGAAGACATTCTCAGTGCAAACCACCTTGTTTTTCCTGGGGTTGGTGCCTTTGCTGCAGCCATGGAAGTGTTAAATCACAATGGGTAAGTGCTGTGTAAAGTGCTTTCTATTGAATTCTACATTCTTTACTGAAGATCTGATTCATATAAGTTATATATTGGAAAAGTTATCTCATAATAATAATAATAATAATAATAATAATAATAATAATAATAATAATAATAATAATAATAATAATAATAATAATAATGTGTGAAGGAGTATTGTGGTGTTGCCATCTCAAAATTTCAGATGACTTTAGTTGTGCCATGTGGAACCGATTATTTTGGCCGCATTAAGCCTTCCATCTTCTGTAATGCCATTTCGGACGGCTTCTCTTGACACTTCCACCGCTCTCTAGGGCTCTCTGCCTTCCTCCAATTCTCCTTCCTTTCCAGAAAAAGATGGGAAAAGGAAGAAGGGAGGGGGGTTGGTGGTGCCATAGCTGGCGGAGGGGAGGGGGTTTGGTCGTTGCGTGGAGCTAGGTGAGACGCGGATGGTGGTGGGGTAGCACCGTAGTGGGGTGGCGCGGACGGGTATGATTCTGAGACTCACGCGGCGGGGGATGGGGGGGAGGCCTCCTCCCTATGGGGGTTGGTGTTGCGGAGGGTGCGAGGGGCAGTCGCGTGGGGTGGGGGAGGTGCCAGAGGTCGGGGAGGGAGGCGAGGAGGGTTGGTGGTACTGGAGTTGGAGGGAGGGGGTTTGGTGGTCGTGTGAACGATGGGTGCGGCTTGGATGGCGGTGGGGGGCGGCACTATGGTGGGGGCAATGTGGATGGCCGCGACCTGAGCCTTACGCAGCGGGGGCGGGGGGGTGGGGAGAGGTGGCGGGGGGAAGGGGAGGGGGGAGAAAAAAGAAAAAAAGAAAAGAAAGAAAATATTTTGGGAGGGGGAAGGAAAAAGAAAAAAGAAAAAAAATATTATTTTATTATTAATAATAATTTAAAATAATATTTTTAAATAATAATAAAGTAGTATTTTAAAAAATTAGAAAAAATAATTTTTTTAAAAATAAAAGTAGGGGAGGGATAAGAGACGAAAATAACATTTTTTAAAAAATATTATTTTAAAAAATAAAATATTATAAAAATAATAATAATATTTTTTAAAATAACTTATTTATTATTGTTTTAAAAAGATAACATATCATTTTCTAATTTTAAAAATAATAACATACTAATTTATTTTTTAAAAATAATAATTTATTATTTTTTAAAAATAATATGTTTCGAGATCTGAATCGATCCATTGGATTAGATTAGATCAAATCTAATAAATTATCCGCAAACAAAGCATGGTACTTCGTCGATTTGAAAGCCAAATCTTTACATTTAATAGCCTCCGAAAGTTTATAAGATACTAATGATGAAGTATGTCTTTTCATTCCCCTTACCTCTTAGAATTTCTATCTTCCTTGGTCGGGGGATGGTGGTAGGGGTACCATGGGCAAGCAAGGGGGGTGGGCGGTGGAATCGAGCCCTTCCATCCTTCGAAAGAAAGATGAGTTTGATAGTATCTTTTTTAAATATTTTTTTTAAAACTTTTTCTGATTGTTTTTTGGTGTTCAGTTAGTTTTTTCGGATGATACAAAGAATTGAGAATGGTGATGTTGAATATTCGACAGGCAAGGAACCGAGGAAAGGTGAGTACTGACCAAAAATTGAGAAAGAAAAAAAATAATTACGGGAATAAAAAAGAAGAAAAGAAAAAGAAAAAGAAAAAAAGAAGAGAGAGAGTTTCTTTCTCTTCTTTCAGTGGTGGTGCCAGGGGCGGCGGTACCGATAGGGGCAGGGGGATGCAATCGAGATCGGCATTTGCCGAGACAGAAGGGGTGGTATTTGCCAAGAGAGAAGGGGAGCGGTGGTGAGGCGGCAGGGGGTGGGGTGGCATCAGCAGGCATGGAGAAGGTATGAGAAGAAGTGAGGAGATGGGGTACGATCGGGATTGGCGTTTGCCGAGAGAGAAGGGGAGGCATGGTGGGGCGGCAGGGGGTGGGGGCACCGGTGAGCACGGAGAAGGTATGAGAACAGGAAGGAAGAAAAAAATAATAATAAAATATTATTTTGTAAAAAAAAAGGAAAAGAAAAAGAAAAAAGAGAAAAAGGAAAAAAGAAGGAAGAAAAGAAAAGAAGAGAGAGAGAGTTTTTCTCTATTCCTTTAGTGGTGGTGCTGGGGCAGCAGTACTGATAGTGGTGTCGGGGGGTGCGATCGGGATTGGCGTTTGCCGAGAGAGGAGTGGTGGAGCGGTAGGGGGGTGGGGCGGCACCGATTGGCCTAGAGAAGGTATGAGAAGAAGAGAGGGGGCAAGGGTGGGATTGATATTTGCCGAGAGAGAAGGAGAGCCATGGTGGGGCGACAAGAGGGGTGTGGCGGCACCGGCGTGCGTGTAGAAGGTATGAGAAGAGAAAGGAAGAAGAAAAAATAATAAAATATTATTTTATAAAATAATAAAAAATATATAATATATAATAAATAAATAACATAAAATAATATTTTTTTAAAAAAGCTAAAAAATATTTATTATGAATGTTTATTATTAAAAAAAAATTAATAATTACATGCAGTAATTATTTGCCCACGCAACGCGCGGGTCTTCGACTAATTATATTTATGCAAAACCAACTCTAATGATAATTTTATCGCTCATTGGTTTCATATTTTTGCTCTCTTGTTGCTTGTCATGGTATGAATACTCTCAGTTAGTCAATGAAAGAACAATTTTCTTGCCTTAGCAAATAAACTGTTGCTCTAAAAAAAATTAATTACTTATTGTCATAATCAGTCTTGTTTGACTCATTATTGCAGAAAGAATGTGAAAAGATGCACAAGGCATATATAATGAAAACCCTGAAATACATTTTGCTAGAAAACTTTTTTCATTTAGAAAATAATAAAGAAGGATATAATGATGAATTAGTTAATATTTTGGTCTATTTACTGGCTTAATATTAGTAATGCTTTGGCGATATTGTCACAGTTGTGAGGGGCTTATCTTGATTTATTAGTATTCAATTTTTTAAATAATTTTACAGCGGCTCACCAATACTAAGAACTTTAATGATTATCTTCTTGCTTTATGTGTTTAAGCTGCATTGAGTCCATCATTTTATGAATGTTGAGAAATGTGAATGTATTGGCTCCTCCACATGGTCATTCATTCACGAGTGATCAAATTTGTTCAAGTAGAAACATATTTAGTTAGTACATCTGACCAATCTGAGATTTAGCTTATCACTTTACATTCTGTCCTTAAATCGTTCTAGCTGTCAAGGTAGTGCACATTATATTTAATGTACAACTCCAAATGTGGTCAGGATATTAGTGTGGATAATTTTGCTTAATATTCAATATGTGATGTTACAATATGCCATGGCTTTAAAGACTCATCTTATGTTGCCTGCACTGATGTCAGATATCTTATTATGTTCATACAATGATTAACTACGTTTCTTTGTTGCCGTAGGATGGCTGAAGCACTCTGTATGTACATAGAGAAGGACCGCCCCTTTTTAGGTATTTGTCTTGGGCTTCAATTGCTTTTTGAGTCTGGTGAGGAGAATGGTCCAGGTTATTCTCAAAATCTTTTTTGTTTTATATATTGCTTCTTTTGTTAGTAGCGCTCCTAAAAAATGCTTGTCTATGGTAAACAGCATCCTAGAGTATGGATAAAATACAATTAAAATGCAACTACAATTACCTCATAGGGCAAACATGATCACACTACAATTTTTTTTATTGGCTCATAAATTTTAATAGTAGGATTTAATGGAAATATGTGAATTTACCGTCCCTTTTTTTTTCATGGATTCGTAAAGGAGACGATATTAATTGCACCTACCTGATTTCATTGTGAAGTATCTCAACAGATAACTACCTCTATAACTTTTGCTATAGAATCTCTAATTCATTATCTTGATTTTGGAATTATGAAAGTTGGTTTGAAGGGGTTTCCTAAGTCTTTTTATGAGACACATAAATCATAATATCATAATATCAACATCAAGAGATGTCAAATCAAGTGCGGATCTATCTGCTTTTTCATTTTTGCTGTAGCTGCTGTTTGTTTTTAGCCTTTAGTGTGTTTGTCCTAGTCTGTAGCTGAGATACAAAGATCTTAAGCCCTAATGGACAGCTAAATAAGTCAAGGTATTGTAGCAGTGTACGGTTCATGTCACTATTCATGCTACAGTACCCATGAACCATAATATGGTGATTTTGGGTGTAATTTGGGATTCGCAGTTGCATGTGGGATTTTCCATTGTCATAAACAGGAATCTTGAGTCCATGTAATGCAATCTAGGTGTTGAAAATTCTCTAAAATCTCTCATCTAGTTATAGGATATTTGTATAGTTTCCTATTCTTCCTCTCTTTCCTTATTCACTATAATCAAAAAATTATAGTGAATAATTCTATTTAGGAAACATATCAATTAGATAACAAAATTGATATGATTCATTATATCTAGGCCTTTATTACATTGTATCTACACTCTTGATGCTCTGATTCTATGAAAGAATAATCGCAAAGGGTTTCACTTTGGTGTTTAGCCAAGATTATCTTGATACGTTCTCATCTGTGGCTAAACTCACATCTGTTCGTCTTCTCCTAAGTTTAGTTGCTATCTTTCCCTGGTCTCTTCATTAGCTAGATATTAAAAATGCATTTTTGCATGGTGATCTTCATGAGGAGGTTTATATGGAGCAACCTTCTAGGTATGTTGCCAAGGGGGACTATGTATGTCGGTTGAAGAAGTCATTATATGGCCTAAAGTAGTCTCCCCGGGTCTGGTTAGGGAAATTTAGCTATGTTATTCTTCAGTTCGGCTTTCTCAGAAGTACTTCTAATCATTCGTTTTTCTATAGGCATTCGGAGTTAGGCAAGTACATTCTGTTGATTGTCTATGTAGATGACATTGTTATTACTTGTAATGATAGTGATGGCATTACTGCCGTGAAGGGTTATTTACGTTAGCAATTCCAGACCAAAGATATGGAAGAGTTACGATACTTTTTTGGTATTGAGATTGCTCGGTCTCGTCAAGATATAGTTGTGAATTAGAAGAAGGCATATCCTTGACATGTTGGAGGAGACAGGTATGTTAGGGTCTCCCATGGATTCTAATGTACAACTTGTTCCTGGTCAGGGGGAGCCTTTGTCAAATCCTGGAGATTAGTCAGAAAACTGAATTATCTTACAGTCATCAGGCTAGATATATCTTTTGCTGTTAGTGTCGCTAGCTAGTTTCTGGACTCTCCTATTGTTTGTTATTGGGAGGCTGTTGTTCGCATTCTTAGATATCTAAAGAGTGCACCAGGCAAAAGGTTATTTTATCAGGATCATGGTCATAGCCGGATATTTGGCTATACAGATGCAGATTGGGCATGATCTCCCTTAGATAGACGATCTACCTCTGGATATTATGTCTTTCTTGGTAGTAATCTTATTTCATGGAAGAGCAAGAAGCAAGGAGTTGTTGCTTGTTCTAGTGCTGGGGCAGAATATCATGCTATGGCTTTAACCACATGTGAGTTGGTATGGTTAAAGTCTCTCTTAGGGGAGCTTGAGATTATTCAGTTTGAGCCTATGAAGTTGTTTTGTGATAACTAGGTTGCTCTTCATATTGCCTCGAACCCTGTGTTTCATGAATATACGAAGCACATTGAGATAGATTGTCATTTTGTTCGAGAAAAGCTATAGTCTGATATTATTTCTACGACTTTTGTGAGTTCTAATGATCGGCTAGCTGATATGTTTACTAAATCTTTGAGGAGTTTAAGAATTGATTATATTTGTAACAAGCTGGGGCTCCATAATATTTACTCACCAGCTTGAGGAGTGTTAGAAATTTCCTAAAATCTCTCATCCAATTATATGATTTTTGTATAGTACCCTATTCTTCCTCTCACTGTAATCAGAAAATTATGATGAATAATTCTATTTAGAAAATGTATTAATTAGTTAACAGAATTGATATGATTCATTATATCTAGATCTTTATTATAAGTTTTACTGTATCTAGACTCTTGATGCTCTATATATAGAGCCTTTTGTAACATGAAAGATATACAATTATCACTTTCCCAATTATTCTTTCACTAGGAATTGTTATGCAGATTTTATGACAGTGACAGTAGGCTGCAAGGCCATTTCCCTTCTCCTCTTTCTATCTTCCCCTTGTTTTTTCTAAACTTCTTCTCATTCTCTCTTGATCTACTATGTTCTTCTCTCTTGCACATTGATTCAGACCTAATCAGATCTGTCTGGAATTCGTAGATAGCCTTTGATCTTCCATGAGGCTGCATCAAAATGGTCAAGAGATCTAATCAGATCTGTCTGGAATTCGTAGATAGCCTTTGATCTTCCATGAGGCTGCATCAAAATGGTCAGGAGTGGGTTGTACATTTCGGGGTAGTATGCTAGTCATGTCATTTGTTAGTATTGCAGTGTTCAGAGTGACCTTTGGTCTTCTATAGAGATTCGCACGCCTTTCGTGGTCATGAAATGGCTTGCGAAATGTCTTGGCTTCATATTTCTCAAATGGTTCTCACTTCTAGCTAAGTTTTCTAAGTCTTGCAGCACCCATGCATTCTTGTAACTTCATTAGGCTTGCATAAATTGATGATCATCTGGAGTAGGACACTTGTCATATTGCTAGGTGGTATGCACCTTGTCCATTTTCTACTCCAAATTTAGGATGCGAATTTATAACTATGTAATGGTATGGTACTTCAACAAATTCTGGTACATGCCTCCTTTGTATATTTTACTGAAAACATTTTTAACCAAAAAGGTGATTACTATGGTTTATGAGGCTTCATCTCTTTTTTTGGGAGATTTAACAAAAAATTACCATTTTAGAGGCATAGCCTTATTTTAGTCATAGCTTCTGGTAGTTTTTGTAATGGAACAGTCATGCTGCTTTTTAGCTAATTTGTAAGATAATGCTATCGGCAAAGCTTTCTTGTGGCATGAACACCAGTCTTCCAACATTCCTATTTCCTATTTTGCTTATAACTTTGGGCTCTGCTAGGTATGTAACTAGGAATCTAGAATGTATTCTCAATTTTTTTCACTGCAAACCTATGTTGATGGTTATGGTACATGCATCACAGTTAAAGGTCTTAGCTTGATACCTGGTGTGGTTGGACGTTTTGACTCTTCAAGTGGTCTCAGAGTACCTCATATTGGCTGGAATGCTGTGCAAATTACTAAAGACTCTGGAATTTTGGATGGCATTGAAGGCCAACATGTCTATTTTGTTCACTCATATCGTGTGCTCCCTGTACGCTTCTTCCTTCCATGAATTTAATGGCTTACTTTTAATCCTTCTTTTGTTATTTTTGGGCCAAAATCCTTTTTTTTTTTGGGGTAATGTTTGCTTAGTCTGATGCCAATAAAGATTGGGTCTCATCAACATGCAACTATGGTGAAAGCTTCATTTCATCTATAACAAGAGGGAATGTTCATGCAGTCCAGTTTCACCCAGAAAAGAGTGGAGGTAACTGTTTGCTGTAACTTGTAATCTTTTGATAGATTTTATAACTGAGTTAACCAGATATCTTTCCTAATTTTTGATTGGAGGGAACTGGAATTTGTTATATTATACATATGCTTGTATAGTCAGTGTGTTCATTTTTCTTCGTTTGCAAGCATGCCTTAGAATTGAAAATGCTACACTGCATTATTATTTCTTTTGGGTTTATAGGATTATTTTGTGGTGATGTCTATTTATATGATTCTTATTCTTTAAACTTTCATATATACTTTCGTCACAGAATTTACCTTCTAAAACAGATAGCTAGAGAGGTGGGTTGACATTTTGGTTGAGACAGAGAAATAACTAATTTATTGTGGACCTCTTGAGCATGTAATTGTTAAGGGTGATGTTTAATTGCGTTTATCATTTATACGTTAAAGCAGGTTTTGAATTGCTGGGCCACTCTTTATCAGCACGATACAACTTTTGTCGTTCCTGTTAGCCTTCAGTCACTTTGTTTAGCATAGTTTTAGTACAAATGTACACTACTAAATGCAGTTGGTTAAAAAACAAATAGAGCCTATATTTATCTGCAGTGAAAATGGTGACACATTAGACATGTTTTCTGTGCAACTCTATATTTCATAGGTGACCCATTAGAGTATGTTTTCTTCTTTTTCTTTGCGAAATTCCTTTAAACTTTTTCCTTCTTGTTCAGGAACAGCAATCCTCCCTTTATTAATGTCATGTCACTTTATAGGTAGTCATTGTAATAACTTTTACCCTTAGAAGAATTCTAATTGCAGTCTTCTGTTGAATTTCCAGATATTGGGCTTTCCATATTGAGAAGGTTTCTCAATACATCATCTTCAAAGACAAAAGTAGGTTATTGATGTTTCAATGTGATATCAACTTTATGGTTTTTAGTCTTATTTAGACAGTAACAATTGCCTGCTTTTATGTCGTACAGAAATTGGCTTGTGGAAAAGCATCAAAACTTGCAAAGAGAGTAAGAGTTTCTATATTGAAGAGCTTATTCGATTCAGCAACTGCATCTTTGCCTATTTCCTGCATCAGAATGTGTCTTCTTTCGGTTTAATATTTCTTTCTTTGCTTAATGACATATAGTTTTCTAGGTTATTGCATGCCTTGATGTGAGGACGAATGACAAAGGGGATCTTGTAGTAACCAAAGGAGACCAGTATGATGTAAGAGAACATAGAGACAGAGATGAGGTATGAGGGAAGTTACTTGATTTTGTCTTACCTGCTTTGCACTTAATAGTCTAATAATCACAAAAGCATCAGTAAGTGGTACATGGTTACCTTCTTACTGAGCTTCTACTGTAGATTTCCTTTTCTTCTATGTGCCATCCTCTCTCTCAAATTCCCCCAAGAAAAATCTTAGCAATTTCTTTTATCAAAAGATTCTTTTCCTCCAATTTTGATGCAGCAATCTTAAGTGGCATAGCTTTGTGGATGCTTTTTTTCCTATTTATCTGTACTTGGTTTTTGGTGATTGATCATCCTTGTTTTATATAGAAAATGTTGAACCATACTATTAGGTGTCTATTCTGCTGGCTTAGGCTTTTTATTTTATGCTCTCTGTGTCTTTCTTCATGATTTCATACTGCCTATTCCAATAGATTAAAGAAATGTCCTAACAGTGTGAAATGCATATGAGCATTTATCCATATGCCCCGTGTGAGATACACATGACTTCGTGTTCCTTGGGTAAGGAAAGCTAATAGATCGACACACACAAAAAAAAAAAAAAAAAAAAAAAAAAAAAAAGTCAGGAAACATCAACTGTCAGAAAAAATTATCTGGAGATACCTATTCTTTTATATCCTTTTGAAATATAATAAGATAATAAATATAAACAATCTCAGAACAAATCATGTCAAAGATTGTAAAATGAAATTCCCATTTATCATTTGAATGGTACTTGCTGTTGAGCCATCCACTTGTTTTGGTCCTTGCAACTTGCCTCATTTATTCGGGGGTGCATACCCAGCATGAAGAATGGTTCTGACTTCTGAGATTTTTTTTATTGCTTCCAAAAAAGTGGAGATTGCTATCTTTCTTGTACTATCAGTCAATGATTTGCTATTTTGAAACACACTAGAAACTTGGACTGGTCTGTGTCTGTATTGACCCCATGTGCAACTTATATTGCTGCTTGTTATTCATGATTTTATTGAGTCATGAGATCTGAAGCAATGATAATGCCCCTATCACCTTTGAAGAAAACTAAACGTGTGTAAGGTTACTTTTTCAGACATTGACATTTTTTGGGTTAAAATGGGAGGTACTGAGCTAGAAAGTGAGATGGAGAGGAAAAGTAGTGGGAAATGGTGATGAAGAACTGATGGTATTATACAATGTTTGTTTAATCTGGTCGTGCAACATTAAATATGAAGCAATGATACTGTTGTTGTCACATAAATAAGATAATAGGCATTAAAGAATGGTAAATAAGTGTAAGATAACTTTTTCTGAGCATTGAATTTTAGTGGTTGAAGTGGAAATTCTAGCTAGAAATGGAACAGTAGACGAAGCGTAGGAGCAGAAGAGAGTGATGGAGAACCAATGAGATAGTTTGGTCATGCACAGTAAAGGCTGGAGGTTGTCCTTGTCCAGAGTTCGGCTTGTGTCAGATATTTGTTCTATGTGCCGAGCAGGTTTAGTTGCATGTTCTTTGCATGGAGCTGGTGATGGAGGATGAAGATGATGAATCTTGATAGAAATTGAAGGTAAATCATGAATTTGGAGCCAATGCGAGTGGTTGGAATAAGAGAACTGGTCCATGATTGAATTTGGTAAGTCTAACCTGATCTGATATGGAAATGGAAGACAAATCATGAACTTAGAAGGGGATGCCAGTGGTTGAAAAAAGACTGTTGGATCATGATTGAATTTGTTAAGACAAACCCAATATGATCTGTATTATTATCATCACATGCATTAGTAAGAACATTATTGTTCCTTTTCTTTCCTTAATCCAGTTTTGGAATCTATATCTGCATTGCTGTATTTTAAACCTGGCTACTGTTTTTTGCCAACAGGTGAGAAACCTTGGCAAGCCAGTGGAGCTTGCAGGTCAGTACTATAAGGATGGTGCTGATGAGGTATGCCACATTTCTACTCAGAGTGTTATGTTTTATGTTTATATTTGAGTCAATATTATGTGAACCTAGAGCAATTAAATGTCATTTCAGGTTAGTTTTTTAAATATAACAGGCTTCCGTGACTTTCCTCTGGGAGATTTGCCAATGTTACAGGTTTGACATGGAAATTGTCCATAGTTAATGCAATTATTTCTAATCAAGTTACATTCTGAGAAATCTTTTGTTTTGGATTAATGCCTTGAAGTTCAACTCATTCTAAATTACTTATTTAGTTTCAGCCTAGTGACCTTGTACATAGTGTCTTATATAGGTGCTGCGCTGCACATCCAAAAATGTTTTTGTACCACTAACAGTTGGTGGTGGTATAAGAGACTTCACAGATGGAAATGGAAGGTTGGTGCTTATAGCTTATGTATTCTGATTGGGGTAATTCTAACATGGTCCATGTCATATTTACTCAAATTTGTTTTATTGAAGATGGAGGCAAATATTGCACCTTTCTTTTGCTCAAAAATCCTTTTAAGCTTCAGCCCGAATATTCCTTCTTTTGAAGTCATCAAGCATTTTGAGTAATCATTGCTAAAGTTAAGTATTGAGGTTGCTAGTGTCCTAGCACTCTTGTTCATCCTCCCTCATTCTCATTGAGCATATTGAGCCTTGGAAAGGCTGCTTTTATACAATGCCATGGTCTCTCTCTCTCTCTCTCTCTCGTAGAGGAATGCCATGGGGTGATTAGATGCCATTGTGGTGCTGTCTCTACAATGCTGTGGTTTATGTTAAATGCCACAACATGGGTGATTGGGAGCATGGCCCATATAATCGACGTCATATTGTCTTTGAAATTGTCTTTGAAACTATTATAATTTGTTTCCTTTTGCAATATCTTTGGAGCTAGATCTTGTCAGTATTAAACCTAGAGAAATGATGTCATTATGGACTCTATCTACCTTCGTTTGTTAATTACAGATCTCTCATCAATTTCCTTTCAAATCTTTTGATCTGTATTTGAGTATGCTGATATTTAGCTTTATTAAAGGCTTCTAATCCTTCAATAATTAGCCAAGTGCAACTAAACCTGTCAACGGGTCGGGTTTGGATCGGAACCTTGATATCCAGATCCGGACCTGATTTTAGTTATTGGTATCGGATCCAGATTCAAATACTCGATGGGTTTGATCTTGAAGTACCAGACCCGGATCCTAATGGATCCCGGATATTTGGATCCGATTTTGGGAGCCAAAACTGAGAGAGGGAGAGACCGAGAGGGAGACTCAGAGAGGGAGAGAGGAAGGATCCGGTTGCTACCATAGAGGATTATGATGATGCCTGCTCCGAGTCCCAGGCCCGATCCCCACCTCCGTCGCCGCCGACATACCTCGTCTCTGTAGTGGCGCCCTCCTTTGCCGCTACTACCACCTCCCACCCCAATGGCCATGCCACCGTTAAGCACGTCACTGTCGCCGAAAAGCCCCAAAACCAATGTGCAGTGCAAGAACTGGATCGATTCTCTAAAGAAGAAATATAAGATCGAGAAATCGAAGATCGGCTCCCGTGCCGCCGCCACCTCCTCATCCTTCTTCAACTGCCTAGATGTCCTTCTCGGCCCCAACCACAAGCCCACCTCAACCCCCGTCGTGCCTGTCCCTGCCAATCCCAGCAACCCCCACCATCCCTTGAAAATTCCGTCTGGAGGGGGGGTCTGGTGAGAGATTGAGAGAGGAAGGGAGGGGGTCCGGCGAGAGCGAGAGAGAAAGAGAGAGTGAGAAGACCCTATCCATTTAGGTTATAATTTATTGGGTCTGGATCTAGATCCAGGTAAACGGGTCTGATGCTAATACTAGACTCGGATCCGTCGGATAAATACCAATGGGTCTTGGGTCTGGACCCAGCCCGTTGACTCTGGACCCAGCCCGTTGACAGCTCTAAGTGCAACCAAAGCTCGAATGTGTTAGCATGAAACATGACGGCTGGTGGGGCATGTGCTATGCCATGTCAAGGGCGTCAAGGCACATGTATGATGTGTCAAAACACCCGTGTCATGCACTGGTAGCAAGTAGTGTTATGCTTGGTACTAGCCTAGCATGATATGGCTTTGCTGGCACCAAGGTTTGCAAACCTGGACCATGTGGTACAGGATGTACTGAACATCCTGGTAGTATATCGAGACTCAATACCACCCATATCGAGATTGTACTGAGTACCATACATTCAGGTTGAACAGCAGTATGGAGTCTGGTAACGAGATTGCAAACATTAGCTGGCACAGGCCAACACTTGAAACCCCATGTGAAAAAAGAGTCTCCGACTCTCTGTGAACAATCCTTCACATGAATAAGTGATGCTTGTTTCCTAAATTCAAGCATGAAAACATTTTCATTTTGATTAGATCTGCTAAAATTTTAGATCCTTAGTACCATCTCAACTCCTAAAATTGCATTGCATGATTCTATCTAAATAGACATGATATCAGAGTACATTTTTTTTTTCAAAGATCCATCATCCAGGTAAGGAACTTTTATCATGTCCGGTAACTTGCTGAAAATGATTGTAGTCTAGAGCATCTTCTATGACTATATGAAAGTCGTGTTATTACTTTAACAAACGATTCTGTTTTTATTTATATGTATTTTCAGGGTCTGATTTCTTTTTATCCTTATTCTTCTTCAGACACTATTCAAGCTTGGAAGTGGCATCAGAATACTTTAGGTCTGGTGCAGATAAGATTTCAATTGGAAGTGATGCAGTTTTTACTGCAGAGGAATATCTAAGAACTGGAGTTTGTATTGATTTCCCTTCATTGCATCATGTGAAGTTATAATTTCCTTGTCTAATTTTTTCCTAATATTGTCTTTAGGTGAAGACTGGGAAAAGCAGCTTAGAGCAAATTTCACGTGTCTATGGGAATCAGGTTGGTGCATGTCTTGCTTCGTTAGTGAGGTTATCTTACAATTTCATAACCTTACCTGCTATTTTATTTATACTTGGTAAAGGGACCACAGATACTGCTTTAATCTTTCCAGTTAAGTTTTTTGAAGAAATTTTATTTTGCCATGTGATATAGGGTAAAATTTATTTTTTGAACCTTTTCTAGCTTTCACAAATATTTTATTAAAATTTCCTATTAGGTTTTGCCTGAACTTACTTTTCTGTTTGATCCTCGCACATTTTTGATCCTGTCTTGTTTCTGGGATTTATTTCTGGCTATCTTTGAGCATCACTTTTTTCCACCCAGTGGGTTATTCATTACTTTAGGTTATTCATTACTTTATTTTTGATCAAGGTAAATCGTCAGCACCATTTTTATAACCAAACATCCACGTTGAAATCCTCTGATGCCCATCTTTTGTGCACATCTCTTCATTGACAAGCATGTTGATCCATATATGTTGATGGTAGCTTATTTTGTTACTGTCAAAAAGAATTACAAAACAAGCCGAGGTCATTAGTCATTATATCATGTCGATAAAGACTGCTGCTTGACGTTAATGGTGATTACTGTCCACATTATTAGATACAATCCCCACAAATATAGAAACCTTGATTTGTAGCATTATCTGCCCTTTTTATGGTATTTGAATGCAAAGTGGATGCTTTCGACGTCGAAACTGATGAATATTGCATGAAATGCAGCGCTTTCAAATTGGTTAAGGCAAGATATAGAACCAATCAAAAAATAAAATAATATCAATATACAATGGTTCTGATATAGCCACTCTACTAAGTACCTTGGAAGGTATATTTATTCTTTTTGCTGGGTTAAATAAATATGTTTATTGTCTAAAATGTGATAGAAATGTCAGTGTTCCCTCTTCTTTCTCTAAGGCTAGAAATTTATAGGTGTGAAGAAACTATTTTAGTATTTTTTTTGTGAAGAAATTAATTTATTGCTATCTGCATTAAAAAAAAAAAATTCAGAAGTTACAGGTAATGGAGACTTTATGTTAATAAATACATGCATAGATAGGAAAATTTATGATTATCAATATCCATTTTATTCCTAGCTTATGGTCTTGCTGCTCAGTGGCTTTAATCCACTGTTCATGTGCCATACGGCTTGCATTTTCTTGCTTAATTGTGTATTTCTAGATATACATACTTCTTTCTCTATGAAAGTTCTTATAGGTCACTACCCTTAGTTCCACCAGTGGCTGTCACTCTTGAATGCTTGAATTGCTCAACCATCACTTCGTCTTTAGTTATTTTGCTACAAGGTCAGGTTGTATATTTTTCTGTTGACATATATACAGTTGGTAGCTTATTCTGCAGATTCATAAATATAATGCAATTTGGATGCATTTTCTTTTTTAAATATTTCTTCTGTTTGTGGAAGATGGCTGGCAGAGATTGCTTCATTTTCTAGTGAGGAATTCTGATTTGGTTTCATATGTTAGCTTTGACTTTTGAGATGCACTTGTATAACTTACATATTAACAAGTTTGAACTACAATCTAACATTTTCTTAGCTGCCATCTTTCTGCTTGTCAGGCAGTAGTTGTAAGTATTGATCCTCGCAGAGTGTATGTCAGGAGCCCTGATGATGCTGAATTTAAGACTGTAAAAGTGACAACTCCAGGTACTGTTTTCTCCATCCTCATCTTAGTCCTATTTGATGTTCTGCTGTTGCCTTACTCTTTTGCTCTGATATCAGGTCCATTGGGAGAAGAATATGCATGGTACCAATGCACGGTAAGCCCTTTCCCATGTTAATCCTCATTGTTTTATTTGGACATGTAGCTAGACTACTCATTTCTGCATTTAGCTTTCAAGCTGACTTGTAGCTGTTGTCTTATTTTTGTTATTCGGATATGACTCTTGTTTCTTGCAGATGAATGAAGATGTAGAAATGTAAATGATATTAGTTGTTCCATGCATGCCTTCCTTTTTGATCTAGATGTCAGGAGACATTACCACCTACAAATGCATCTCATCTAGTGTGGTTATGTTCATCTATTCTTTTCTTTTTTTCTTTCCTTTTTTTCCTTCGTCTCTCTCAGTTCGTGATAGAACCTAGAAGCCTGGAAACTGTGGCCTGTCTTGAGTAATAAGCCCAACCAACTTAGTTCCATGAGCCAGCATACTTATGTTTGATCTTGAGGCACCTCGATCAGAGTTGGTTCATCTCGATGTACGGAACATAGATGCATCAATGTGACCTTTGTTGCATTTGTTTCACTGAGCAGGTCAATGGTGGACGTGAGGGTCGACCCATTGGAGCTTATGAACTTGCAAAAGCTGTTGAAGAACTTGGAGCTGGGGAAATACTGCTAAATTGCATTGATTGTGATGGTTAGTTGATTTCAGTCTATTTCACAGCTCCTGTGTCTAGTGAGTTTAAATAATTCGAGCTTGCAGGAATTTTTCCTTCTGGTAATGCTTTGGCATATAAATGTTTCTTGCAGTTGTTCTCTTTGGTTTGGTAATTAGGTTTCTACTAATATATTGTGGTCATTCCTGTAGTGATTTTTGCCTGGAAATGCGAACACTCAATCATATTCAGATTTTCTTTTGAACTTTTCAATGATTCTTGATTTAAGTTGGCATTTCGAGTCAGTCTAGTTGTGTTGAGTTGCTGCATTTGAATATCACTGATTGACAACATGAATGGTTTGAATATTTTGTTGCTCTACAGGTCAGGGTCAAGGGTTCGATATAGACCTGATCAAGCTGATATCAGAGGCTGTCACAATTCCTGTCATTGCAAGCAGTGGTGCTGGTGCTGTCGAACATTTCTCTGAGGTTTTTAAGAAAACTAGTGCTTCAGCTGCTCTTGCTGCTGGTATTTTCCATCGCAAGGAGGTATCTACATGAAATCCATTTCATATCCAATTATAAATATCCAAATAATGCTATTGGTATACTAGCTGCAAAAGTTCTGCAGTATTTTAGGTGGTAGAGTACCAAGTTAGATTACATTTCATTTCGTCAGTTATGACTTATATCTTTTGGGTCTATTTCTGCAGGCTTTTTTTCTGTCATTTTATTCTTCTATATCACTTTTCTCATCCTATGTCATCAAACTAGAGCATTGTTCTAGCAACATACTCCATCACTTGTGTCATGTTATTTTAAGGAAAGCTTAGGATCTTGGGTCCTGTTTGTTTAGATTGGTTGCAGATAATTATGACACAATCAATCCTGTCTACCTGCTTTTAAATGCATTTAAAAGTAAATGGAAATCCATGAGAAACCATATGAGAGAAATACAATTTACCATAGAAAGCAATGAGACAATTGTTACTCCAGTGTGCTTATCTTGCTTTAAAGCATGACAATATATGTAAATTCTTTATGTTTACGTGCCTTGAAAGGAGTAGCTTATCTGTTCAGAAATCATCAGATTCCATAACATCTCGCTCTACATTTCTTCTGTCAATATTAGGATGTGGAAGTGCTTGTTCATCATTTTAATTTGTGGATTTGATTGACATCGTATTTCTGTTGTTTTGATCTGTGAAAGGTAGTTCATATGTGCTAGTAGTGACATGCTTCATTTACAAACATCTGCCTCTTGCTCTGCCATTTTGTAGGAACCTTGGTGGAACTGGTTAGTGGATGAACAAGTGTATTAGAAGATTTTTGTCTTTTTACATGCACTATGAGAATATTGTCATTAGACATGTCAATATTTCTTACTTGAGATCCCATAACTTTTGCTTATCTTCATCTTAAATTAATGCCTAGTGGCATGACTGAATGCTGCCACTCTGACTTTTTGCTGCTGTTCCCTGTGATGGCAGACTTATTAGATCTGTATGGAGTGTAAGATTATTATTATTATTATTATTATTATTATTATTATTATTATCATCATCATTATTATTATTATTTTAATTATATTTCTGGCTTTATAGGTTCTCAACTAAATCTTTAAGGGATGAGGACCAAACTTATCATGATAATATGAATAGGTAGGAGAGAGAATTTTAGAAAAAATAGTAAGAAAGAAATGGCCGAGCTTAACAGACTTCAGATTTGTCTGTCAGACCCTTTCCAAATTGAAACAGGAAGCAGCACAAATTAATTTGCAACTTGTATGATAGGAAGGTACATCTGGATGATCTGGAACTGGAAGTGTTGTCACCACTTACCATATTGGTAAGCATGCAGATCCTAACGGACTCTAGTCTAGAAAAATCTTTTTAAGTCATATGAAGGGGATGTACGATAACAGAAATGCTTTTTCTGTGCAAGTCCCACATCAAGTGCTAGCAGGATGCATGGCCTAACAGGTGGCTAGCCACAAAAATATGTGCAAAGTCCATGCCCCAATAAGGTGTAGGTATCCACACAGCCATGTTGATCAAGCACTGGTTTCCCTAGCTACTGGTAGCAGCATTGCGGAATTTTCGTTGCCTGCATTTTAGTCATTTGATAAGTCTTAATTCAGATACCTGAAAATAGCATATTGATTACATTATACAGATGCAAGAAAATTGTCGAAATGATTTATGTGGTGTTGCAGGTCCCCATTTTATCAGTGAAAGAGCACTTGTTGCAAGAAGGTATTGAGGTCAGAACATGATGGACATGAGGACGGCATCTAGCTCCGAAGCAATACTTCAATGGATTCGAACATGATGGACACGAGGACGGCATCTAGCTCCGAAGCAATACTTCAATGGATTCTGTTATCTTCAAAATGGCGTAGCACCAATTAATTTTATTTTAGATTGAGGATTTCATGTTTTTTTTTTCACCGCTATGTTTTATTAAGCAGGACGAAACTCCATGCTTGCATTTGTTGGCTTTTTATTTACGGCTGCCCTAGTGCCCTGTGCTCCTTTGGTCATGTTAAAGAACTTGTGGTGATGTAATAACAACCGAAGGAGAAGGTGCGCACCAACCAAAAACATGATCACGCTCATCAGCTTGGGCTGAATAATTTGTGTTATGTTCTTTGTTTCGTATCGGCGAGTAAAAGAAAAGCAGAGAAAAATGGGCGCTCATTTCTCATCCGACAGCAGCAGCTAAGCCACGCTGGTATTTGAAGCTGGGAAAGAGGTCTCTCCTTTGCCTATCAGTTATAGTTTTTGAATTATATATCAATTTGGAATCCTGATTAAGTTCCATTACGGATGAGGCTTCAGGGCTTTTGGTTTGTCATATTAGCACTGCCGAGAAGTTTCTCTACTTGTATTTCTGTATTCCATTATTGTATGTGGGCTCATGTTCTTCGCCGCATTCTACCGTACCGTGTGCTGCTGCTCTTACAGCGGAGGAAAACCAAGACAAGTCAAAGCGGCGAGTTGTTTCTGATGGCCTAGTTGTTAGAATAATTATTCTTTCATTTTATTTCTTATAAACCATGATGATATGCAAGGTTGTTGGGTTTCTAGTTTAATGTCAATTTGGGAATTGATTCAATGAGTCGTGTGTTGCAAACACCGTGCAGGCGTGCACAGCATTTTGTGGAGGTAAATCTGTCTCAGAAATTAGCACTTTAGCGGTCGTTGCCTCTGAATTCAAAATTTATATTATCTAAACATAATCTAGGTGGACAGACTTGACAGGGCTTGTAAACAGCTTATAAATGTCATTTTGATCAATTTTGATTAAAATTCGGCAAAATTCCACTTGGACCCGCTGGCAAGATGGGCTCCCATTTTCAAGCCAGCCAATGAACATCAGATGACATATAAAATTGATCCAGATCTTAATCAAGGCCTATAAGATGCAGTCTAAGTAGAGAAGTAGAGTAGCGTTGGACCGTGACTGGCTGACTTGATGACATATCCAATCTTTGATGACATGATGAGCATGGGACATGATAAGTCCAACTTTTGATGGTATGGTGTATCTTTGGTCCGATTATTTTTGATCAGTCGTGAATCGATTTTAGCTTCATTGAATAATGCATATCCAAAAATTGGCATTGGATGGTCATCAACTGTTTAGAGGTCAGTTCTCGGATGAAGTCATGGCATTGGTGTCTAGCAGTGCTTTATTTTTTCACAAGTTGTTTCGGGATGCGAAGTTGTGAGAAGCCTTTGGTGCGTAGATTTAGTTGGTTTATGATGGTAGATATTTTATCCACTCATGGAAAGTTGATATTGTTTTTTAATATTTCATAAATTCGGTGACTAACGATCTAATAATTTTGGCATGTCAACCTTCATAAAAAAAAGATAGAAGTGGAAAAAAAGGTAGGGAGGAGGATGGGGAGATCCTTTTTTTTTTTTTGGATTTCATGCAATTTCTCTTTTGAACTCTCTTTTGCGAACTCCTATTTTGTCCTCTTTTTTCATCTCCGCCTATCACTAAATTAGGCATCAAAGGACCTCTCATCAAAGAACCCTCATTTTTTTCTTCGAGGGTTTTCTTTGCACGTCTCCAAGAGAGCACTTTGTTCCAGCTCATTTTGAGAGATCCAGTCATGATTCATGTCGAAAAGGCATAGTAATAGATTGGTGTTAGAGGAAGGGTTCATAATCTTATTTTCGAAGAAAAATGGTGAGAATTAGATCTCAAAATTGCTTCTCTACATTGCACCGACAGTCGTCTCTCCATAGCAAGCCCAATGCATAACCTATAGGGGAATAGCATCCTTAGGAGTTCACTATGGTGAACCTTGAATCAATCGAAGCTCTCACAGGATAGGTTCAAGCACTCATAGTTGATTTTTAGCAACTACAGCAAGGCACAATAAAAATTCAAGTTGCTTTGGTGGCAGTGTCTCAACATAGTTGCTGGACCCATGAAGCAGGCTCAGAGTGGCATCACTGGCATTCTAACCTAGTACAAATCCTATATTGGCGATCGCGGTCAGCAGAGTAGATTCCATGCTGCTCGTCTCTATGATCTCAGAGACCAAAAAGGATGGACCATAGGTATAAATTGCTAGAGCCCTTTAAGAAGGATTCCACCTAACACCTCTCCCCATGCTGGCAACACTCATGGTGTGAAGAGGATCTTGAAAAAAAAGGTCCAATAGTTGAAATGCCGTATCGGCAACTTTCAAGCTGGATGTCGTCCATAAGACGACGGCCCCAGTCTCAAAACAAAGCCGTCTTTCTCTCAAGTGATCTTACTCGAACCATTCCCAAATTGATTTAAGATGTCACTGGTCGAGTCCTACAATAGCTCAATCGATTTGTATGACCACTTGGAGCGTTACAAAGCTCTTATAATACTGTAGAGGACATCTGATGCCCTCTTTTATCTTGCATTCTTAGCGACACTCAGGAAGATGGCGAGGATGTGGTTTTTCGACCTTTTAAGAGGATCTATTTATAGCTTCGAGTAGCTAGGAATGCAGTTTGCCACACACCTTGGTAGCTAGAGACCACAACTGAAGACCAACGACAGTTTCTTCTCCATCTAGTAGAGAGAGGGGGAGCTATTGAGAGAATATGTGGTGTGCTTTAATAATGTTAGAAGTCTGCAGCTTCAACAAGTCCATTGCCATATCGACGATGAAGCAAGGACTCAGAGACATATGCCCGATCTTCTCCTTGAATAAGAATTTTTCTAAGGACTACTCCAAACTTCTGGCTTGGGCACAAAAGTATGCACAGACCAAGGAGAGTGAGGTTCTTCATAGGGAGGAAGAAGGGAAGAAGAATAGCGGAAAGAAAAGAGCCCGCAAAGAAGATCGCATGATAAAGAAGATCGGGGAAGATGGCAATCCCTAGAAGCAGCAGAGGATGAAGAGTCCCCCATGCCGCTTCAACAACTACAATCCACTCTCTGCCTCACACTCTCAAATCTTGATGAAGATCAAGGACAAGCACTACTTACGTCGATCATGGCTGATGACATCCTGGCCGATGACATCCTAGCCGCATAAAAGAAATCAAAAGAAGTACCATCGATTCTACCGAGATTATAGCCATGACATTGAAGAATGCTACTAGATGAAGGATGAGAGCAAAGGTTTCATCCATAGCGGATACCTCGAAAAGTTTATCTAGGGTGGGAGAAAAATCCCGACGGATGAACCATGTTGGGATAGTGCCAAATTGAAGGCGATCGTGGCAGTCTTTCAATGACTAACGTGACTGGCATGATCTCGGGCACCATTGGCAGCCATGGGGTAGAAGAGGGAGAGGAAGTTGGAGACTCTACTCAGAAAAAGGCTGTGGACTAGGGAAGCAAACCTCTCCCTAGTGCTTTGATTATAGTGGACTAGGGAAGCAAACCTTTTTCTTCCCTAGGGAAGCAAACCTTTTTATTGATGACTATTTCTCTTTTCAATAAAGATGTAGGTGGAGTTCGAACTCTTTATATTAATAGTGTTGTCATTCAATGACAATGCCTAATTGTGATGTGAAAGCAATGAAAACTCTACCAACATCTTATTTCATGGAACTTCCCAAAGGATGAAGTTGCTTAAAGAACAACTCAGATGGGTTGGTACGTAGCTAGTCGGAATCTCAAATATTTTTGCAACAGTTGAAGGCGAAATGGAGCCACCGGTGACTATGGAGAAATCATCTCGACAAACTACTACACTCCTCAAGCTCCTCATGTTCCAAATGCCCTTGGCATGTATTATAATCCTAGGGCGACCTAGACTGGATGCGCCAAAAGTAGTAGTCTCAATGTACTGCCTACTCGTTTGAATTCTGATCGAAAATGTAGTCAGAATGATGAGAGAAAACAAGGTACTAGCTAGACATTGCTTCATGGCCATAGTTTATGAAAATACGCCCCAAAAAAACTTTGCTAATCAAGGGGATAGACTTGAGAAGAGGCAAAATCGAAAGCCAAAGCGAACCGATAGTAAAGTTCATTAAAGTAAGACTTAGGAATGATCCATAATGATTTATATAGATCAAGGGTAGATTACTTGGTGTTGCTTAGAAGGTAGCAATCCAAAAGGGGGGGGGGATGAATTGGATTCTTTTAGAATTTTAATCAAATACACTCTAAATAAGTATGTGCTTCAATTAACTTAATAAAACTACTTATGAGGTGATTAATATATGCAATAGTATATTTGAGATGTAACAAAAGCTTTACAACAATTAAAACTATGCTAAGGAGAAATTAAAACTAGGTAAGACAATAATAAAAAGTAGGAAATCAAAGCATATCATAAACACATTTAAATTTAGAGTGGTTCAATGCAATCTTACACCAACATTCACTCTCCAAGTTTTCTTTAGAAATTTCACTATAATCTTCCTGATTATAGTATATTTATTTTTTCAAACTCACAAATAAATCTAGTTGATTTTTTCGGGATCACTAATCATAATCTTATACTGATTATTTTTTAGACTCAGAATCAATTCAGTTAGTTTTACAGGCTCACCAACCAAAACTTATAAAGTCCAATTTTGAGCTTGGACAGGCCTAATCCCCAAGTTTCTTTTTCTCAAAAAAATTTATAAAGAAAACAAAAATACAACACATAATTTTTACTTTAAAGTAAAAACAAAAAAATTAAACTCTTTTGGGTATGAAGAAGAGGCTAAAATATTAGCTCTTTAAAGCTTGAACACTCTTCTTTGAAGCTTAAGAGGATGCTGGAGATAGTGGTGAAGATAGCTCTTGAATGCCTTTTGAAATCAATGCTTGAATCCTCTCCTTTTTCTTTCTTTTTGATATACAATGAATCTCATTGAAATCTAAAATAATTTCTCTTTAAACTTAATTTATCTTTCCAAATGTTTCTCTAGCTTTAAATACTCTAGGAGGTGGCTCAAGAACAAGTTTCGATCGTTGGAAGCCTTCAATTAGCCATTGAAGTGGAGAAATAGCCATTTGAGAAGATGTAGAAAACTAGCCATTATGCTTATTCCGACATTGGGGTTGACTCCAATTTTCTTCGAGTTGACTCGAATGTCTTAGGAGTCAACTCGATCTTAGGAACTGAAAAATGATGCTCTCTTTATCTTTCTGAGAGAGCCGGCTTGCCCTGTGCTGAAGTCAGCTTGACTGTTGGGATTGACTTCAATTTTTTTGGAATTGACTCCAATCAGGTGTCCTAAAAAATTATATTCTCTATTTTCTTCTAAGTGAGTTTGCTCCTGTAGGGTTTGAGTCAACTCCAGATCATGCCAGCCTCATCAAGCATGCCAGGGTCGACTCCATTCTTCTTGGGGTCAACTCTTATTCTTCCTGAATCTTAAGATACTTCAATTTAAAGTCTATTTTAGTGCAGGGATTGACTCTTTTGCCTCTAGTGTTAACTCCACTAAGTCTTAAGCTTGAATTTTTTTTTAAACATCCTTGACTTAGGGACTTTTGAGGATATCTTTTTATTTCTTCAATTTAAATACTTGGAAAGACCTACATTCATCCTTAAAATATATGATTAGTATCATCTATATTTAATATTTTGGAATCATCAAAACCAATCATAGAATCAATATTCTTTCTCTTTTTGATGATGATAAAATTTTAAAAATATGTGCAATAAAAATAAATAATATATTTTAATGCATTTAGCCAATATGTATCATAAAGTAATGAGATTAAACATATAAATGCATACTTCATGAATATTCTCAATTAGCCTTTAGTTCATTGCACATTTTATATATACTCATTTTAAAAGAATATCTCAATTCAAATCAATGAGCATTATTATTTCAAGAATCAAATTAATGATCATCTTAAAAATTAATTCATTAAGCATAGACTTAACATTCCTCTTCTCATTTTTGATAGGATCAAAAGGCTCAAGGAAAGGATTAGAATGATCATCAAAATCAATCAGGTTGAGTTCAAAAGAGTATCAAGTTGAGAGATATATCAAATTCAAAAAATAAAATTAATTCAACTTCAAGAATGGATCAGATTAGAACTTATGCCACATCTCCCTTTAAAAAATAATTTATCTTTTTGGTCGGAATATGCTCAAAATATTTCTTCATTTGTAAAAGTGAACTAAAATTCATATACTAAAAGCTCTCCTCCTTTTCGAATGAATTGAATTCTTTAATTAGATTTTCAATAATACCTCTCCCCTTTTTGGAATATAATTAATTCATTAATCAGAGTTATATATTCAAATACTTTATGCTTTAAGAGTTCAAGAAGAATAGAGCTTTTCAAATATTTGAGTAGTGAAATCAAGCATAATATTTACTTCAATATTCATTCTTTTCTTTTTTTAATAAATATTAGTTAATTAAGTTCAAGAAGGATATGTATCGAGAATATATCGAGCAAATCAATGGTTCTAATATATGATATCAGAGCAAATGAGAATCACTTTTTCAAATTCATATTTTGAATAACAAGCACTTATTGTAAAGTATTTTTCAAAAATCACTTTGATACAAATAATTGTATAATAATTTCTCAATGCATATAAAAAAATCAGTATCATATTTAGAGTTATAAGTATGTTTCAAAATTTGAAGTATGTATCAAAATTATTTCTTAGAGCAACATATGTTTCAAATTTAGTTTAACTCTAATTAATTATCAAAAATGATTAGGCTATCAAATCATGCAAATCCAATTAAGTGGTCAAAAATACATAAAAGCTCAAATTAGGAGAAGCATAATACACTTGTTTAAGGATTTAGGATCAAAGTTTATTTTTCTCAATACAAATTAATCAAAATTTTTAATCAAATCAAGATAAAGTACAAAAAGCATTTCTCCCCCTATTTTTTTTTATTTTTTTAATATTTTAAAAAATGTTTTCTCCCCTATTTTTTATAATTAATGCTAGATAATTTTATTTTTCTACTTTTCTCCCTCTTTTTCTTTCAAATTGAGCACATTCAATATGAATTTAACCATTAAATTTAGATTTTCTAACTTTCAAATCTAGATTTTCAAATTTAAAAGATTTTCAATTAATGAATTATTTTTCTTTAATATTTTCTCTCCCTTAGTTTTGCAAACAAAGCTATTTTAAATTTAAATATAATACAAAAGTGTAAGCATCAATATAAATCAACCAAAGCATTCATCCAAATAGAGACCAAAATTTTTAGAAGTTTGCTTTTCATTGATTTCAAAGGATGTTTACAAAAAGATATATACAATGAGAACAAAACGTCAAAAAGACCAAAAGGTATGATATGTACAACTACTAAAAGGTAGATTGCTGGAAAGAACTAAGGCTCTACAATGTATATCCGAGCATCCTAATAGAAGATGATCTAGAGGCTCTATGAAGATGGTCCAGACTGAGATAAGGATGGTAATCTAGTGATTCCTGATGGCTAGCCCCTGCTATCAGTTCTCACCATAAAGATAGTCTAGATATTTTGATATGCCTTCTCTCTCATAAATGCGATGGTTTCTAATGCAAAGCTCTGTATCTCTATCCTGACCTTGCTGATAATCTTAGAGGAGATCTTCTCGATCAATGCATCCTTATCTAGTCTAAATGAAGATTTGTTTGATGCCTCTGGATGATCTGTCTCTACCTCAGCTCTCTGATCTGCTAGCTCCTCAGTCTAAATATCTAATATTGAAACTACTGATGGAGCCTCATCTAAATCTAACTCATCTGTCTAAGCCCCTCGATGGATCCAACGAGCATCATGTTTGTCAAAATTCATAAGACATAATGAACGCTTGTTGTTGTATTACAAGTGTCAGCCAATTCTGGCTTTTAGGGCACATATATCTAACAATCTTCCACTTGTCCTAAAGTCAATTGACTACAAGTCTAAGTCCCATCTTCTCATGGTGGGCTTCGATCTTTTATTGTCCTAACGACTTTGTAAGTGGGTTTGCCACATTATCTGCGGAGTTGACTCTCTTGACCTCGACATAATCCTTCTCGAGGTAATCGTGGATAAGGTGGTATCGCCGTTCAATGTGCTTGGATTTTTGATGAGATCTTGGCTCCTTAGCAAGGGCTATGGCACCATTATTATCGTAGTATAGAGGAATGGTATCTGATGGCATTACTCCGATTTCTGCAGTAAACTTCTTATACCAGAATGCTTTCTTCGCAGCCTCTGAAGTAGCTATATATTTGCTTCCATGGTAGAATCTGCTATCACCATTTGCTTGAAACTCTTCCAGTCGATAGCACCACCATTGCACACAAACAGACTCTAAGATGTCGACTTTTGATCACCTATATCGGACATGAAATCCGAGTCTGTGTATCCTTGGACTTAGAGTTTTGTATTACCAAAGATCAACATCATATTCTTAGTTCTTTTTAAGTACTTAAGGATATATTTTACAAAAGTTCAGTATTCTTCATCTGGATTTGACTGATATCTGCTTGTGACACTCACAGCATGGGCTATATCTGGTCGTGTACATAGCATAGCATATATGAGGCTCCTTATTGCAGAAGCATAAGGGATCTTGCTCATGCATTCTATTTCCTCAGGTGTGCTAGGGCACATCTTCTTGGAAAGATGAATACCATGTCTAAAGGATATTAATCCCTTCTTAGAGTTTTCCATACTAAACCTCTTTAGTACTTTCTCTATGTACATCTTCTGTGAAAGTCCTAGCATCCTATTCGGTCTATCCCTATAGACCTTAATTCCTAGAATAAATGATGCTTCACCTAGGTCTTTCATGGAGAATTCCTTGGACAACCATATTTTGACTGTTGTTAACATGGGAATATCATTCCCAATAAGGAAGATGTCATCCACGTATAATACGAGGAAGATAACAGCGCTCCCACAGACCCTTTTAAAGACATAGTTTTTTTTCATTTTTGATGAAACCAAATGTTTTGATTACATCATTGAAATGAGTGTTCCAGCTCTGAGATGCTTGCTTAAGTCTATATATGGATTTTTGCAGCTTGCAAACCTTATGATCAGTATCACTGGATGTGAAACCTAGCGGCTGTTCCATATAGATATCTTCCTCAAGATATCTATTCAAGAATGCCATTTTCACATCCATTTTTTATATTTCATAATCAAAATAGGCTGCAATGACAAGCAATGTGCGGATGGATTTTAGCATAGCCACTAGAAAAAAGATATCTTGATAGTCAATGCCTTTGCATTGATTATAACCTTTTGCCACTAGTCTAACCTTGAATGTCTCCATATTTTCATCTGCACCAATCTTTCTCTTGAAGATCCATTTACACCCAATAGGTACTATACCTTCTGGTGGATCTACCAAGGTCCAGACTTGGTTTGAGTGCATCGAGTCAATTTCTGACTGCATTGCCTCTAGCCATTTCTCAGAGTCGATATCTGATATCACCTCATTGTAGATTTTGGGATCATCACCATGAGCACCATTACCTACGAGGAACATTTCCTCTACTTCCTCTGAAATAATACCTAAGTATCTCTCAGGAGGATGGAAAACTCTTTCCGATCTACGAGGTGGAGGAGGTAGTGTTCTTATTGGCTTGAACCTGATTTGGTTCTAATTGATCCTTAGCTTGTTGTACTTGGGAGACTTTCTCATCGAGCTTGATTTGCTTTCCAATGCTGCTATCTTGAATAAACTACTTTTCAAGAAAGATGGTATGTTGACTCACAATCACATTGTGATCTTCTGAAATATAGAAATAGTATCCTAATGACTCTTTAGGATATCCTATGAATCAAGCTCTGAAGGACCTAAACTCTAACTTGTTTGCTTGTTGTCTTTTGACATGAGTCGGACAACCCCAAATTCTGAGATGACTCAGACTTGGTTTCTTACCGTGCCATATCTCATACGGTGTGGTAGGAACGATCTTAGAGAAAACTCTATTCAGTAGATAGATTGAAGTTAACAATGAGTATCCCCAAAAAAAATTAGGGAGGTCTGTGAAGCACATCATGGATCAGACCATACCCAATAGAGTCTGATTTCTCCATTCTGAAACCCCATTGAGTTGAGGTGTTCCTGGTGGAGTCCATTGAGAGACTATGCCATTTTCTTTTAGATAGTCTAGAAATTCTCGGCTAAGATATTTACCTCCTCGATCTGATTGAAGAACCTTAATGGGTTTTTCAGTTTATTTTTCTACTTAATATTTGAATTCTTTGAACTTTTCAAAAGCTTCAGACTTATGTCTCATAAGATACACATATCCATACCTAGACAGATCATTAGTAAAGGTAATGAAGTAGACAAAATTGCCTTTAGTCGGCACATCAAATGGACCGCACACATCAGTATGTACTAGGGCAAGGAGATCTGTGGCCCTTTCCCCATGTCCAACAAAAGGTAGTTTAGTCATTTTGCCTTGAAGACAAGGTTCACAAGTTGGATATGACTCGGAAGTCAATGGACTCAATAGCCCATTTTTCTTTAATTTGTTGATCCTATCTTCTGCTATATGACCTAATCTTAGGTGCCATCGATACCTGTCATTTGGACTATCCTTAGGCCATTTGGCATTCATATTTTGCTCGATAGTTAGAACAGGTACATTGATAGGGACGCGATGTTGTCGTTAAGACACCGTGTTTATCAGTTTAATCCAACTTCTTAAAATCATTAAAATTACGTAGATAGTAGTGAGTCGGGTCGAATCCACAGGGAAGGTAGTATTTTAGATTTAAAATCTTTGATTTTTGAAAAGAAAAGAAGAAAAGGATTTGAGTTTTCAGAATCAAAAGTGAAGTCGGAAAATTAAAAGTAAAAATTAAAAGATGCAGAGATTTAAACTTGGTACTAAGATCTACTAATTAGATCTTAGCATCTACTTGCAAAAAATAATAATTAAAGTACGAAAATTAAATTACAATAAAAATTAAATGCAAGAAATTAAAATACAAAAAATAAAATTTTTATTAATTAAAATTTTAAAATTTAAATACATAAAATTTAAAAAGAATAAAATAGCCTGATCTCTGATCTTGGATCGGCATTGGCAGAAAGATGGTGTAGAAGCTTGGCTCTTCTTCTCGGCACCCGTTGCTTCGAAGCAGCCTTTAACCCATAGCCTGGCTTCGCCCTGTATCAAAGCTTCACCTTGATCGGAGATATTGATTTCTGATGGCCTGGGGTTCTTTTTATAGAGCTAGGAGGGCTGAATTTTTTTTCTAAAGGCAATATGGGACTAATAGCCTTTGTAATCGTAAAAATATAAAAAAATTCGGATAAAATTTCAATCAAAACATCAACAGGAATCCAACGGTCCAAAAATCATCAAAATCGGATGTAGATAAGCTCAGATCGGGTCGGATTAAATTCTGGCCGTTGGATCGCGCTTGATCGAGGAAATCTGGCCGCAAATCGCGCTTCGGGAGTCTTGATCGCCGCCGGCAGCGTTCTGGACCGTCGGATCATCGCCTGGATCGAGTGCTGCCGTCCGATGGTGATCCGCGTGATGTTTGTATCTGAATAAAATTCGGAAGCAACCACAGCCGTCCGATCCTGACCGCAGACAACCACATCCGTCCGATCGCGCAATAACTGTTCCCATGGACCGCGTGGACCGGCCGCACCGCACACCGCAACCAATCAGTGCCGCTGTTGTCGGATGAAAAGACTGAATTACCCTTGTGAGCCGCGATAAATTTCTGTAGACCCTTAAGGGGTCTAGGTCCACCACGTGGCAATCTCTGATTCGCCGGAATTTGCTGAGCTGGCGGTCCACGCCTGGATCGTGGACCGGCTGATGGCTTCAACGGCTGAGTCGGCTTGATGGCTCGGCTTGGCTTGGTGGCTCGGCTTGCGGAGCCGACTGAGCCGTTTTCTTTTTTATTTAATTTTTATTTATTTTATATTTTTAAAAATTCATATCTTTTTCATTTTAGCTCCGTTTTACTTGAAATTTATTTCATTGTGATCAGAAAAATGAGCTCTTTCTATTGATAATAAAATTTTATTTTTTAATTTTTATTAATTTTTATTAATTTTAATTAATTTTTTAATTAATAAAAATATGAATTTTTCAAAAATTATATATAAATTGATTATTAATTCTTAAAAATTAATATCAATTAATTGATAAATTAATACTTTTATTGGTGAATTTATTATACTTATCATACATCAATATGTAGCTGATAAAGATCGTTAATAAGAAAACCATTTACAATTTTATTTTTTTCATAAATAATATTATAATGGTCCTTAAAAATGGTAATCACATAGCCTTCTAGTGCTAAGCATGAAATAAAAATTAAATTCCTGCTAGCTGTAGGCACGTAATAATAGTCTTTCAAAACTAAGTCTAAACCAGATGGTAATCGAAGAGGATATATTTCCATGGCTGCTGTAGCAAGTCTTGCTCCATTACCAATATGTAGGATCATGTCTCCATCCATCAGCCTCCTGCTATCCTCAAGATCCTACATGAAAGTGCACAGATGAGTACTAGAACCAGAGTCAAGCACCTAACTGGATGCAGAAAAAATCATAAGGTTAGACTCAATAATGAGCATACCTTTAGAAGGACCTTCCTTCTTGTTCTTCAGGGTGGCCAGTTAAGTAGGATAGTTTCGCTTCCAATGGCCATCGCTGTTGCAATGGAAATACTTTTCTTTGACATCGGCCTTTTTCTTCGGCTCTGCCTTCTTCTTCTTGGCTCCTTCCACCTATTTTTTCGCGACTTCTTTTTCTTTCCATAAGACTTTCTTTTGGAAGAAGTTCGTTCCATAGCAAGAACTGAGCCTTTAGAATCTTTCATAGAAAGCTCAACAGTGACCAATATGTTCATTAATTCGGCCAAAAAATTTTGAAGTTTATGTATATGGTAATTCATGATGAATTGCCCATATGCATCAATCAAAAATTACAGAATAACATCGTTTTGCAGATCCAAGTCCAACTTCACACCGAGCTTCTCAAGCTCTTTCAAGTCCTTGATCATCATCAGGCAGTGATCTTGGACTGACGGCCCATTATGCATCTTGGCCTTAAAGTCATTTCATGATTTGATATTTGGCTGTGCGACTCTGTTCACCAAACATCTCCTGCAGGTGAGCCAACATTTGGCGAGCAGTTTGATATCTTCATGTTGGCACTGGAGCTCATCAGACATCGAGCCCAACATGTAATATCTGGCCTTATTATCTTCGTCTATCCATTTTTTTAGAGATGCTCTCTGTTCAATGGATGGACGGGCTGGTAAGGTGGGAGGATCCTGATCCAATGCATGGATTAACTTCTCGAAACCCAAAATTATTTTATAGTTCCTAAGCCAATCTTTATAATTAGGTCCAGTCAGTCTATGTGTGTCCAGGATACGTGCTAATGGGTTGGACGCAGACATTTTTCTGTAGAGAGTCAAAGATTCTAGTTAGATACTGTAATTATGACTTGACCAATTTATTTAGAAATTTTATTTTTAAATAAATTAGCTTCCCACTATTTTCTCGGATCCCTACACTCCCTCTGTAGAGATGCAAAAATCTTCCATGATTAATGATTTCTAGTGGGTGGTGCGGTCTCACCAACTGACTCATCACCTCACCTAACAGTTATTGGTGATGGGTTAGCCAATGAGTGAACAACTCTTGTTCAATGATTCTCTAATCATGGTGCACCCAAACTTGATCTCTAATTCATGAATCTCACCGTATATCCGAAAATATTGATCCACTCCTTAGTTAAGTCAGACCCACCATTTGCATAGACTGGATTCCTAATTGAGTCTCTCACCGTATCCAGAATATTGAGCCCAACTCATCCTCCAGCCCATAGCATCCAATGCCTAATAGACATGGTTGCATCTTTCTGGTGCAACTGAGCCACTGTATCCAGCCGAGAACAATCAACCCCGGGGAAGGGCCCGCACATCTACAATGGTGGAAGACCTCAGACTTAATCTTTTCTTAGGGAGAATTGATTCAGGTCTCATTAAACTAGACTTGTCATAGTCATAACAATTATGACTAACCTAGTGGCATGGGTTAGCTCGGATTATTGACCACCTCAGATCAGAACTGTGTCAACAGATATGGCCAGGTAAGTGAGACCGGTGGAAGGAATATGCCATTAACTCATACAAGAATGCATTCAGGTCGAGTAGCTTCCAATTAAAAATCAGTCGGTCGTATGTGCCAAACTTACCTTAGACACCAAATTATTGAGTCAGAACCAATTGGGTTAGCCTACAATCCAGACTCTAACCTCTGAGCCTAATTAGGTCTTGCTTGATCGTGACTCGATCTTGACCCAGACTTAATCCTATTAGGCTGGTCAATTTAAGCATTGTTGATCCCATCTAACCAACTCTTGATTCGGTTTGATCAACCGCTTAGACCTAATTGAGCTACCCAAGCCCGAACCCAGTATTATGAATATGTCTTAGATCTAAAATTCTCAATTTTAGACCTAATTAATATTTCATAATCTTAATTTTTAATTAAGTAGGGTTCATAAATAAAATATGCACAATAAATCCTAGGGTTTCAGGATCTAGGGTTTTGCAGAAAGTAAGTTTTGGATTTCTGATTAAGGACGAACGTGCAGCACCCCTACACGTCATAAGAACACCCCATCGGATGGGAAGGAGAGGGCCTTTAAATCCTTCTTCATTCTTATGACCGGACGGCCAAGAGGAATGCCTTAATCAGGAACATGCAATACTACAAAATAGTTTTAGATCTATATCATATATCTCATATACAAATTAGATCTAATCATGGCATATTTTGCATACATCTCATGTATCGAATCATGCATATTTTTAGATCTAAATTATCTCATAATAATCTAAAAAATTAGATTTAAATTGATCTAATCAAAATAAATTCTAATCTAGATAATTATGTAGAACTATTCTACAACTAGTCTAGACATGCATCAATCATATCTCATATGATGTTTAAAATTAAATAATTTTTATTTACTATTTTTTAGATGTTATTATAACCATTATAATATCAAAAAAATAGTAAATAAATAGATCTAAAATATGATTTAATCAAATTAAATTAAAAACATGCAAGACTATTCTATAGAACTATTCTATTTTAGAACTAGTCATGCATATTTTCTAATCTTAGATCCAAATCATTTAATTTTAATTTTTTCTGATTTTAGATCTGATCACATCTCATGTGACATCTAAAATCACTTATTTTTTAATTAAAATAAATTTAAAATTAGATCTAAATACTTTTAGAACCTTGGCTCTGATACCAGTTGAAGGAAAATCCTGATTTCTCGGATCCAGGTTCGTTCAGATCTGATCAGATCAAGAGATATATTTCAAAAATTTTTCTCTTTAATCTAGATCAGATCTTGAGATATTTCAGATCTGATTCTTATTATTTTAATAATTAAAATAAAATTAGATAAATTAAATCAAATTTAATTTACCTTGATAGTTGGGTAATCCTATTACCCGTTGATGATCCTGTTTGCAGCGGAAGGTTCTGGATCTAGCCACGCAAGTGCCTGGCCTCTATCGGTATCCACTCAGGCTTGGATCTAGAGATCCTCTTCTTCTCTATCACATCTCCAAAAATTAGATCTGGATCTGATCTGGAGGATCTTCAAAACTCCTTTTGAAGATCAGCAGTCGTCCTTTGCAGCAGCGCAACCTTCTAGCTTTCAGTCGCCTTTCTTTGATCTGGATCGCACCAACCAAGGTCCAAAACACTTTTGGACGTGGAGAGGAGAGAGAGAAGGTGGGTTTGGCATGGAGGAAGAGGGGAGAGGAGACCTTGGGGCATGGGAATTGAATTCCTTTTCAATTTTTCTAATATTATTTGAGTTGGGCGCAGGATCTTATTTATAGACTATCTGTGATCCAACTCCTCTTCTTCCCAATTAATCACAACTCTTTGTGAAATCAGATCTAAATCTGATTGGTGGGAATAGAGTCCCCTGGATTCCTTCTTAGAGGGTATCTAAGATCAGTCAAAGTTGGTTCTTAGGAGAACTCTAATTGGAATCCAAAAAGGAGATGGAGTCCCTTGTCCAACAGGGACTCCTAGGCGCCTCCAACTTGGGCACACGCCTAGGGTGGCCCTGGCATGCGCCCTCCTCCTTGCCAGGTTCTGGCAGGGGGACAAGGCCCCCACCAGCTCTCCAATAGGTGCATGACATGTGGTCAAAAGTCAAAGTGTCAATGGTCAACATTTGACCAGTCAAAGGTCAGACTTTTGACCAAAGTCAAAGAACAAGAAATGGCAGGTGACCAAAAATGGCAGGTAATGTCTTACAAAATAAGACAACCTTTTCTGACTTGGACAACCTCCAGTCAGACCATATGAAGGCCTCTGATTGAGCACAAACTCCTTTGGCTCAGTCAGGACAACTTATTTATGATAGTAAAAGAAGAACGTTAGGTTCAATCGAGTGCTAGCACGATTTCCTTGAACCTAATTGAATCTCATTCAGATCAATTAAACTAGATCAGTTCAATTGATGATCACCAGATTCAAACCCTTGTTTGTGTGACCCAGTTAGGTTCAGTTCTGTATGGTAATGGGATATGTCATGATCTCTATCATCGACATCATCGAAACTCCTTTCGATGGATCAGAACTCTTCTGATTCGAACGCTAGAATGATCGATCATCTAAATCATTCTAATTGCTCCCAAAATCCACCAGTGACACCTAGCAGTATATGGTGGCAACCCATCAGAGCTGAATGCGAACCTCTTGGTGCAGCTACCTGTGTGATTAAGTTCTTCTATCTTGAGCCCCGATCAGATTAGGGTTAAGGTGAACTCGTCAAACCCTAGTCTCTGTCATATGATGTAATCATTCGATTCGAAGTCCAATGTGAAAATCTAAATAGAAACTCTTTCTATTATTTCACTCTGCCATGGCCATGGGCTTCTGGACTTGATTCTCATGATCATCATAGGGCTGCTCCTCTACCACCGAGGTAGATAGATTCCATCTTGATGCAATCCAGTTCCTACAATGAACATGCTATAGCCAACATACACCTCAGGGTTCCATATGGCTAGGAGACCGAGTAATGGTGTAGTCAAACTATAACACCCTCAAGGTGAACTGCCGATGCACCTCAGGTCAAAGAACCAGACACACTACTGCAGCATCGAGTCAGTCATTGACGAGAAGGTAGACTCCCTAATGACTACTCGAGGTGGTCACGCTCAGTGCCCTCGTTCTCTAACGAGTACCTGTACTCTCGCTCCGATGTCTCCACACCGTAGACTCAAGACTCATCTACTAAAGAGAAGCGATTGTACACCAACCTTCCGGATCAATCACCATCCTCGTGATGATCCTATGGTCGGGAGCATTTTATGAGTTAATAATGATTATTCATGTCTTAAATTTTCAACTCTTAAAAATATGAATTATCATTACCATTAACTCAAAGGATGTATCACAGACACTAAATACACATATGTGATAGAAAATAACCCATTTTATTGATATTAGTCAAAATTATAATTTTGCCCCTAGAAGTGTATTACAAGTGTCAGCCAATTCTGGCTTCTAGGGCACATATATCTAACAATCTCCCACATCTCGCAATCAATAGGTACTAGCTTTAAGTTCTTTTGCTAGAAATGGCTCTTGCAGATTAACTGATGAAGGTAATCCAAGTGGCTATGGCAGTCCAAAATAGTAACTACTAACATACTAAAAATAACTTATTAAAGTATGAGAACTTTTATTGATATAGTTAGATCTAGCTTAGTCAAGCCAGATGGTGGCTTGCGAACTGGTGCCCGCACCAATTCCCTTGGGATGGAAAAAACTTGACTCTAATGAGTATGGTCTATTATGGCTCTAAAATTGTTCAAGCTGATCTGGATCGATCCATTGCAACTCCTTTCAGGTAATCCATGTATTCTTAGATTTAGGTGCCTTGCCATCGGACTAGATATCATTGATATCCACGCCTTCTAGTGGACACAACTATTAGATGTATGCCATAGAAGATAGATTGACTGACACTTGTAATACACTTTAAAGGATAATTTTATAATTTTAACTATAAATTAATAAAAAATTATTTTCTAACATAGTGTGTATTTAAAGTATCTGTGATACATCTTTTAAGTTAATAGTAATGACAATTCAAATTTTCAGGAGTTGAAAATTTAAGACATGAATTTTCATAATTAACTCATAAATTATATCCGATCGTAGAATCATCATGGAGATGGTGATCAATTCGAAAGATTAGTATATGATCATTTTCTTAGGATAGATGTGTTTATGGTGTGGAGATATCAGAGTGAGAGTACAGATACTCATTAGAGAACGAGGGCAATGAGCGTGACCACCTCGAGCAGTTATAACAAAGTCTATCTTCTCATCGATGACTGGCTCGATGCTATAGTGGTGTGTCTAGTTTTTAGACCTGAGGTGCATCGGTAGTTTATCTTGAGGGTGTTATAGTTTGACTACACTATAACTTGATCTCCTAACCATTCAGAATCTTGAGGTGTATGTTGTCTATAGCATGTTCATTATAGAAATTGGATTACACCAATAAGAAATCTGTCTACCTCGGTAGATGAGGAGTAGCCCTATGATAATCATGAGATTGAGTTCTTAAGCTTATGGCCATGGTAGAGTGAAGATGATAGAAAGAGTTTTTATTAGGGTTTCACATCGGACTCGAATCAAATGATTAATTCATATGATGGATGTTGGGTTTGATGAGTTCACCTTAATCCTAATCTTGTCGGAGCTCAAGATAGAAGAACCCAATTACACAGATAGCTATATCAAGAGGTTTGCTTTCAATTCTAATAGATTGCCACCATATACTGCTAGGTGTTACTGATGGATTTTGAGAGCAATTAGAATGCGATCATTCTAATTGTATGAATCAAAAGAGTTTTGATCCATCAAAAAATATTTCGATGATGTTGAGAACTAAATCTAACTTGATCATACAAATAAAGATTTGAATCTGGATGTCATCAATTGAGCTAATCCAGTTTGATTGATTTAGATTAGATCCAATCAGGTTCAAGGTAATCATGCTAGCACACGATTGAGCCTGACTTTTTTCTTCTATAATTTTTCTAATTTATCGCAATCGAGTTAAATTTGATTTGACTCATTTCTATATCTTAAATAGATCTATTTTCATCTAACTAAAACAAGTCTAGGTCAGATTAATTGTAGAAATTAAATCCATTCCTAGTGTACTTGGACTAGGATCAAAAGTTGACTTAATTGAGAGAATTGAGGGTCACCTAATCAGATGCTTCTAAAAACTTTTTTAAAAATTTTTTTGATCTAATTTTTGAATATGTGATAGAGCTTGAGCATGCTATGGGTGTGCCAAATTTTATGATTTATGATGGTGGTTTGACTGAGTTTTGATAGAGTTTGATTTAGATCAAACTCTTGAGGAAAGTGTCCTAGGCGTAATGGACTCTTCCTTATCTACTCATGTTGCCCTATTTTTGATTGAATTTTGGTGACAAAACTAGATGGGATCTGGTGTTTCACATGGAGAATAAGTCCTAGAGTTCCAATGATAAAATAAATTGGTTATTTTATCAAAGAAGAACTTTATGTGGCATTGGGATTAAAAACCTTTCTCATGCCATTGTGAATGCATCGCACAAAATATTTTCCATGCCTAAAGGAGCCAGCCCTATGATATCTTATGCCTCCTCTATTTGCTCTCTCTCCCCCTCTTCTATATGCCTAAAAATTTAGGCACAAATCTGAGTAGAAGGTCCAAGGTTTTTGGCATAAGATTCAAGATCTATGCGACGATGTTTGTGGGACAGACAGGCTACCTTTAGAAATTATTTTGAAGGATATATAGATCAAATTTAATTTTGATCTTTGAAGAAGAGATTCATGAGAAGAATATATTTAGATCCTACTTGAGTGGATACTGGTAGAGGCCAGGCGTGTGCATGGCTCCTTTCAGAACCTCAAGAATGATTAGGATCATCGTAGGATAATTAGAATACCCAACAAGGTACTTAAAATTAAATATAATTTAATTTAATTTTTAATTTAATATTAGATCACCATGATTAGATCTGAAAACTCTTAAATCTAATCAGATTATAAAAATTTTTGTAGAAAAATTCACCTCTGATCTGATCAGATTTGGACAATCCTGTGGTGGAAAATTAGATTTTTCTTTCAACTGGTATCAGAGCCAGGTTAGCAGTTCTTCAAATTTTTTTAGATCAGATTTAATTTTTATTTATGATATAATATTAAATAATTTTAGATTTCATATTAGATGTGATTAGATTTAAAATTAAAAAATTAAAAATTATATGATTTAGATATATAATGTATGAGATGCATGACTAGACTAGGAATAGAATAGTTCTATTTGTAGTCTAGTATGATCATGTTATTAATTTAATTAAATATAATTTTATATCTATTTTATTTTTATTTTTTTAATATTATAATTATTTTAATCAGATCTAAAAAATAAAAAATAAAATTTTTAATTTTTAATTTATTCATATGAGATATGAAAGATGCATGCTTAGACTAGTTATAGAATAGTTCTATAAAATATCTAGAATAATTTTATTTTTAAGATGATCAAATTTAAAATTTTATTTTTTAGATTTAATATGTGATATTTTAGATCTGAAAGCATGCATGATTTATTGAGTTATGATACATGAGATGTATGCAAGACATGTATAGGTTAGATCTTTTATATATATGATATATGATTTAGATCTAACTAGTTTTATTTTAGAAAATATATTTTTGATTAAGGTGTTCCCCTTGATCGTTCGATCATAAGAATAAAGTAGGATTTAAAGGCCCTCTCCTTCCATTCGATGGGATGTTCTTATGATGTGTAGGGGTGCTGCGCATTCGTCCTTAATCAAAAATCAGAACTTAATTTCTGTAAAACCCTAGATCCTGAAATTCTAAAATTTTATTACATATTTTATTCATGAATCCAAAACTTAATTAAGAATTAAGATTATAAAATTAATTAGGTCTAACAGTTATGAATTTTTAGATCTAAGACATCTTCATAAAATTGATTTCGGGCTTGGATAGCTCAATTAGGTCTAGCGGTTGATCAAATCGTATCAAGAATTGGTTAGGTAGGATAAAAGAAAGCTTAAAATTGATCAGCCTAATAGGATTAAGTCTAAGTCAAGATTGAATTATATTGAGATATGACTCGATCAAGTCAAGACCTAATTTAGCTCCACGGTTCGAGCTTGGATTGTGAGCTAATCCGATTGATTTTGATTCAATAATTTGGTGTCTAAGATAAGTCTGGCAGATAAGATTGACTGATTTTTAATTGGGAGCTACTTGATCTGAATGCATTCTTGTTGAGTTAATGGCATATTCCTTCCACCGATCTCACTTGGCTATTTGTGTCGATCCAGTTCTGATTTGAGGTGGCTAATAATTCGAGCCAACCCATGCCACTAGGTTAGTCATAATTATTATGACTAAGTCAAGTCAAGTTTATAGAGACTTAAATTAAATCTTTCTAAGAAAATATTAAGTCTAAGGTCTTCCACCATTGTAGATATGTGGTTCTTTTCTGGGGTTGATTGTTCTTGGCTGGATACAGTAGTTCAGTTGCACCGAAAAGATGCAATCATGTTTATTAGGCATTGGATGCTATGGGTTGAAGGATGGGTTGGGCTCAATATTTTGGATATGGTGAGAGTCTTAATCTAAAATCTAATTTATGCAAATGGTGGGTCTAACTTAACTAAGAAGTGGAGCAATATTTCGAGCACGGTGAGCTTCATAAATTAGAGACCAGATTTAGGTGCACCATGATTAGAGAATCATTGGATAAGAGTTATCCACTCATCGATTGATCCATCATCAATAACTATTAGGTGAGGTGGTGAGCTAGTTGGTGGGACCGCATCATCCACTCGAAATCTATAATTATGAAGATTTTTGCATCTTTACCAAGAAAGTATAGGGATCCGAGTAAATAGTGGAAGCCTAATTTATTTAAAAGTGAAACTCCTAAATAAATTGATTTAGTTTAATTATAAAATCTAACTAGAAACTTTGACTCTATAGGAAAATATCTACGTCTAATCCACTAGCCCATATTCTAGACACCCATAGACTAACCAAACCCAACTACAAGGATTGGCTCCAGAACTTTAAAATAGTTTTAGGTTCCAAGAAGTTGACTCATGTGTTGGAACAAGATCCTTCCACTTTACTAGCATGTTCGTCCGCTGATCAGAGAGTGTCCCTAAAAAATGGATGGATGAACATAACAAAGCCAGGTAGTACATATTGGGCTCGATGTCTGATGAGCTCCAGCACCAACATGAGGATATTAAGACTAGCCGCTAAATGTTGGCTCACCTATAAGAGTTGTCTGGTGAATAAAGTCATGCAGCCAAATATCAAGTCACTAAGAGATTTTTTAAGACTCAAATGCATGATGGGCAGTCAGTCCAAGATCATTATCTGATGATAATCAAGAACTTAGAAGAGCTTGAGAAGCTCAGTGTCAAGTTAGATCAGGATCTGTAGATTGATATAATTTTGCAGTCTTTGACTGATGCATTTGGACAGTTCATCATGAACTATCATATGCATAAACTTCAAAATATCTTGACTGAACTTATGAATATGCTGGTTACTGCTGAGCTCTCTATGAAAGATTCAAAGAGCTCAGTGCTTACTATGGAATGGACTTCTTATAAGAGAAAGTCTTTTGAAAATAAGAAGAAGTCCATGAAGAAGCAGAAGGTGGATGGTGGGAAGAAGAAGAAGACAGAGCCAAAGAAGAAGACCGCTGACAAGAAAAAATATTTTCATTATAATACAAATGATCACTAAAAGTGAAACTACCCTCTCTACCTGGCCAACCTGAAGAACAAGAAGGAGGCATGTCCTTCTGGAGGTATGCTCATTATAGAATCTAACCTTACGATTTCTTCTACATCTAGTTGGGTGCTTGACTTTGGTTCTAGTGGTCACTTATGCACTTTTATGCAGGATCTTGAGAATAGCAGAAGGCTGAGGGATGGTGAGATGATCCTACGCATCGAAAATAGAGCAAGAGTTACTGCTGCAGTCGTGGAAACCTATCCTTTTTGATTATCGTCAGGATTAGATCTAGTTCTTAGAGATTATTTTTATGTGCCTGCAATAAGCAAAAAATTGATTTTTATTTCATGTTTAGTACAAGAAGGCTATGTAATTAGTTTTCTTAAGGACCATTGTAATATTCTTTATAAAAAAAAAATGCAAGTGATTTTCTTATAAATGGTCTCTATCAGTTACATATTGATACTTTTATTTTTAATATCGAGCAAAATATGAATACCATATGATCAAAGCGATCTAGGGATAGTCTAAATGATAGGTATCTTTGGCACCTTAGGCCAGGTCATATAGCTAAAGATAGGATTAACAAATTAAAGAAATTCAGGCTATTGAGTCCTTTGACTTTTGAGTCATATCCAATTTATGAATCATGCCTTCACGACAAAATGACCAAGCTTACTTTTGTAGGACATTAAAAAAAAGCCATAAACCTACTTACCCTGGTACATACACATGTGTGCGACCCATTTGATGTGTCGATCAAGAGTAATTATATCTACTTCATCATCTTTATCGATGATCTGTCTCGATATGGGTATGTGTATTTGATGTGACATAAGTCTGAAGCTTTTGAAAGATTCAAAGAATTTAGACTTGAAGTAGAAAAATAAATAGGAAAACATATTAAGATTCTTTGATTAGATTGAGGAGGTAAATACCTTAGTCAAAAATTTTTAGACTATCTTAAGGACAATAGCATAGTCACTCAATGGACTCCACCTATTTTGCCTCAACTTAATGAAATTTCAGAATGGAGAAATCGGATCCTATTAGATATGGTCTGATTTATGATGAGTTTCATGGACCTTTCTGAGTTTCTTTGGGGATATAGTCTGATGACCGCTATATATTTACTGAATAGGATTTCCTCTAAAATTATTCTTACCATACTGTATGAGATATGGCATGGTAAGAAACTAAGTTTGAGTCATCTCAGAATTTGGGATTGTCCGGCCTATGTCAAAAGATAATAGATGAATAAATTAAAGTCTAGATCCTTTAGAGTTTGATTTATTAGATATCCTAAAGAGTCATTAGGATATTATTTTTATCTTTCAGAAGATCATAATGTGATTGTGAGTCGACATGCCATCTTTCTTAAAAAATAGTTTATTTAAGATGGTGGCATCGGAAGATAAATTAGACTCAAGGAGAAAGTCTTCGATGAGAAATGAGCTAGAAAACCTATGGAATCCAATTAGATTGAGCCAATCCAGACACTACCTTCTCTACCTTATAGATCAAGTAGAATTTTTCATCCTTCTAAAAGGTACTTAGGTACTATCTTAGAAGACATAGAGAAAATATTCCTCATAGAAAATGGAGTTCATGGTGATGATCCCAAAATTTATGATGAGGCGATATTAGATATCGACTCCAAGAAATGGTTAGAAGTAATAAAATTAGAGATTGACTTAATACATTCGAACCAAGTCTGGATCTTGGTAGATCCACCTAAAGGTATAGTACCTATTGGGTGTAAATGAATCTTCAAGAGAAAGATAGGTGCCAATGGGAATGTAGGGACATTCAAAGTAAGGCTCGTGGTAAAAGGGTATAGTCAGTACGAAGGCATTGACTATTGGGATACTTTTTCGTCAGTAGCCATGCTCAAATCCATCCGCACATTTTTTGCTATTGAAACCTATTTCAATTACGAAATATGGCAAATAGATATGAAAATAATATTTTTAAATGGATATCTTAAGGAAGATATCTATATGAAATAGCCACTAATTTTCATATCCAGTGATGATGATCATAAGGTATGCAAGTTGTAAAGGTCCATATATGGACTTAAGCAAGCATCTCAGAGTTGGAATGCTCATTTCAATGATGTAATCAAATCATTTGGATTCATTAAAAATGAGAAGAAGTCATGTATTTTTAAAAAGATCAGTGGGAGCGTTGTTGTCTTTCTCATATGGTACGTGAATGATATCCTCCTAATTGAAAATAATATTCCCATGTTGACTACAGTTAAAATATGATTATTTAAGGAGTTCTTTATGAAAGATCTAGGAGAGGCATCATTTATTCTAAAAACTAAGATCTATAGGGATAGACCGAATAGGATGCCAGGTCTCTCATAGAAAATGTACATAGAGGAGGTACTGAAGAGGTTCAGCATGGAAAACTCTAAGAGGGGTTTAGTATCCTTTAGTCATGGCATTTATCTCTCCAAGAAGATGTGCCCTAACATACTTGAGGAGATTGAATGCATGAGCAAGATCCCTTATGCTTCGATAATAGGGAGCCTCATGTATACCATGCTATGTACACAACCTGATATTGTCCATGTTGTGAGTGTCACGAGCAGGTATCAGTTGAATCCAGATGAAGAGTACTAGACTTCTATGAAATGTATCCTTAAGTACTTGAGAAGGACTAAGAATATGTTTCTAGTTTTTGAAAATGGAGAACTTCAGGTCCAGGGATATACAGACTTGAATTTTATGTTCGACATAGATGATTGAAAGTTGACATTTGGAAGTCTATTTATTTGTAATGGTGGAACTATCAGTTGGAAAAGTTCCAAGCAATTGGTGATAGCAGACTCTACCATGGAAGCAGAGTACATCGTTGCGTTGGAGGCTACAAAGATGGTGTTTTGGTACAAAAAGTTCATTATAGAGCTTGGAGTGATGCCATCAGATGTCATCCTTTTGTACTATGATAATAATGCTGCCATAGCCCTAGCTAAGGAGCTAAGATCTCATCAGAAATCTAAGTACATTGAGTGGCGATATCACCTCATCCGCGATTACCTCGAGAAAAAATACATCGAGGTCAAGAGAGTCAACACTACAGATAATGCGACTAAGCCACTGACAAAGCCATAGAGCCAGTAGAAGATCGAAGCCTATCTTGAGAAGATGGGACTTAGATTTATAGCCAATTGACTTTAGGTCAAGTAGATGTTTGTTAGATGTGTGCCTTAGAAGCCAGATTGACTGACACTTATAATACACTTCTAAGGATAATTTTTTAATTTTAACTATAAATTAATAAAAAAAATTATTTTCTATTATAGTGTGTATTTAAAGTGTTTGTGATATATCCTTTTAGTTAATGGTAATGATAATTCATATTTTTAAAAGTTAAAAATTTAAGACATGAATTTTTATAATTAACTCATAAACTGCTCTCGATCGTAGGATCATCATGAGGATGGTGATCGATCCAAAAGATTGATGTATGATCACTTTCTTAGGATAGATGTATCTTGAGTCTATGATGTGGAGACACCTGAGTGAGAGTATAAATACTCATTAGAGAATAAGGACACTTAGCATGATTATCTCGAGAAGTCATAAGAAAGTCTATCTTCTCATCGATGACTGGCTCGATGCTGCAGTGGTGTGTCTGATTCTTGGACCTGAGGTGCATCGATAGTTCACCTTGAGGGTGTTATAGTTTGACTACACCATAACTTGATCTTCCAGTCATTTGAAATCTTGAGATGTTTGTTGGCTATAGCATGTTCATTGTTGGAATTAGATTGCATCAATAGGAGATCTGTTTACCTCGATAGATGAGGAGTAGCCCTATGATAATCATGAGATTGAGTCCTTAAGCCCATGGTCATGGCAGAGTGAAGATGATAGAAAGAGTTTCTATTAGGATTTTACATCAAACTCGAATCAAATGATTAATTCATATGACGGATGTTGGGTTTGATGAGTTCACCTTAATCTTAATCCTATCGGGGCTCAAGATAGAAAAATCCAATCACACAGATAGCTGTACTGAGAGGTTCATTTTTAATTTTAATGGATTACCACCATATACTATTAGGTATCATTGGTGGATTTTGGAAGCAATTAGAATAATTTTGATGATCGATCATTTTAATTGTATGAATCAGAAGAGTTCTGATCCATTGAAAGATATTTCGATGATGTCGATGATAGAGATCATGACATATCTTATTATCATATAGAACTGAACCTAACTAGGTCATACAAATAAGAGTTTAAATTTAGATGTTATTAATTAAGCTAATCTAGTTCGATTGATTTGGATTAGATCCAATCAGGTTCAAGGTAATCATGCTAGCACACGATTGAGTCTAGCTTTCTCCTTTGGTAATCTTTTTGATTTATTACAACCAAGTTAAATTTAATTTATCTCATTTCTATATCTTGAATGGGTTTATTTTCATCTGACTGAAATAAGTCCAGGTCAGATTAATTATAGAAATTAAATCCATTTTCGGTGCAATTGGACTAGGATCAAAAGTTGATCCAATTGAGAGAATTGAGGGTCACCTGATCAGATACTTCTAGAAAATTTTTTAAAAATCCTTTTAATCCTAATTTTTGAATATGTGATAGAACTCGAGTCATGCTATGAGTGTGCCAAATTTTGTGATTAATGGTAGTGGTTTGACTGGGTTTTGATAGAGTTTGATTTGCATCAAACTCTTAAGGGAAGAGTCCTAGGCGCAATAGACTCTTCCTTATCTACTCATGTCACCTCATTTTTAATTGAATTTTGGTGACAAAACTAGATGGGATCTGGTGTTTCACATGGAGAATAAGTCCTAGAGTCCCAATGATAAAATAAATTGCTTATTTTATCAAAGAAGGACTCTATGTGGTGCTGGGATTAAAAACCTTTCTCATGCCATTATGAATGCATCGCACAAAATATTTTCCATGCCCAAAGGAGCTGGCCCTCTAATATCCTACACACCCTTTATCCTCTCTCTCCCTTTCTTCTACATGCCTAAAAAGTTAGGCATAAATCTGAGTAGAATGTCCAAGATTTTTGGCATAAGATTCAGGATCTACGCGTTGGTGTTCATTAGATGGATGGGCTGCCTTTAGAAATTATTTTGAAAGATCTATAGATTAGATTCAGATATGATCTTTGGAAGAGAGATTTGCAAGAAGAAGATATTCAGATCCTATCCGAGTGGATATTGGTAGAGGCCAGGAACATACATGGCTCCTTCTAGAACCTCAAGAACGATCAGGATCATCATAGGATAATCAGAATACCCAACAAGGTACTTAAAATTAAATCAAATTTAATTTAATTTTTAATTTTTAATATCAAATCACTATGATCAGATATGAGAACTCTTAGATCTAATCAGATCATAGAGATTTTTGTAAAAAAATTGCCTAAGTTCTGATCAGATCTGGATGATTATTCGGTGGAAAATTAGATTTTTCTTTCAACAACCTTCTCATCTAAAATCTTATCGATACGATCATGTTTTCTTAGGATAGTGGACTGTGGACACTCAATGTGGAGTTCACTCTCAAGAAAAGGATCAGGCTCAAATGGATTACTAGGTATTGTTATTGGCTCCTTGTATTTTATTATATCTGGTACATTGAATGTTGTGCCATAATTAGATGGTAAATCTACAATGTAGGTATTCGATCCTAGTTTCTTTAAGATCTTAAAAGGTATAGCTCCATGTGCATAGAGTTTCTTGATGGTTCATGGTGGAAACCATTTTGGTCTTACTCAAATTATAAAATAGTCTCCCTCAATAAAGTTATAAGATCTACGATGTGAATTTGCATGCTGCTTATATATTTGATTGCTGATATTAATTTTATTTTTAATATATTCATGCAGATCCTTAAGATGCTGTGCAAATGATTCTGCATCTTCTGATGATCTAGCATGCCATGGTAATGGGATTAAGTCCACTGATTTATGGGGATGATAATCATACATAACTTCAAATGGTGTCTTACCAATAGACCTATTGATAGAATCATTATAATAAAACTCAGCTCGGGATAGGATTAAATCTTAATTACTGACATATTCTCCTACTAGACTTCCAAGAAGGTTGCCTAAACTTCTATTAACTACTTCAGTCAGGCCATCAGTCTGTGAGTGATATGCAGATGAGAAATTAAGTTTCATTCCTAGCAAATGCCATAAAATTTTTTAGAAATAACTCACGTTACAGTCTGAAAGAATGGACTTAGTTTTAGATATATGTACTTTAGAAGCCAGAATTGACCGACACTTGTAATACACTTCTAGGGGCAAAATTATAATTTTGACTAATATCAATAAAATAGATTATTTTCTATCACATATATATATTTAGTGTTTGTGATACATCCTTTGAGTTAATGGTAATGATAATTCATATTTTCAAGAGTTGAAAATTTAAGACATGAATAATCATTATTAACTCATAAAATGCTTCCGACCATAGGATCATCACGAGGATGGTGATTGATCCGGAAGGTTGGTGTACAATCGCTTCTCTTTAGTAGATGAGTCTTGAGTCTACGGTGTGGAGACACCGGAGCGAGAGTACAGGTACTCGTTAGAGAATGAGGGCACTGAGCGTGACCACCTCGAGTAGTCATTAGGGAGTCTACCTTCTCGTCAATGACTGACTCGATGCTGCAGTAGTGTGTCTGGTTCTTTGACCTGAGATGCATCGATAGTTCACCTTGAGGGTGTTATAGTTTGACTACACCATTACTCGTCTCCTAGCCATATGGAACCCTGAGGTGTATGTTGGCTATAGCATGTTCATTGTAGGAACTGGATAGCATCAAGATGGAATCTATCTACCTCGGTGGTAGAGGAGCAGCCCTATGATGATCATGAGAATCAAGTCCAGAAGCCCATGGCCATGGCAGAGTGAAATAATAGAAAGAGTTTCTATTTAGATTTTCACATTGGACTCGAATCGAATGATTACATCATATGACAGAAACTAGGGTTTGACGAGTTCACCTTAACCCTAATCTGATCGGGGCTCAAGATAGAAGAACTTAATCACACAGGTAGCTGCACCAAGAGGTTCGCATTCAGCTCTGATGGGTTGCCACCATATACTGCTAGGTGTCACTGGTGGATTTTGGGAGCAATTAGAATGATTTAGATGATCGATCATTCTAGCTGTTCGAATCAGAAGAGTTCTGATCCATCGAAAGGAGTTTCGATGATGTCGATGATAGAGATCATGACATATCCCATTACCATACAGAACTGAACCTAACTGGGTCACACAAATAAGGGTTTGAATCTGGTGATCATCAATTGAACTGATCTAGTTCAATTGATCTGAATGAGATTCAATTAGGTTCAAGAAAATCGTGCTAGCACTCGATTGAACCTAACGTTCTTCTTTTACTATCATAAATAAGTTGTCCTGTCTGAGCCAAAGGAGTTTGTGCTCAATCAGAGGCCTTCATATGGTCTGACTGGAGGTTGTCCAAGTCAGAAAAGGTTGTCTTATTTTGTAAGACATTACCTACCATTTTTGGTCACCTGCCATTTCTTGTTCTTTGACTTTGGTCAAAAGTCTACCTTTGACTGGTCAAATATTGACCATTGATACTTTGACTTTTGATCCACGTGTCATGCACCTATTGGAGGATTGGTGGGGGCTTGTCCCCCTACCAGAACCTGGCAAGGAGGAGGGCGCACGCCACCCTAGGCGTGCGCCCAAGTTGGAGGCGCCCAGGAGTCCCTGTTGGACAGGGACTCCATCTCCTTTTTGGATTTCAATTAGAGTTCTCCTAAGAACTAACTTTGACTGATCTTAGGCACCGTTTAAGGAGGAATCTAGGGGACTCTATTTCCATCAATCAGATTTAGATCTGATTTCACAAAGAGTTGTGATTGGTTGGGAAGGAGAGGAGTTAGATCACAGACAGTCTATAAATAAGACCCTACATCCAACTCAAAAAAGATTGGAAATTAAAAACCCCATGCCCCAAGGCTGACTCTCCCCTCTTCCTCCATGCCAAACCCACCTTCTCCCTCTCCTCTCTACGTCCAAAAGAAGTTTTGGACCTTGGTTGGTGCGATCCAGATCAAAGAAAGGTGACTGAAAGCTAGAAGGCTGCACTATTGCATAGGACAACTGCTGATCTTCGAAAATAGTTTTGAAGATCCTCCAGATCAGATCCAGATCTAATTTTTGGAGATGTGATAGAGAAGAAGAGAATCTCAAGATCCAGCCTGAGTGGATACCAGTAGAGGCCAGGCACTTGCATGGCTAGATCCAGAACCTTCCGTTGCTTACAGGATCATCAATGGGTAATAGGATTACCCACTTCAGGGTAAATTAAATTAAATTTAATTTATCTAATTTTATTTTAATTTCTAAAATATCTCAAATCTGATCTAGATTAAAGAAATTTTTTTTTAAAATATATCTCTTGATCTGATCAGATCTAAACGAACTTGGTCTGGAAAATCAGGATTTTTCCTTCAACTGGTATCAGAGCCAAGGTTCTAAAAGTGTTTAGATCTAATTTTAAATTTATTTTAATTAAAAAATAAGTGATTTTAGATGTCACATGAGATGTGATCAGATCTAAAATCAGAAAAAATTAAAATTAAATGATTTGGATCTAAGATTAGAAAATATGCATGACTAGTTCTAAAATAGAATAGTTCTATAGAATAGTCTTGCATGTTTTTGATTTAATTTGATTAAATCATATTTTAGATCTATTTATTTACTATTTTTTGATATTATAATATTTATAATAATATCTAAAAAATAGCAAATAAAAATTATTTAATTTTAAATATCATATGAGATATGATTGATGCATGTCTAGACTAGTTGTAGAATAGTTCTACATAATTATCTAGATTAGAATTTATTTTGATTAGATCAATTTAAATCTAATTTTTTAGATTATTATGAGATAATTTAGATCTGAAAACATGCATGATTTGATACATGAGATGTATGCAAAATATGCCATGATTAGATCTAATTTGTATATGAGATATATGATATAGATCTAAAACTATTTTGTAGTATTGCATGTTCCTGATTAAGGCGTTCCTCTTGGCCGTCCGGTCATAAGAACGAAGAAGGGTTTAAAGGCCCTCTCTTTTCCATTCGATGGGGTGTTCTTATGATGTGTAGGGGTGCTGCGTGTTCGTCCTTAATCAGAAATCCCAAAACTTACTTTCTGCAAAACCCTAGATCCTGAAACCCTAGGATTTATTGTGCATATTTTGTTTATGAACCCTACTTAATTAAAAATTAAGATTTATGGAATATTAATTAGGTCTAAAATTGAGAATTTTAGATCTAAGACATATTCATAATACTGGGTTCGGGCTTGGGTAGCTCAATTAGGTCTAAGCGGTTGATCAAACCGAATCAAGAGTTGGTTAGATGGGATCAACAATGCTTAAATTGACCAGCCTAATAGGATTAAGTCTGGGTCAAGATCGAGTCACGATCAAGCAAGACCTAATTAGGCTCAGAGGTTAGAGTCTGGATTGTAGGCTAACCCAATTGGTTCTGACTCAACAATTTGGTGTCTAAGGTAAGTTTGGCACATACGACCGACTGATTTTTTAATTGGAAGCTACTCGACCTGAATGCGTTCTTGTACGAGTTAATGGCATATTCCTTCCACCGGTCTCACTTACCTGGCCATATCTGTTGACACAGTTCTGATCTGAGGTGGTCAATAATCCGAGCTAACCCATGCCACTAGGTTAGTCATAATTGTTATGACTATGAGCAAAGTCTAGTTTAATGAGACCTGAATCAATTCTCCCTAAGAAAAGATTAAGTCTGAGGTCTTCCACCATTGTAGATGTGCGGGCCCTTCCCGGGGTTGATTGTTCTCGGCTGGATACAGTGGCTCAGTTGCACCGGGAAGATGCAACCATGTCTATTAGGCATTGGATGCTATGGGCTGGAGGATGAGTTGGGCTCAATATTTCGGATACGGTGAGAGACTCAATTAGGAACCCAGTCTATGCAAATGGTGGGTCTGACTTAACTAAGGAGTGGATCAATATTTCCGGATACGGTGAGATTCATGAATTAGAGACCAAGTTTGGGTGCACCATGATTAGAGAATCATTGAACAAGAGTTGTTCACTCATTGGCTAACCCATCACCAATAACTGTTAGGTGAGGTGATGAGTCAGTTGGTGAGACCGCACCACCCACTAGAAATCATTAATCATGGAGATTTTCGCATCTCTACAGAGGGAGTGTAGGGATCCGAGAAAATAGTGGGAGCTAATTTGTTTAAAAATAAAATCCCTAAATAAAATTGGTCAAGTCATAAATTACAGTATCTAACTAGAATCTTTGACTCTCTACAGGAAAATATGTCTGCGTCCAACCCATTGGCACGTATCCTGGACACACATAGACTGACTGGACCCAATTATAAAGATTGGCTCAGGAACTACAAAATTATTTTGGGTTCTGAGAAGTTAACCCATGTTTTGGACCAGGACCCTCCCACCTTACCAGCCCGTCCATCCATTGAACAGAGAGCGTCTCTGAAAAAATGGATAGACGAAGATAATAAGGCCAGATATTACATGTTGGGCTCGATGTCTGATGAGCTCCAGCGCCAACATGAAGATATCGGGACTGCTCGCCAAATGTTGGCTCACCTGCAGGAGATGTTTGGTGAACAGAGTCGCGCAGCCAAATATCAAGTCACGAAATGACTTTTTAAGGCTAAGATGCGTGATGGGCAGTCAGTCCAAGATCACTGTCTGACAATGATCAAGGACATGGAAAGAGCTTGAGAAGCTCGGTGTGAAGTTGGACTTGGATCTGCAGAACGATATTATTCTGCAATCCTTGACTGATGCATATGGGCAATTCATCATGAATTACCACATGCATAAACTTCAAAATTCCTTGGCCGAATTAATGAATATGCTGGTTACCGCTGAGCTTTCTATGAAAGGTTCTAAAGGCTCAGTTCTTGCTATGGAACGGACTTCTTCCAAAAGAAAGTCTTATGGAAAGAAAAAGAAGTCTGTGAAAAAGCAGAAAGGTGGAAGGATCAAAGAAGAAGAAGGCAGAACCGAAGAAAAAGGCCGATGTCAAAGGAAAGTGTTTCCATTGCAACAGCGACGGCCATTGGAAGCGGAACTGCCCTACTTACCTGGCCACCCTGAAGAACAAGAAGGAAGGTCCTTCTGGAGGTATGCTCGTTATTGAGTCTAACCTTACGGTTTCTTCTGCATCCAGTTGGGTGCTTGACTCTGGTTCTAGTGCTCATCTGTGCACTTCCATGCAGGGTCTTGAGGATAGCAGGAGGCTGAGGGATGGAGACATGATCCTACGCATCGGTAATGGAGCAAGAGTTGCTGCAGTAGCCGTGGAAACATACCCTCTTCGATTACCATCTGGTTTAGACTTAGTTTTAAAAGACTGTTATTATGTGCCTGCAGCTAGCAGGAATTTGATTTCTGTTTCATGCTTAGCACTAAGAAGGCTATGTGATTACCTTCTTTAAGGACCATTGTAACATTCTTTATGAAAGAAATAAAATTGCAAATGGTTTTCCTTATTAATGGTCTTTATCAGCTACATATTGATGTACCTGTTCTAACTATCGAGCAAAACGTGAATGCCAAACGACCTAGGGATAGTCCAAACGACAGATATCTATGGCACCTGAGATTAGGTCATATAGCAGAAGATAGGATCAACAAATTGGAGAAAAATGGGCTATTGAGTCCATTGACTTTCGAGTCATATCCAACTTGTGAATCTTGTCTTCAAGGCAAAATGACTAAACTCCCTTTTGTTGGACATGGGGAGAGGGCCACAGATCTCCTTGCCCTAGTACATACTGATGTGTGCGGCCCATTTGATGTGCCGGCTAGAGGCAATTTTGTCTACTTCATTACCTTTACCGATGATCTGTCTAGGTATGGGTATGTGTATCTTATGAGACACAAGTCTGAAGCTTTTGAAAAGTTCAAAGAATTCAGACATGAAGTAGAAAAACAAACTGAAAAACCCATTAAGGTTCTTCGATCAGATCGAGGAGGTGAATACCTTAGCCGAGAATTCCTAGACTATCTTAAGAAAAATGGCATAGTCTCTCAATGGACTCCACCAGGAACACCTCAACTCAACGGGATTTCAGAATGGAGAAATCGGACTCTATTGGATATGGTTCGATCCATGATGAGCTTCACAGACCTCCCTGATTTTCTTTGGGGACACTCATTGTTAACTTCAATTTATCTACTGAATAGGGTTTCCTCTAAAACCGTTCCTACCACACCGTATGAGATATGGCACGGTAAGAAACCAAGTCTGAGTCATCTCAGAATTTGGGGTTGTCCGGCTCATGTCAAAAGACAACAAGCGGACAAGTTAGAGTTTAGGTCCTTTAGAGCTCGATTCATAGGATATCCTAAAGAGTCATTAGGATACTATTTCTACATTCCAGAAGACCACAATGTGATTGTGAGTCGACATGCCATCTTTCTTGAAAAATAGTTTATTCAAGATAGCGGCATTGGAAAGCAGATTAAGCTTGATGAGAAAGTCTCACAAGTACAACGAGCTAAGGACCAATTGGAACCAAATCAGGTTGAGCCAATAAGAACACTACCTCCTCCACCTCGTAGATCGAAAAGAGTTTTCCGTCCCCCTGAAAGATACTTAGGTATTATTTCAGAGGAAGTAGAGAAAATGTTCCTCATAGGTAATGGTGCTCATGGTGATGATCCCAAAACCTACAACGAGGCGATATCAGATATCGACTCCGAGAAATGGCTAGAGGCAATGCAGTCAGAAATTGACTCGATGCACTCAAACCAAGTCTGGACCTTGGTAGATCCACCAGAAGGTATAGTACCTATTGGGTGTAAATGGATCTTCAAGAGAAAGATTGGTGCAGATGGGAATGTGGAGACATTCAAGGCTAGACTAGTGGCAAAAGGTTATAGTCAACGCGAAGGCATTGACTATCAGGATACCTTTTTTCCAGTGGCTATGCTAAAATCCATCCGCACATTGCTTGCCGTTGCAGCCTATTTCGATTATGAAATATGGCAAATGGACGTGAAAATGGCATTCTTAAATGGATATCTTGAGGAAGATATCTATATGGAACAGCCGCTAGGTTTCACATCCAGTGATACTGATCACAAGGTTTGCAAGCTGCAAAGGTCCATATATGGACTTAAGCAAGCATCTCGGAGCTGGAACACTCATTTCAATGATGTGATCAAAAAGTTTGGTTTCATCAAAAATGAAGAGGAACCATGTGTTTTCAAAAAGGGTCAGTGGGAGCGCTGTTGTCTTCCTCGTATTGTACGTGGATGACATCCTCCTTATTGGGAATGATATTCCCATGTTGACATCAGTCAAAATGTGGTTGTCCAAGGAATTCTCCATGAAAGACCTAGGTGAAGCATCCTTTATTCTAGGAATTAAGGTCTATAGGGATAGACCGAATAGGATGCTAGGACTTTCACAGAAGATGTACATAGAGAAAGTACTAAAGAGGTTTAGTATGGAAAACTCTAAGAGGGGATTAATACCCTTCAGACATGGTATTCATCTTTCCAAGAAGATGTGCCCCAGCACACCTGAGGAAATAGAACGCATGAGCAAGATCCCTTATGCTTCTGCAATAGGGAGCCTCATGTATGCCATGCTATGTACACGACCTGATATAGCCCATGCTGTGAGTGTCACAAGCAGATATCAGTCAAATCCAGGTGAAGAACACTGGACTTCTGTGAAATGTATCCTTAAGTACTTGAGAAGAACTAAGGATATGATGTTGGTCTTTGGTAATGGAGAACTCCAAGTCCAGGGATACACAGACTCGGATTTCATGTCCGATATAGATGATCGAAAGTCGACATCTGGGAGTCTGTTTGTGTGTGCAATGGTGGTGCTGTCAGCTGGAAGAGTTCCAAGCAAACTGGTGATAGCAGATTCCACCATGGAAGCAGAATATATCGCTGCATCAGAGGCTGCGAAGGAAGCATTCTGGTACAAGAAGTTTGCTGCAGAAATTGGAGTAATGCCATCAGATGCCATTCCTCTATACTGCGACAACAATGGCGCCATAGCCCTTGCTAAGGAGCCGAGGTCTCACCAAAAATCCAAGCACATTGAGCGGCGATACCACCTCATCCGCGATTACCTCGAGAAAGGGTTACGTCGAGGTCAAGAGAGTCAACTCCACAGATAATGTGGCAGACCCACTTACAAAGCCGTTGGGCCAGCAGAAGATCGAAGCCCACCTTGAGAAGATGGGACTTAGACTTGTAGCCAATTGGCTTTAGGACAAGTGGGAGATTGTTAGATATATGTGCCCTAGAAGCCAGAATTGGCTGACACTTGTAATACACTTCTAGGGGCAAAATTATAATTTTGACTAATAATCAATAAAATGGGTTATTTTCTATCACATATGTGTATTTAGTGTCTGTGATACATCCTTTGAGTTAATGGTAATGATAATTCATATTTTCAAGAGTTGAAAATTTAAGACATGAATAATCATTATTAACTCATAAAATGCTCCCGACCATAGGATCATCACGAGGATGGTGATTGATCCGGAAGGTTGGTGTACAATCGCTTCTCTTTAGTAGATGAGTCTTGAGTCTACGGTGTGGAGACACCGGAGCGAGAGTACAGGTACTCGTTAGAGAACGAGGGCACTGAGCGTGACCACCTCGAGTAGTCATTAGGGAGTCTACCTTCTCGTCAATGACTGACTCGATGCTGCAGTAGTGTGTCTGGTTCTTTGACCTGAGATGCATCGGCAGTTCACCTTGAGGGTGTTATAGTTTGACTACACCATTACTCGGTCTCCTAGCCATATGGAATCCCTGAGGTGTATGTTGGCTATAGCATGTTCATTGTAGGAACTGGATTGCATCAAGATGGAATCTATCTACCTCGGTGGTAGAGGAGCAGCCCTATGATGATCATGAGAATCAAGTCCAGAAGCCCATGGCCATGGCAGAGTGAAATAATAGAAAGAGTTTCTATTTAGATTTTCACATTGGACTCGAATCGAATGATTACATCATATGACAGAGACTAGGGTTTGACGAGTTCACCTTAACCCTAATCTGATCGGGGCTCAAGATAGAAGAACTTAATCACACAGGTAGCTGCACCAAGAGGTTCGCATTCAGCTCTGATGGGTTGCCACCATATACTGCTAGGTGTCACTGGTGGATTTTGGGAGCAATTAGAATGATTTAGATGATCGATCATTCTAGCTGTTCGAATCAGAAGAGTTCTGATCCATCGAAAGGAGTTTCGATGATGTCGATGATAGAGATCATGACATATCCCATTACCATACAGAACTGAACCTAACTGGGTCACACAAACAAGGGTTTGAATCTGGTGATCATCAATTGAACTGATCTAGTTCAATTGATCTGAATGAGATTCAATTAGGTTCAAGGAAATCGTGCTAGCACTCGATTGAACCTAACGTTCTTCTTTTACTATCATAAATAAGTTGTCCTGACTGAGCCAAAGGAGTTTGTGCTCAATCAGAGGCCTTCATATGGTCTGACTGGAGGTTGTCCAAGTCAGAAAAGGTTGTCTTATTTTGTAAGACATTACCTGCCATTTTTGGTCACCTGCCATTTCTTGTTCTTTGACTTTGGTCAAAAGTCTACCTTTGACTGGTCAAATGTTGACCATTGACACTTTGACTTTTGACCACATGTGTCATGCACCTATTGGAGGACTGGTGGGGCTTGTCCTCCTGCCAGAACCTGGCAAGGAGGAGGGCGCACGCCACCCTAGGCGTGCGCCCAAGTTGGAGGCGCCCAGGAGTCCCTGTTGGACAGGGACTCCATCTCCTTTTTGGATTTCAATTAGAGTTCTCCTAAGAACCAACTTTGACTGGTCTTAGGCACCCTCTAAGGAGGAATCCAGGGGACTCTATTCCCACCAATCAAATTTAGATCTGATTTCATAAAGAGTTATGATTGGTTGGGAAGGAGAGGAGTTGGATCACAGACAGTCTATAAATAAGACCCTGCGCCCAACTCAAAAAAGATTGGAAATTAAAAATCCCATACTCCAAGGCTGCCTCTCCCCTCTTCCTCCATGCCAAACCCACCTTCTCCCTCTTCTCCCCATGTTTAAAAGGAGTTTTGGACCTTGGTTGGTGCGATCTAGATCAAAGAAAGGCGACTGAAAGCTAGAAGGCTGCACTGTTGCATAGGACAACTGCTGATCTTCAAAAAGAGTTTTGAAGATCCTTCAGATTAGATCCAGATATGATTTTTGGAGATATGATAGACAAGAAGAGGATCTCTAGATCCAGCCTAAGTGGATACCGGTAGAGGCCAGGCACTTGCGTGGCTAGATTCAGAACCTTCCGCTGCTTACAAGATCATCAATGGGTAATAGGATTACCCACCTCAAGATAAATTAAATCTAATTTAATTTATCTAATTTTATTTTAATTTTTAAAATAATAATAATTAGATCTGAAATATCTCAGATCTGATCTAGATCAAAGAGAAAAATTTTTGAAATATATCTCTTGATTTGATCAGATCTGAACGAACCTGGTCTGGAAAATCAGGATTTTCCTTCACTTAGGTAGACCATGCAATCTCACAACGTCATCAAAGTATAAGCGAGCTACTCTGGATGCATCTAAAGCTTTAGAACATGATAAAAAGTAGGCCATTTTTGAAAACTTGTCTACTATAACACAAATAGAGTCATTCTTACGGATGGTTCGGGGCAAGCCTAGGATAAAGTTGATGCTAACATCTTACCATGGACGGTTAGGGATAGGCAATGGCGTATACAGGCTAGTGTTTTATTTAGAATATTTTGCTATGACACATGTATGATACTAGACTATGATTATCGCAACATCTCTCTTCAAACTAGGCTAGTAGAATTGATTTTTCATAGCTTCAGTCATCTTATTCCATCCAAAATATCCGATCAGTCCTCTCGCATGTAATTTCTACACTAAAAAAATATCCGATCAGAGCAGTCAGAATAATATTTTTTTAACTTTTCAAGTCTTACAGATTTAATGTTGATAGTAGACAAAAGGATAACTCTATGACTTAGAGCATTCGCAACTTGATTTGTAGATCCAACCCTATGTTTCAATACAAATATATAGGATTGAAGAAATTTAACCCGCTTGGCATGTCTATGGTTCCGTTTCTTTTATGAATTTAAAAATCTAAGGGCTTCATGATCCAAGTACAAGGCGAATTTGAATGGCAATAGGTAATGCCTCCAAAATCTCAAAGTCTGTACTATTACATAAAATTTTTTTTCATATGTACAATACTTTTGTTTAGCCTCATTTAATTTTTTACTAAAGTATGCGATAGGATGGCACTCTTGAATCAAAACTACTCCTATTCCTACACTTGATGTATCACATTCAACCTCAAAAACTTTATTAAAAGCAGGTAGTCAGAGGACAGGGGTTTGAGTCATCTTATCCTTAATCTTCTGAAAAGCTCTATCAGTCGATTTTGTTCACTTAAATATTTTCTTACAGATACAGTCGGTGATAGAAGCCATAATTAAACTAAATCCTTTAATAAATGGTAAAATGTGGCTAAACTATGAAAATTTTGAACATCGTCAATACTCTTAGGTATTGGCTACTCTACTATAGCTCGAATCTTTTTAGGGTCTATAGTTATTTCCTCAGATGTTACAACAAATCCTAAGAATACAACCTTATTAGTCTTGAAAACATATTTCTTAAGATTGCATATAAACTCTCAGTTCTAAGGTCAAACAAACTTGTCATAAATGACTAAGATGATCATCTTTTGTTCAACTAAAGATAAGGATATCATCAAAGTATACGATCATAAATAATCCAATGAAAAGTCACAATAGCTGAGTCATAATCCTCATGAAAGTATTAGGTGCATTGGACAAGCCAAATGGCATGACCAACCACTCATATAAACCATCCTTCATTTTAAAGGCTGTCTTTCATTTGTCTCCCAGTCTAGTTCTAACTGAAGGAAAATCCTGATTTTTCGATCCAGGTTCGTTCAGATCTGATCAAATCAAGAGATATATTTTAAAAATTTTTTTCTTGATTCCAATCAGATCTTGATATATTTTAGATCTAATTATTATTATTTTAGAAATTAAAATAAAATTAGATAAATTAAATTAGATTTAACTTATCTTGATATGGGTAATCCTATTACCCATTGATGATCCTGTATACAGCGGAAGATTCTGGATCTAGCCATGCAAGTGCCTGGCCTCTATCGGTATTCACTTAGGCTAGATTTAGAGATCCTCTTCTTCTCTATCATGTCTCCAAAAATTAGATCTGGATCTGATCTAGAAGATCTTCAAAACTCCTTTTGAAGATCAGCAGTCGTCCTTCGCAGCAGCGTGGCCTTCTAGCTTTCAATCACCTTTCTTTGATCTGGATCGCACCAACACAAAATCCAAAACTCCTTTTGACATGGAGAGGAAGGGGAGAAGGTGGTTTGGCATGGAGGAAGAGGGGAGAGGCAGCCTTGGGGCATGGGTATTCAATTCTCATCACAATCTGAGTTGGGCGCAGGGTCTTATTTATAGATTGTTTGTGATCCAACTCCTCTTCTTCCCAACCAATCATAAGTCTTCGTGAAATCAGATCTAAATCTGATTGGTGGGAATAGAGTCCCCTGGATTTCTCCTTAAAGGGTGCCTAAGATTAGTCAAAGTTGGTTCTTAGGAGAACTCTAATTGAAATCCAAAAAGGAGATGGAGTCCCTATCCAATAGGGACTCCTGGGCGCCTCCAACTTGGGCACACGCCAAGGGTGGTGTGTGCCCTCTTCCTTGCTAGGTTCTGGCAGGAGGACAGGCCCCCACCAGCTCTCCAATAGGTGCGTGATATGTGATTAAAAGTCAAAGTATCAATGGTCAACATTTGACCAGTCAAAGGTAGACTTTTGACCAAAGTCAAAGAACATGAAATGGCAGGTGACCAAAAATGACAGGTAGTATCTTACAAAATAAGACAATCTTTTTTAACTTAGACAACCTCCAGTCAGACCATATGAAGGCCTCTGATTGAGCACAAACTCCTTTGGCTCAGATAGGATAACTTATTTATGATAGTAAAAGAAGAACGTTAGGCTCAATCGAGTGCTAGCACGATTTCCTTGAACCTAATTGAATCTTATTCAGATCAATTGAACTAGATCAGTTCAATTGATGATCACCAAATTCAAACCTTTGTTTGTGTGACCCAGTTAGGTTCAGTTCTGTATGGTAATGGGATATGTCATGATCTCTATCATTGACATCATCAAAACTCCTTTTAATGGATTAGAACTCTTCTGATTTGAACAGTTATAATGATCGATCATCTAAATCATTCTAATTGCTCCCAAAATCCACCAGTGACACCTAGCAGTATATGGTGGCAACCCATCAGAGCTGAATGCGAACCTCTTGGTGCAGCTACCTGTGTGATTAAGTTCTTCTATCTTGAGCCCCGATCAGATTAGGGTTAAGGTGAACTCATCAAACCCTAGTTTCTGTCATATGATGTAATCATTCGATTCGAGTCCATTGTGAAAGTCTAAATAGAAACTCTTTCTATTATTTCACTCTGCCATGGCCATGGACTTCTGGACTTGATTCTCATGATCATCATAGGGCTGCTCCTCTACCACCGAGGTAGATAGATTCCATCTTGATGCTATCCAGTTCCTACAATGAACATGCTATAGCCAACATACACCTCAGGATTTCATATGGCTAGGAGATCGAGTAATGGTGTAGTCAAACTATAACACCCTCAAGGTGAATTGCTGATGCACCTCAGGTCAAAGAACCAGACACACTACTGCAGCATCGAGTCAGTCATTGACGAGAAGGTAGACTCCCTAATTACTACTCGAGATGGTCACGCTCAGTGCCCTCATTCTCTGTGAGTACCTGTACTCTCGCTCCGGTGTCTCCACACCATAGACTCAAGACTCATCTACTAAAGAGAAGCGATTGTACACCAACTTTCTAGATCAATCACCATCCTCGTGATGATCCTATGGTCGGGAGCATTTTATGAGTTAACAATGATTATTCATGTCTTAAATTTTCAACTCTTGAAAATATGAATTAACATTACCATTAACTCAAAGGATGTATCACAGACACTAAATACACATATATGATAGAAAATAACTCATTTTATTGATATTAATCAAAATTATAATTTTACCCTTAGAAGTATATTACAAGTGTCAGCCAATTCTGACTTCTAGGGCACATATATCTAACACTAACTTGATGGTATCTACTCTTAAGATCAATCTTAGAAAAGATGGTAGAACTTGCCATCATATCTAACATGTCATCTAGCCGGGGTATGAAAAATCTATATTTAATAGTGATTTTATTGATCACCATACTATCTATATATATCCTCCATGATCTATCTTTCTTGGACATCAATAATATAGGCACAGCACATGGACTCAAACTTTTCCTAATGAATCCTTTGTCTAATAGTTCCTTTATTTGCCTTTGCAACTCAGCATTCTCAATTGGCTTCAACCTATAGTAGGACAAGTTCGGTAAGGTGGATCTAGGGACTAGGTCAATCGCATGTTGGATGTCTCGCATGGGTGGCAGTTATTTGGGTAACTCTTCAAAAAAGACATCTTTGAATTCTTCTAAAAGGGTCTCTACTTCTGGTGGATATTCGATTTGAGATTTCTTAAGGGATTGTTTGTAGGTTAATGCCTGATGTAGGCTAATTTATAGTTATGGCAAGTGCACCAGTCGATCAAGTAATAAAGTGAATGAGTAGAGTATCATCCCTAGAGGATTGAAAAATAAGTACTGAAAAGCTCTTTCCTATGCTTTATTTAGAAGATCGATTTATGAGAATAAGAAATTAAAGAACAAAATAAAGAAATAATTAAAAAAAATTTAAGAAAATAGGGAGAGTGTAATTATTAGGGTTTTAAACTCAAGAGCAATGTGTTACTAGGGCAATCGATTCACCAACTCAATCAATATAATATTCAGATTTTTAGATTAATTTTATTTCATATGACGGTGGAGTCTCCTAATTTATTCACTACCCTTTGGTCCAGGCATAGCAAAACTATCAATCTTTATTAATTACCCTTTGGTCCAGGTATAATTTAAATAAATATTAATGCATTAAGTTTTGTGAAATTCTCTAATTAAAATACGCTGCATCCAAAGCGCACTAAAATTCCTGCATGCATATGAATTCTAATTTGATTCATAATACAAGGTATATAATCAAGAAGCAATAACATAGATGTACTTGGTCTGTAACATCTATATTCATCAGATCAATTAGAAGATGGCCAGTAATCTAAAAGCATTAAGATTAGATTTATATACTCCTCATGAATAAAATTTAAAAATAAATCATACTAAATATTGCATCAAAAGAATGGCTACACCTTAGCCTTAGTAAAAAAAAATTTAGTTCATGATAACAAATTCAGAAATAGCAAATAAAATAAAAAGCATAAAAAAATTAGATTGTTTGATTGCTGAAATTGATTATCCATTGCTCTTGGTGTGGAGAACTTGGTGAAGAAGAAGATGCTCCTTGATTGATGTCTTGATTATCGAAAAAAATCAAAAATTCTTTTCTTTCTCTCACAAATCTCTCTTCTCTTTCTACCTCTCCTCTCTTTTTCTTTTTTTTTTTTATTTCTCTGACTCTCTCCCTTTTTCTCTTTTTCTCTCTTTTTCTCTGACTCTTCGACTTCTCTTTTCTCTCTCTCTAACTTCTCCTATTTTCTATGGCAACAGCAGGTTTTATAGATCAAGAAATCGATTCTTTCCCAAAATCCATTAAAAATTAGGTCTAAGACTCCCAAAACAACTCAAATTAGGATCTGGATAATTTTGATCATTGGATGTTGATCAAATGGTCCAAAAATCACTTCAAAACCTCTTAAAATAATCCAGATCATGTCAAATTTCATGCCAGCCATTGGATCAACCATTGGATTGAATCTGGGCTATTCGATCGCACATAAAGAAGGCTTCTAATCTTTAGTTTAATGTCGGGATGAATCTTAGCCGTTGGATCTCGATCGGAAGCTACGGATGTTATTCATCAGCGCTTTTTTTTTGGCCGTCCGATCAAGTTTCAGTGAAAGGCGCCCATTGGATTAGACAAAATTTTCAAATTACCCTCTGTAGACCATGCGCGAGCTCGGTATTGTGTGGACCACCGCGTTCTTCAGCCAATTAGAGCATGCTTCTTCATGTAAAATTCCTGAAATACCCTCAAGTCAGTCCACCATGTGCCGCAAAAAATGCTGACATCATCTTAACATCAGTGCTGCATCGGCGGGTTGGTCTACTGATGCAGTCGAGTCGGGCGGTCTGCTGAGCCAATTTTCTAAATCGATTTGAATCGAACCAATTTTTTTTTTTGAAATTCAATTTTGGGCTCGTTTGAAATCTGTTTTGTTAGAAATTTATTTCATCTGAACTAAAAAAATAAAATCTTCACATTAGTAGCCTTCTTTCCTACATAAGATTAATAAAAGTATCAATTTTTAAAAAAATAGATTAGTTTATTTTATAATTTATTACTTTTATTAGTATATTTTTACCACTTATCACACCCTCCGACTTAGTCATTGCTAGTTCCTTAGCAAAGTTTTATTTAATACCATGTTTCAATAAGATTATCCATCATAAAGATAAAATCTAAGACTAAAGGTCAAAAAGTTTAGAAAATACTGCTAACTAAGCATTGAGCTTCAGAAGCAAATTTTTTAGTCAATACAATTAAAAACTTTCTTAGAGTACATCAAAGATCTATAGCACTTGTGTTCATGATGACTAACTTTAGCATTTCAGTATTAAATTAAAAGAACAAAAGTATCCTCTCTTATCACCTATTTTGGTCAATTTTCTATACATTCTCAATTTTATACTCATGAATTAAGGTAGCTTTCACACTGCCTTCCCTTTTTTTTTTTTTTTTTTGTGCTGAGCATCCTGGCCTTCTCCTTCACCATTTTACGTGAATTTTCACACTTGACCTAGGTGCAGAGACCCAGTTACTAGGCTTTGGGCAATCCACATATACTCTATCTTTTGCACTTTATTTTTAGGCAGATAGCTCTTTCCTTAAATTTAAGTTTCTTTGATTAGAATGTATATTAATTATCAATTTTTAGTGATAATTGAATCCTCAGTTGGTCTTATAATCAATACCTACTTTGCCTTGTTAGTGTGCATGTGCAATCAGAAGTGCTAATAGTCTTTTAATGACCTAAGTAGGCTGCTAAAAGTTGACCAAATAATCTACTTCTTTAACTCGTTACATTCATTAGCAAATAATTCTATCTTTTATCACTTGTCCAGTCTATCTTGCTCAAGATTTTCTTCTTGACACATGATTTTTTTTTTTTAACTTATTCTACATTGTCTTAAAGGAGAAAGAAAAATAAAGGGTGCAATAAAGGATAGGAAGGAATACACCTGATTTGGTTCAGTCTGGTTCTTTGGAGCTTTGAAATTTTGCTTGAGCTCTCATTGATTTTTCTATAAAATTAAAAATACACACCAGAGCAGTAAAAGAGCAACAACAAATTACTAAAAAATAAAAGAAAAAAAAATGATCAAAACTAAAAAAAAAAGAAATAACCTATCTAGTAGTTCTGATTTATAGTCTTCAGCTTGACTTTCTTTGAGTTCTAAAGTAGATCAATCTGGTGCCACTTCAATTGAAATACTTTCATGTTTGGTCGAGTCCTCTTTCAATTTGACATTGCTAGCTTTTATAGTCTCAAACCTATTTTCTACAGAATTCTCATATATTGAATTATCAATAATATCAATTAGAAAATAAGTTTGATTGTCATCAAGATGTTTAGTATCTTTGAAAATATTAAAAGTAACTTGTTCGTCTTAGACTCTAAGAATTAATTTTCTCTGTTGAACATCTATTGAAGCTCCTTCAGTTGCTAAAAAGGATCTCCCTAAAATAAGGGGTACATCATATTCTTCTTTCATATCAAGAATAATAAAATCAATAAGAAAAATAAACTTATTTACCTTTATCAAGACATCCTCCACTATACCTCTAGGATATTTGATGGATTTATCGGTTAATTGAAGAGTAATAGTGGTAGACTTTGGTTCTCCTAGACCTAGCTTTCTAAAAATAAAAAAAGGCATGAGATTAATGCTTGCTCCTAAATCACATAAAACTTTATCAAAACTATAATCACCAATAATGTAGGGGATAGTAAAACTTCCTAGATCTTTTAGCTTCTGTGGTAATTTATTTTGAAGTATTGCTGAGCATTCTTCATTCAAATTTATTTTCTCATGCTCCTTCAGCTTTTCTTATTTGTTAGGATTTCTTTGAGAAACTTGGCATATCTGGGTATTTGAGTAATAGCATCTACAAAAGAAATATTAATATGTAAATTCTTTAGAATTTTAAAAAAATTAGAAAATTTCTTATTTGGGTGCTGTATTTGTCTCTCTGGGAATGGTAGTGGCGGCACGTAGGGCTTCACATTTGGATCAACAAACCATATACCTGGAGACCATCCATCTGCTGGTTATTTTGGTGACTGACGAATTTTAGTTGATGGTTCCTTATTTGTAGTTGGCTCTTCAGTCTCTTTCTTCTAATGTGGCTCCTCCAACTTTGTACCACTTCTTAGGGTGATAGCATTGACTTGCTCCCTTGGATTGGTCTCCGTGTTGCTGGGCAAGGATCCCTGAGGTCTCTCAGAGATTATTTTAGCCATTTGATCTATTTGCATCTCCAAGTTTTGAATTGCTGCTGTTTGGTCCTACCTAAGTTTGGCTTCCAAATTTTTTATAGTTGCTTCTTGGTTTTGCATAAATTTGACCATCAGCTCTTCCATGTTGGACTTCTTTTTAGGTACTTGGAATCCCGGGGGTGGCTGTTGTGCTGCATTTTGATTGCTCCATGAGAAATTTGGGTGCTGCCTCCACCCTTGATTATATGTGTTGGAGTAGGGATTGTTTTGTTATAGCCTAAAAAAATTATCAATATAATTAGCTATATCAATTATTTTAGCAAAAGGATTACTTGTCTGGCAATTGCTCGTATCATGTCCTCCTCCACACATGTCATAAGTAATGCTCTGAACATGCATAGCTGTTTTCTTTAAGTTGTTGACTTCGGCTCTAAGGGCTGCAATTTCAGCTAGTAAGGTTGGCACGCAATCTACTCCCTGCACAGCTGCTAGTCTTTTTGGCATCATACGTTCTGTCTGCCATTGATAGCTATTTGATGCCATCTCATCGATCAGATCGAAAGCTTCTTCCTCCATTTTTGGATTAATGGTTCCTCATGCTGCTACATCAATCATAGAATGATTAGTAGAAGATAAACCATTATAGAAAGTTTGTACCTGAATCCATACGGATAGTTGATGATGTGGACATCTCCTCAGCAATTTCTTGAAATGCTCTAAGCCTCATATAGTGTCTCCATGTCTATCTGCATAAAGAAAGTGATATCATTGCGCATCTTGGCAGTCTTGGAAGGTGGAAAGTACTTGGCTAAAAATTTTTGGGCTAGAACATCCCAAGTTATGATAGAACCTACAGGAAGAGAATGAAGCCAACTCTTAGCTTTGTCCCATAAAGAGAAAGGAAATAACCTTAATCTAATAGCATCATCCGACACCCCATTAATTTTAAAAGTATCACAAAGTTTAAGAAAATTAGAAATATGGGCATTCGGATCATCATGCATGTGTCCATTGAATTGGATAGTTGATTGAATCATCTGGATCATCACCGATTTTATTTTAAAATTATTTTCTCGTACAGATGGTCTCCTGATGCTCGAAGCTGCATCGGCTACAAATGGTGTGATATAATCATTTAATGGACGATGTACTGGTCGAATAGCTTCATGCTGTCCTTCAATCACCATATCCAATTCAAGATTGATGTCATTAGGATCTTCAGCTGCCATGTTTCTTTCTTGTTGTAGTCTTCTAATGGTCTTTTCAATTTCTGAATCTAAAGATAGTAAGTTACTATGTCCAGTACGTGTCATGCACTGAATTTTTTTTTTAAATAATAAAAATTAAAAATAAATTTCTAAAGTAAAGCTAGGATCAAAATTTTAATATTATTTTAGACACAATCCCTGGCAACGACGCCAAAAACTTGATGTGGGCTAATTTATAGCTATGGCAAGTGCACTAGTCGATCAAGTAATAAAGTAAATGAGTAGAGTATCATCCCTAGAGGATTGGAAAATAAGTACTGAAAAGCTCTTTTCTATGCTTTATTTAGAAGTTTGATTTATGAGAATAAGAAATTAAAGAACAAAATAAAGAAATAATTAAATTTTTTTTAAGAAAATAGGGAGAGTGTAATTATTAGGATTTTAAACTCAAGAGCAATATGTTACTAAGGCAATCGGTTTACCAACTCAGTCAATATAATATTTAGATTTTTAGATTAATTTTATTTCATGTGACGGTGGAGTCTCCTATTTATTTACTATCTTTTGGTCCAGGCATAGCAAAACTATCAATATTTATTAATTACCCTTTGGTCCAGGTGTAATTTAAATAAATATTAATGCATTAAGTTTTGTGAAATCCTCTAATTAAAATACACTACATCCAAAGCGCACTAAAATTCCCACATGCATATGAATTCTAATTTGATTCATAATACAAGGTATATAATCAAGAAGCACTAACATAGATGTACTTGGTCCATAATATCTATGTTCATCAGATCAATTAGAAGATGGCCAGTAATCTAAAAGCATTAAGATCAGATTTATATACTCCTCATGAATAAAATTTAAAAATAAATCACACTAAATATTGCATCAAAAGAATGGCTACACCTTAGCCTTAGTAAAAGAAAACTTAGTTCATGATAACAAATTTAGAAATAGCAAATAAAATAAAAAGCATAGAGAAATTAGACTGTTTGATTGCTGAAATTGATTATCCATTGCTCTTAATGTGGAGAACTTAGTGAAGAAGAAGATGCTTGTTGATCGATATCTTGATTGTCGAAAGAAATCAAAAACCCTTTTCTTTCTCTCACAAATCTCTCTTCTCTTTCTACCTCTCCTCTCTTTTTTTTTTATTTCTCTGATTCTCTCCCTTTTTCTCTTTTTCTCTCTTTTTCTCTGACTCTATGACTTCTCCTCTTTTCTCTCTCTCTTTCTTTGACTTCTTCTCCTATTTTCTATGGCAACAATAGGTTTTATAGATCAAGAAATCGATTCTTTCCCAAAATCCATTAAAAATTAGGTTTAAGACTCCCAAAACAACTCAAATTAGGATCTGAGTAATTATGATCGTTGGATGTTGATCAAATGGTCCAAAAATCACTTAAAAGTCCCTTAAAATAACCCAGATCAAGTCAGATTTCATGCCAACCATTGGATTGAATCTGGGTCATCCGATCGTACATAAAGAAGGCTTCTGATCTTTAGTTTAACATCGTAATGAATCTTAACCGTTGGATCTTGACCTAGAGCTACGGATGTCATTCATCAGCACTTTCTTTTCGACCGTTCGATCAAGTTTCAGTGAAAGGCGCTCGTTGGATTAGACAAAATTTCTAAATTGCCCTCTGTAGACCATGCGCGAGCCCGATGTTGCATGGACCACCACGTTTTTCAGTCAATTGGAGCGCGCTTCTTCATGTAAAATTTTTGAAATGCCCTCAAGTCGGTCCACCGTGCATCATGAAAAATGCTGACGTCATCCTGATGTCAGTGATGCGTCGGTGGGTCGGTTTGCTGATGCGGTCAAGCCGGGCGGTCTGCTAAGCCAGTTTTCTAAACTGGTTTGAACCGAACCAATTTTTTTTTAAAATTCAATTCTGGGCTCGTTTGAAGTCTATTTTGTCTGAAATTTATTTCATCTGAATCAGAAAAATAAAATCTTCATATTGGTGGCCTTCTTTTCTACATAAGATTAATAAAAATATCAATTTTTAAAGAGATAGATTAATTTATTTTATAATTTAATACTTTTATTAGTATATTTTTATCACTTATCAATGCCCAAACAGGAGTTTCATGCTCGATCTTCTTTTTTAGGTCTTGGACACTAATCAAATGTAAGCTCTCATTTCCATTACTCTCTTTAGATCCTTTGGGTGCCTTCTTGGGTGTAGTCTTTAGTTGAATAGCTTTAATAGTGATTTTCTTATCCTTGTCTTCAAAGCTACACAAATTTGACTTACCAAATAATATCGCATTATGGTCAAATAGCCATGGCCTCCCTAAAATGATGTTGCTAACCTCCATTGGTAGCATATCACACCATACCTTATCTTCATATGAACTAAACTGAATGGAGACCAAACATCTTTATGTAACAGGGATGGATGATGCATCCACCCATGAGATCTTATATGGAGTCAGGTGGTCCATAGGGATTAATCCTAGTCGGGACATGACATCAGAAAAAATTACATTGATGCAACTTTCGCTATGTAGGATAACTTTGTAGGGCTTATCTTGATACCTAATATAGGTATGAAAGATAGCTATCCTTCTCCAGTCCTCACTCTCCTTAGATTGAGCTAAGACACATCTGATAACTTTCAATCTCTTTTCAGGATCTAGTCTCACTAGTCCTAAGGCCTATTCGGCTTCCTTAAATTCTTTGATCAGATCTGAGTCTGGCTCGTATACTTTCTCCTCTTCCTCAGATTCTACTATCTCAGGCTTGTCAGTCTTAGGTTCGGGCTCATCGATAAAAAGGATGTGGGTAGGGCACTGAGCTACTACATGACCAAATTCTTGACACCTAAAGCACCTCATGACTCTTGGTCCCTCTCCTAGAATACTCTTATTCTTTTCTTCTTTTCTTACTAGCGGATTAGGGGTTGGATTTTGGGGTCTCCGAATAGGGGTCTGACTTGGTCTTGGTTTAGGTCCTGAAGGTATTGATCGAACAAGCTCAATCCTCCAAACTATTGGATGATGGTACCTTTCAGCATCTTGGGCTATCTGGTATGCATGATCTAGAGTCATAACTTCACACAAATAAAGCTCACGTTACAGTTCCTCACTTAGCCCAGCTCTAAATCTAGAAAGGATCACAAGTCTATCCTCGTTAACACCACACCGCATCTAGAATTCATTGAATTTGGCTATATATTCTAATATGGATCGGTTACCTTAGGTTAGTCATTGCCATTGATCTATCAATTGTTGCTGATAATACATGGGTAAGTACTTCTCTCATAGTTTCTCCTTCATCCCTACCCAAGTCTTTATAGGTTCATGCCTCTGGTGTTCAATTAGGCCTGAATATTGTGCCAGTACAACTTAGCCTAACCTAACAATTTCATCTTAGCATGCCAAATCTTCCTACCTTTAGTCGTATCCTACCACTCAAAGAAGTGGTCCATATCCACTTTCTAGTCTAAATATTTTTTTGGGTCTAAATGCCCATCAAAGCTAGGTGCATCAATTTTTGTACTCCTTACTATTCGATCATGTAGGTCAATAGATTCATGCTGGGGTCGACCATCTAGGCACTGACCTAGTTATAAACCTAGCCTTAAACCTTAAGGTGGGGTTTGCTCAGTCTGGACTAAAGGCATTGGCAGGGTCTCTGGGTTTAATTCTGCAGTTTGAATCCTTCGAGCATCTTCTAAGTCTCCTATTCTTTGGCCATAATTTTGTACCAGATGGGTCAAGTTGTCTAGTCTCTCTAGGATGGCCTCCATCATAGGATTACTGTTTGGACTTGGTTGATCTAACATGAATGGATACTCAGTTCTAGCTTGGGTACACATACAATATAATAAGTCTAAGGGTTGCCTAGACCTAAAGTTTGATGCACAATTAATTGAACAAAGCATAAATTGAATCTACTGCCCAATTCTGTCAATCAGCCAGGTAAGGGGTGTAGTCGTGGGAGGCTCTCCTTGCTCTCGCAAGAATCTAATTAGAGAACCATGAGCTAGCTTCGGCGTTTGCCTTTTTACCGCTTATCTTTTAGACATCGATTTCAAGAATGGATTGTAGACTCAACTCATACTAAATCTCAATGAATCACATGAACTGACTTAGTTGAATCTTAGGGCTGATGTCTAATTAATTTTAAATTAAAGTTTGGATTTTAAGATGCAAGTTGATGGTTTGTGGGCTAAGAAAGGATGATAAAATCCCCATATTATCTTATAACAACGGGTATGCCCTTAATTAAGTTATGAACAATGCAATGCGGCACAACCAGAATTTTAGCAGAACAAGTTCAACATTATCGGTCAAATTTATAAATGATCTTAATCATAGCCTAAGATCAAACAATCAAGGTTTAAAGTCCTACGAATCTAGTTTCTAGTAAAATAAATTTTATAATTTTTAAGTTTTTATATAATAAATTATGAATTTTCTTCTACTGCCTACATAGAACAAAATCCTGTAGGTGAACAAAAGGGTTTTCAGATAGTTTCAAAAAATAAAATGATAGAATTTCAAAGAGAAATTTTAGGGGCTGATTCCTTACCAAATAAGATTTCCAAAATAGTAAAAATTATATTTTTTAAATTTTTTTTATATTTAAAAATAAATTTCTCAAGGACTGCTGCATGAAATAGAAAATAGTGCAGAATGCAAAACCTAATCAAAACCTAGGGCTTTGATACCTAATTTGATGCGGGATGGATATATGGATAAAGATGTAATTAATTTTTTTTAAAAAAAAATATTTTTAGCAATCAAAATGATAAATAGAAGCAAATCTAATGAGATCTAAACTTTCAAGAAAGAAAAGTATTGATTAAAGCAAGTAGATCTTTCTAGCATGCATAGTTGTTCCTTTTAATTTTTAAGAATCTAGGATCGAAGGCGATTGAGAAATCTCCTTCTTAATTAGGCTTCACAAATTAGATTCAGATCTAAAAAAATTCAAGAAAATAAATTTTACTTACCAACAATAACGATCTTCTCAATACATTTTTGAAGATTCCGCTCAGATGATTGCTCAATTTGCTCTTAGAAAAGTTAGGTTGTTGTAGGCGATTGTGATCCTAATCCATAGAAGATCTTCACAAATTCAGAATCAAGGTACCTTCAAGCATTACTCCGGATTGATATCTCTAATAGTAGATGGCATATGGAGGGATGGTGGTTTTGATCTTGGTGCAGGGATGAGTTCAGGCGTAGAGAGAAATAAACTCAGAAGAATAGAGGAAGAAACCAAGAGGGAGAAAGAGAATCTCTAGATGGGAGAAGAAAGCAACAGCTTTAATTTTTTTCATTCATTTTCATTGTCCCTTAAGAGCTCTAATACATAGGTATTTATAGATAAGATAACAAGAGTTTAAAATAATTTAAATACTAATAATTCAAAATAAATTAAACTCTAACTAGCTAATCATGTAGGTGGTGCCATCTTGTGATAAACTTGGACCATGTATCGCACCAATCAATAGTTGTCATGTAGACTTTTTGGGCTAATCTTTTAAGACTTCTTCATGGCACAAGCTAGAAAACTGAGACTCTCCTTTGGATAGCATCAGGGGTCCTTGAAGGCTCCAACTCGAGTGATGATGCAGTACAGAGGTGGCATCTAAGTGGCACATGTGACAGTCCAAAATAGTAGTTGCTAACATACTAAAAATAACTTATTAAATATTGGTGCAACGTCTTGGCATCATGATAAGAGTATGATATTATCGTTAAGATATCGTATTTATCAATTTAATCTAATTTTTTTAAATAATTAAAAATAGGTAGTTAGTAGTAAGTCGGATCGAATCCATAGAGAAATTAGTGTTTTAATTTTAAAATCTTTAATTTTTATTAAATTTTTTTTTTTGAAAATTAATTTGAAGTGAGAAAATAAAAAATAAAAAGTAGAAATAAATGATGTGAAAAAATAAATTTGGTACTAAGATCTACTATTTAGATCTTAGCATCTACTTGCAATAAAATAAAGAGTAATTAAAATAAAGAATAGGAATTTAAATTTATAATAAAAATAAAGAGCATGAATTTAAAGAGCATAAAAATAAAATTTGCATTAATTAAAAGTTTAAAATTTAAATACATAAAATTTAAAAGAAAAAAAAAATTAAAAATGACTGATCTTGATCTTGGATCGGTGTTGGCATTGAAATGATGTAGAAGCCAGCTCTTTTTCATAGTACCCATTGCCTTGAAGCAGTCTCTAACTCAAGCATGGCTCTAACCTTTACCAAACTCCTTTTCATGATAAAAAATGTTTGATTTTGGAGGCTTGGAGTCCTATTTGTAGGTGTTGGAGGGCTGGAGATCATTACTGTAGGCAATATGAGACTAAGAAGAATTTTGATTGACAAAATATAAAGAAATTTGAGTGAAAATTAAATTAAAATAGCTCCTAAACATGTCTGGGTGAGTTCCTTGAATTTTGGCCATCAAATTCTGATCAAACGATCCAAAAATCATCAAAAATAAAGTTTTAAAAGCCCAGATCCACTCAAAATTGATTTGGATCATTGGATCATGCCCGATGATGAAAATCTAGGTGTTAGATCTTGTTTTGAATGTTTTAATCAAGTCGGGAGTTTCTTGGACCATCAGATCAGAGATTGGAGCGCTATTGGCCGTCCGATCGCATAAAGAAGGAAGCTAGGAATCGAATTAAATCTAGAAATGACTCCCATTGTTGGATCTTCACTAGCAGCAACTACAGCTATCGGATCATGCATTACTGTGCTCATGGACTGTGCTGGATCGGGTTTTCTGCGAGTTACAATCAATCGACGCACATTTTTTCCTAAAAATTATCAAAATACCCTCTCTTAAGGGTCTATGGTGAGCCACGATAAAACTGACATTAGCCTGACGTTAGTGGCTCACCAGATGGCTTGGCTAGCTTGGTGGAGCATTGCTTGGCTTGGCTTGATAAGCCGACTGAGCCATTTTTCTTTTTTTTATTTTATTTTTTTTTTAAAAATTCATATCTAATCCATTTTAGCTCCATTTTACTCCAAACTTATTTTATTATAATAAAAAAAATAAACTTTTTTACTAATAATAATATTTTATTTTTTATTTTTATTATATTTTTAATTAATTTTTAATTCATAAAAATATTAATTTCTTAAAAATATATAAAAATTAATTATTAATTTTAAAAAATAAATATAAATTAATTATTAAATTAATAAATTTATTGATAAATTTATGGTACTTATCATATCCTCCAACTTAAGCTTTGCTCATCCTCGAGTAAAGAAAGAATTTAGTTTTAGATATCTTTTAACTTTAGAGTTTTAAATTTTATCTAAGCAGTTTTCAAAATGATCATTAATATTTAGTAGGGCGTAAGTGAGGAATGTCATTGGGGTATTAGTACTTATGAATATAAAAATTAAGTAAAAAATATTAAATTTTTTAAAACTTTTTTAGATTATTTCTACCTTTATCTTTGAATCACTTAAACTTTCTAATGGGCAAGTGTATTGCTACTTCCATCCTTTATTTATTAAATTTTTTTTATTCACATTATCCACTTTTTGATGCGAATATCATTGCTTACTTAGGCAATAAAATCCAATTACTCGATGAAAAATTAATATATTTTTTAAATATTATACCACTATTGAGTGTCTTAATCCCTTAGCTTTTTATTTGATCCATGTAGCGAGTCTTGGGCTAATGACTTCCAAACTAGTTGGCTTTAGGACACTAGATATAAAACATCCCTTGGGCTTACTAGCTCGAATCAAACAGACTATGAGTTAAGACTAGTTTTACAATGAGCTTCTTCGTCCTTCCCATCTTTTAACGTGAAACTCAATACTTAGGCAAAGAGGCTCGTTATTAGTAAGTACTTAAAAACTATTTTATTTTAATATATATATATATATTATAAAAAAATATATAGTTATCCTACACAAGTCCATAAAAAATAGACTTTTCTTTGATGCTAGTAGAAAAAAATAAGAAGTGCTAAAAAAAAATTATTTTTGTTCTAGAGTTAACTCTTTATTAGATTTTCTTAATACTTGATCCCTCAATATCTCATAAATTTTCTAATTTACGCATCAATTTTCTTTTAAAGATGCTTAGTTCAACTCGATTCCTAAGCATAATCGAATGTCTAAATACTAAATACTAACTTCTTCAAGGATTTTAAAAATTTAAAATTTTTTATTATTTTCTCCTCCAACTTAATTGATATTGTCCTTAATGGAGAAGAAAAAATAAAGGATGTAATAAAGAACAAGAAAGAATACACCTGACTTAATGTGTTTGTGGTTCAGCATGTGCCTTTTAAAATTTGACTCTCCCTCCAACTTTATTCAAAATATCCTAAAAAGACTAAACTAAAAAAATTAGATGTAAGAAAACTAATTATTAAATTGCTTTCTAACAAGCACTAAGTTTATTATCTTCAGTTAGACATAATGCAGCTTACTATCTTGTGTCTAATACTGGATTGATAAATTTCAATGATTTTGGATTGCCAATCTTAGGAAGATAATTTATGATCCTTTTATTGATACATTTATTTTTAATTATGGAAAGATAGGATGCGACCCCATTCTCTGACTCTTATTTCTCAAGAATTTCTTTTATTTATTCTTCTAGAATGCTCATATCTTGAGTTTTTGTATTAGGAGTTGAGTTTAATGCAATGGATACTGGAAGGATGACTGAAGATGGGTTTAATTCTGAAGATAAATTAATATGATTTTGATTAAATAACTCTATTGATACTTCATTACATACCTCTTGATTTTTATGAGAAGAACCAGCTTCTAGGGTTGAAGGAAATAGGATTTCAAGTTTATAGATCTCAAGTAAATCATCTATTCTCTTTTCTCCTTTATCTGTCTCATTTAAACTAAAACCAACATCAGTACTAGTTTTAGGCTCAGGTTCTTTTATGTGGTTTTCTTTAGTACTAACCTATTTCTCTAAATTTTTATTTTGGCTAGCATCAGTACTAGTCTTTTTTACCTAATCTTGGTATGTGCCCATAAGAATCCTATAACTTTTAAGTTCAAAAATTTCTTTGGTGTTCTCAACTTGAGAAGTCTTAGGTGGGACATTGGATTGATAATTAGGTCCAGGTGGTTGGTGGATATTAGGTAGGTTGTTTATATGAATCGGTTGGCTCGATAATTGATCTAGTTCTCTCCTTATATTAGACTCAGCTAATTATCCTATTTGTACTTCTAGCCTGATGATATATTGCTTTTGAGTCAGAATCAATTGTTGAAGTTGATTAAATCTATCGTCGGCTAGATTGGTTTGTTGAGGAGATGGGTATGATGGCTGATTATAATAGAATGGCTGGATGGACTGACTAGGCTGACCATAATTATAGGCATAATTTTGATATTGGATTTGAACCTAAGTCTGTTGAGGTATCCAAGAAAAATTAGAGTGGTTCCTCCAATCTAGGTTATATGAATTTGAAAATGGATTATTAACCAGCTTGGAGTAGCCTTGAATAGTTTGAACTTATTCTTGGATATAGAGTGAAAATTGTGCAGCCATGGGACATTCGCTCATATAATGGGTTGGGCTAGCATAGATTGAATAAGTCTCTTGATAATTAGAGGGTGATGTAAATTATGCAGAAGATTGTTGATTTAGAGTTAGAAGTTGGTCTAATTTTTGGATCAAAAAGTTTACTTTATTTATCAAATTTGAATCAGCCTTAGGACTAGATTTTAGATGTTTAAATTCATGGATCCTTGCCCAGGTTTGGTAGAAAAGTAACGAAGCATGGTTGATTGAGTTTTCACTCAGGGTTTCTAACAAGGTATAGGCTTCATCCTCACTTTTATTCATAAATGTACCTCCACAAGATGCATTTACCAATTATCTATAATGGTCTCCTAAACCCTCATAGAAAGCTTGAACTATTTGCCACTTAGACAGACCATGGTGTGGACATTTTCTAAGAAGTTTCTTGAGTCTCTCCCATGACTCATGAATTTATTCTCCTGAAAGCTTAGCAAATCCAGTGATAGCTCGCTCATGATGTTGGTTCAGCCTATGGGATAAAATTTTTTTAAAAATTTATTTTACAATTCAACCCAAGTTTTAATTAGTCTTCCTATTGTGCCAAGCCAGTACTTGGCTTTATCTTTTAATAAAAAAAAATAAAATTAGTCTAAGGGCATCCTTAGTCAAATTTTGAATTTTCACCATGGAGCAGATTTCTAAAAATTCATCCAGATGTTTATAAGAATCTTCATTGATATTTTCATAAAAAGATGGAAGCATCTAGATTATGGTCGGCTTGATCTCATAGTGGATAGCATGGATATAATGTAACTAGATACAAGTCGATGGGTTATAGATGGAAAAAATAAAATATTCCTTCATCGCTTAGGTGGTTCTCTAAAATTTTCAGTCATTTGATTATTAGGTTTAATATAGTTCAGCTATTCAATTTTATGGTTGGGTTTAATTAGATCAAGTAAAGCGATCTCCTATCATATGTGTACTAGTGCAACCTTAAAGTATGGTTCAAAATTTTTTAGATTTTTTTAGATTTTTTTATTTTTATTTTTTTATTTTTTTATTATTTATTTTTTTTATTATTTTATTATTTTAAAAATTTTTAAATAATTATTATTCATTATTTATTATTATTATATTATTATTTTATTTTTAAAAATTAATAAATTTTTAATGATTTTATTATTTTATTATAATTTTTATTTATTTTAATTTTTAATTATTTTAATTATTTTTAATTATTTTAATTATTTAATTATTATTTTTTTATTATTTTTATTTTATTTTATTTTATTTTTATTTTATTTTTGAAAGAAAAGAGGAGAAAAGAAGAAGAAAGAAAGAAGAGTTCTAAAGAAGAGGTCCAAAAGAGTCCTAGAACTAAGAAGAGAGAGAAGATTAGTTTTAATTAGATTTAATATTGGTTAGCAATCAAATTAGGCAAACAATCTTGACTAAGGATTGTCCTAGATTTAGATAGCTCCTAACTACCAAGATCACCTTCAAGCCTTTCAAGTATAAGATCAGCCAATCAACTGGTCAGATAAGTCTAAAGTTAGTGGGAGTCTTCCTGTTGCTTACCTTAGACACCAATTATGTTGGATCAGGTAAGCTAACAGAATCAATTATAAACTACCTTCCTTCGAACCTAGTCATCCTTGAACTACTTGTCTTAGACATCAGTTAAATTGATTAACCCTAATCTGTTCCAACTTTTAGGATTTTTTGCCCTAATGAGCTCGAGTTTCTAGGACCGATGTCTAATTAATTTTAAAATTAAAGGCTTAGATCAATGCAAGATGTAGGTTGATTATTTGTGGGCTAAGAAAGGATGATCAAATCTCCATCTTATGTTGTTTAATGGGTTGTGCTCTTAATTTGATTTAATATGAATATGTATAATTTTTTTTTTAAGCAATGGGTTTTATGCAATTTAAACTAGATGCATGCAGCTAATTAGATTTTGAAAAACTTACCTTGCCTCTAGCAATCATCTAAAAAAATAAAAATAAAAATAAAACTAATATGATGCATGCTCTAAGCAATTAGGATTTCTAATCTTATCATAAAGCTTTTAATTAGATTTAAATAGATATTTTTTTAAATTAATTTAAAAATAAAATAAATAATAACAAAAAAATTTAGTATTAGGATTGATCTCACCAAGCAGGATTGGAAGCTTCTTCCTTGTTCTAACAATTTTGCTCTCTTTTTTTTATCTATAAAATAAAGAAGAAAAAGTTAGTAAGCACTATTTACACAAAATTAAAGAAATTAAAAATTTATTTATAATTTAATTTATAAGAAAATCAATGAGATCAAAAGAAATAAATTTTCATGTCCTCCCTAGCAATGGTGCTAAAAACTTGATAAAAGCATGATATTGTCGTTAAGATAGTGTGTTTATCAGTTTAATCCAACTTCTTAAAATAATTAAAAATAGGCAGTAAGTAGTGAGTTGGGTCGAATCCATAGAAAAGATAGTAATTTAATTTTAAAATTTTTAATTTTTATAAAAGAAAAAAAGATTTTTGAAAATTAATTTGAAGTTGAAAAATAGAAAATAAAAAGCAAAAATTAAATGGTGTGAAAAAATAAATTTGGTTCTAAGATCTACTATTTAGATCTTAGCATCTACTTGCAATAAAATAAAGAGCAATTAAAATAAAGAATAGAAATTTAAATTTGCAATAAAAATAAAGAGCATGAATTTAAAGAAAATAAAAATAAAATTTATATTAATTAAAAGTTCAAAATTTAAATACATGAAATTTAAAAAGAAAAGAAAAAAAATAAAAATGGTTGATCTTGATCTTAGATCGGTATTAGCATTGAGATGGTATAGAAACCAACTTTTCTTCATAGCACTCATTGCCTTGAAGCAGCCTCTAACCTAAGCATGGCTCTAATCTTTACCAAACTCTTTCCCATGACCAAAGACGATTGATTTTGGAGGCCTAGAGTCCAATTTGTAGGTATTGGAGGGCTGAAGATCTTTGCTGCAGGCAATATGATACTAAGGAGAATTCTGATTGGAAAAATATGAAGAAATTTGAGTAAAAATTGGATTAAAACAACCCCTAGACATGTCTGGATGAGTTCCTTGAATTCTGGCCATCAAATTCTGATCAAATAGTCCAAAAATCATAAAAAATGGAGTTTTAAAAGTTCAGATCCACTCAAAAATAATTTGGACCATTGGATCGCACTTGATGATGAAAATTTGGCTATTAGATCTTGTTCTGGGTGTTTTAATCAAGTTGGGAGCTTCTTGGACCATCAGATCAGAGTTTAGAGCGCTGTCGGCTGTCTGATCATGCAAAAAAGGAAGTTAGGAATCGAATTAAAACTAGAAATGACCCCCACCATTGGATCTTCATCGGCAGCGATCACGGCCATCAAATCATGTATTACTGTGCTTATGGACCATGCTGGATCGGCTTTTTGTGAGCTGCAACGAATCGGCGCCCGTTTTCTCCTGAAAATTATCAAAATATCCTTTCTTAAGGGTCTATGGTGAGCCATGATAAAACTGACGTCAGCAGCTCACCGAAAGGCTTGGCTAGCTTGGTGGCTTGCTTGCGCATAGCTTGGCTAGCTAGCCGGCTTGGCTTGATAAGCCGATTGAGCCATTCTTCTTTTTTATTTTATTTTTTTTATAATTCATATCTGGTCCATTTTATCTTCTTTTTACTCCAAACTTATTTCGTTGCAACCAAAAAAATGAGCTCTTTTTACTGATAATAATATTTTATTTTTTATTTTTATTATTTTTTAATTAATTTTTTAATTCATAAAAATATTAATTTCTCAAAAATATATAAAAATTAATTATTAATTCTTAAAAATAAATATAAATTAATTATTAAATTAATATTTTTATTGACAAATTTATGGTACTTATCATATCACCTAACTCTGATATCAATTATTGTTCCATCGATGGTCGCTCTAATATCAATCTATCTGGAATAATCCTTACTACTCGATGATTACGAAAACAACAACAAAGAATTGAGAAAAGAGATGGCTATTCTGTTGAAATCCTAGCAAACCCTAGGCGTAGAGAGAAGGGAGAGAATGAGAGAGGAAGAGAGATTTTTAGAAAGAAAAGGCTTGTATTGATTTCGTGCTTCATTTATAAAACTCAGTACAAAGTATATACACTTAGTCAAATAAGATCCAACCTAAAAACTTTTCTAGATAATCTAATGTGATACACTCCCTGAGCCCATGTACACCTATGTCTCCCATGCACACATCCATTGGACAAATTCTAGTCCAATCCATAGGTTAGCTCTCTTAGGACCTTACAAACCAAGGCCCTAAGTTCCTAGGATTAAACCCAATCCCAAGTCAGAATAGAAACTACATTCTATTCTATTCATTACTCGAGCTAGCTCGGTCAGCAATCGGGTTGGTCGACGGTGATATCTCCTGTGAGAGCCCCAATCATAACTCTCTATTCTGCTGCTCGAGCCAGCTCTCTTAGGGTTCGAGCCAGCTAGACCTCGACTTGAGCTGGCTCTAACAGGAATCGAGCTGGCTCTTCTAGCGTATCAGCCAAAAATGCTTTCTAGACTTCTGCTCGAGCCGACTCTCTCAGGATTTGAGCTGGCTCGGCTTTTACTCGGGGTGGATCTTCTGTAGCTCGGGCTAGCTCTTTTGACAGGATCCAAGCTAGCACTTTTGAAGCATTTGTCGAAGCTTTTTGATAGTTGATTCTATTCACTCCTTGCTCTCTTTTCACCTACTTTCAAAGCTTTAGAGCACCATACCTGAGCTCACAATCTTCATTTTGGTGCACTCAAGTCCTTGTGAACTCAGCTCTATCTGATAACCCCGTCAATACCGTGCAATTGTAAAAGCTATTTCGTGAAGGTACCTTTGTGAGTACATTAGCTGGATTCTCCTTGGTGTGAACCTTTACCAACTCCACTTCATCATCCTCGACTAGCTCTCTGATCCGATGGTATATGATATAAATGTGCTTGTTCCTCACTTGTGCACAGAGTTTTGTATGAGCAACAAAGCACTCTGGTTATTACGGTGCATCCTGACTGCATCCAATGAGAATCCCATTAAAAGTGCCAAGCCCTTCAACCATAGAGCTGTAGGAAATCAAGCAGGGTAAATGCATGTATTTTCAAAATATTTTTGAATTATATAGCAGCAAAAGAATAAGATTAATCTAAAATTAATCTACTCTATGTATTGATCTAATCAAATAAACCATACTTAAGATCTAGACATGCTAATATGTAATTTGAAATTCAAATGCAATCGATCAGCAAATCAAATTTGCTGATCGATACGAGTTCAGAACTCTGTACTTGTACATGGATAGCTGATCTCCATGATTTAAATTCACCAAAATAAATCTTTAGTATTTCACTACAGCCACACACTCGTCCAGCTTCTATGGTTGGTCTACATGAAGCTCCTGATCCCAATCAGTCCCACTAGAGTGCTAGCTCCTCGATGGGATCTTTGACGGTTGATCATGATTGATATGATCAATCATCCACTTTCTAATTTTTTGGATGCTCTAGAAAATCAAAACTCATTCTTTGGAGGATAATGAGATGGTGTACAAAGTTTGATGATGATTTGATGCTCACAGCACTTGATCTATCCACCTGAACCCAGATTTTCAAATCTAGGGTTTCACTCGGCCCAAAAATCTTGACGCACTAGAAATCCTCTCATGCCCTCTCTATGTGGAGTTTTTTCATGAAACAAGTTTCATGGATTGAGGAGTCTCTAATCTATCATACACCCTTCTCAAAACATTTTTTAGATGGGTGATAAAAGAAAAAGAAATGAATGGCATGAGAAAAGAGCGTAGAGAATAATTTCTCCCTCTTTAGACTTTTGTCACTCCAAGGACATGCGCCCTTTTATGATTTTTCTTTCTCAAAACACCCCTCACGATCCCCCTCTCCTTTCTTTCACATGCCCACTAAAAAATTCCTTCTTAAAGGGCAACATTAGATGGGAAATGCGCATGAGAAAAGATAAGTTAATGGAGGTTGAGAGGTTACACCAACCACTTGAATTCAAAATTCAAGTGGTTAGTCAATCCACTTCCAACGCCCATCCAGAGTGTTTGATGTGTAGAAGGGCTCTCCTTCTACATGCCCACACCCCAAAAATCATAAAAAAATGTGCAACAAAAAAATAGATAGGCATGGAGAATAGATAAGGAAGAGATTAGGTTTTTCAAATTTCACACCAACCAAGTTGAATTCAAAATTCAACTTAGTTTGAACTGATCCAACCCTTGGACCGGATCAAAGGCAGAAGAGAGGAGGGGTGCACATCCATTTCTATGTGAGAAATCTCATGCAAAAATCAAAGGAGGGCATGGGTCAAGGTGGAAAAGTCAAATATGGTGGGCGCTAGGGAGAATTTAAATTCAAATCTCATTTGACTTGGTCCAAATTGGTTTCAACCAAATTAATTAATTTAAATCAATTAAACTAGATTAAATCTAAATAAATTAGGCTTAACCCAATTTAATTAATTTTTAATTAAATTAAAAATTAATTAGATCTAGCTTCTGATCAAATTAGGATCAAATCTTCTATAGCGATTAGGTCATCTCATAACCTGATCAGGTCAAACCCAATCAAATCCAATTTGATCAGACTTGATCGAATCTTCATTGCTTAATCAAATTGAGCTAATCAGCAATCAAATTACTAATTAATCCTCTAAAAAGTATAGAGTCCCAATTGGATGGGGTCTGAACAATAGAGTTCCATCAACATGAAACTCATGAAGAATCCCAATCCAGTGGGACTCTTGATCTCGGTATCCCAAATGAATAGAACTCATGATCATAGAGTCTCAGACTAGTGAGACTATTGATTAGAGAGTCCTAGATAAATAAGACTTTGAGTCTCAGTCCAGTGGGATCCATAAAGGTTGAGTTTCAGTCCAGTGGAACTCCTGATCATAGAGTCCTAGTCAAGTGGGACTCTTGACCATAGAGTTCTAGGTCATTAGAACTCATGATCAGCCATCAGATTATATTAGAACTTCTTATATGTGTGACCTCATAGGTTCGAATCCTAAGTTGATAGTGTAGGAATCAATTTTCTGTACCAATCGATGTGACCATCTAGCAATGATATCCGACATCTGGATAGATCGAAAAGTTGCAATGCAACAATGATGAATTTATGAAATATAGTTTTTGTATAATTCGTCTCCTTAACCTTGATGCTCAAAGGATGATCTAGGATTTACTGTCAATCCTAAAAATCATCTATAGTGTATTTTAAAATTAAGTATCCATCGAATGGACCACCCCGATTGAGGATTTGCTAAATTAAAATACGGTGATGCACTTGCTCCAACACTTGGAGGGATCAATCCCATCTTGACTTAGACCGACTTCACAAGTACTTGACTGCACCCAATAGCCTTCTATCACTAAATTAAAAATTTAGGTAGTCCGATATCTAAGTACAGTGAGTTACTTGTAAGTCACTATGGTGGTCTCAGGTCTAAGGGATATTTATATCCATATCCTTCGTGAGCAACTCTTGACAGTAGAGAGCTCTGCAGTTGGATCACATTCAGTAAAATGTACCCCTATACTTCACCTACGTGCCATAACAGTATCTCCGTACTTCTTGGTTAAGAGGACAATCAACATTTATGGCACATAATGACCTACACTTGATACATTGTCATTCTAGGTAACAGCATATCTTTTGATCGCGAACTAGTTTAAGGACTAAATGATAAATCCTCCTTTGTTGAGTCTAAATAGTCCTAAAGACTTCATCATAGAAGAGTTCATTATAGGAAGATGCACAAATTGATGAAAAGCCAAAATAATAATTTTATTTATTAATAATTTAAGTATAATTATATTTAGCTCAACCATCTATAACCTAGATGATTGGCTTTAGGATACATTTTCTAACAACTTCCACTTAGGCTAAAGCCACTCAAAATAGTATCGAATACCCATCTTTCATTTGTGATTGTCAACTCTTTGATTTTGAGAGCTTTAGTAAAGGGGTTGGCCACATTCTTCTTTTCGTTGATCTTCTGAAGCTCAACGTCATCTCATTCTACGATCTCTCGTATAAGGTGGTAACGATGCAAAATATGCTTAGTGTGCTGATGTGCCTTCGATTTCTTTACTTGAGCTATGGCTCCAATGCTGTTATAGTAAAGCAGAACTGGACCATCCAAGGAGGGTGCCACTCCCAGCTCGTCGATGAATTTTCATAGCCACACAGCTTCCTTTGCAGCATCGGATGTTGCAACATACTCTGCCTCGTATACAGAATCAGCCACAGTGTGCTGCTTGAAACTTTTCCAGCAGACCGCTCCATCATTTAGGATAAATGCATAGCCTGACACACTCTTACTGTCATCATGATCTAACTAGAAATTGGAATCAGTATATCCCACAAGTTTCAAGTCAGCATCTCCATAGATGAGCCACTGGTTCTTGGTATTTCTTAAATACTTTAGGATTGTCTTCACAACCTTCCTGTGATTCTCACCTGGATCAAACTGGTATATGCTCACTACCCCTAGTGAGTATGCCACATTTGATCTTATACACGTCATGGCATACATAATTGAATCCACTGCCAAAGCATATGATATTCTAATCATACGCTCTCTTTTGAAGAGTTGTCGAATAATCCCTCTTCGAAAGAGAAATTTCATGGCCTATCGAGAGATAGCCCTTCTTGGAATTCGCTATGCTGAACCTCTTTAGCACGATATCAATGTACGTACACTGAGATAATTCGAGCAACCTTTTAGATCTATCCCTATAGATCCTGATCCTTAGGATGTAGGAAGCTTCTCCCAAGTCCTTCATGAAGAATTGCGATGACAGCCAAACCTTTATTCCCTATAATGTAGGAATGTCATTCCCAATTAAGAGAATATCATCCACATACAAAATAAGAAATACAACTATAGAACTGTTATCCCATTTATACATGTAGGGTTCTTTTCCATTCTTAGCAAAGCCATACGTTCTGATCATCTTATAAAAATGCATGTTCCAACTTTGAGATGCCTGCTTCAATCCATAGATGGATCTTTGAAGCTTGCAAACCTTGGACTCGTCTGTGGATGTGAAACCCTCAGGTTATATCATATACACCTCTTCGTCCAGCTCTTCATTTAGGAAAGCTATCTTCATATCCATTTGCTAGATCTCATAGCCTAGGTATGCTGCTATCGCAAGCATAATCCGAATGGACTTGAGCATTGCCACTGAAGAAAATATCTCATCATAGTCAATACCATAATGCTGATGATATCTCTTGGCAACCAGATGAACTTTATAGGTCTCCACCTTTCCATCTATGCATCATTTTCTTTTGAAAATTCACTTACATCCAATGAATTTTATCTCTTTAGGTGGGTCAATTAGTGTCCATACACTATTGACCTTCATGGACTTCATTTCAGATTCCATGGCTTCCAGCCATAGATCGGAGTCAGACCTTTGCATGGCATCTATATAAGTGATCAGATCCTCGTTGTTCTCATCAAGTTCAATAGGATCACTATTCTGAACTAAGAAATCATAGTATCTATTCGGTTGATGTGGTACTCTACCAGATCTCCTTAAGGGTGTATCTTCAATAAGCTCTGGGTTTGATCTTATCCAATCCAATTCTGCAAGTTCACTAGAATGTCTCGATTTTTTCACCTATCGAACTTCACCAAGCTCAACATTAGAGGTAGCTGTTCTTTCCATAAGGAACTCCCTTTCAAAAAAGATTGTCCTATTGTTGATGAACACCTTTTACTCTTCAGCATGGTAGAAGTAATAACCCCCAGTTTTCTTGGGGTATCCTATAAACAAGCATTTATCAAATCTAGGTCCAAGCTTTTTTGGTTGCAAATGCTTGACATAAGCCAGACATCCCTAGACCCTAAGATGAGAGTGTCAATCTACACCCAGTCCACATCTCATGTGGAGTCTTTGCGACAGACTTACTCATAACATTATTCAAAATGAAATAGGTAGTCTCTAGTGCATAATCTCAAAATAAAATTGACAGACTTGTAAACCCCATCATGGACCGAACCATATCCAATAGGATTCGATTCCTCCTCTCAGATACACTATTATGCTGTGGTGTTCCAAGAGGGATCCATTATGAGAGAATTCCATTCTCTCCTAGATATATTAGAAACTCGTTGAAAAGGTATTCACCCCTTCGATCAGATCGAAGAGTTTTAATACTCTTTTGAAATTATTTTTCTACCTTATTTCGATATCGTTTGAACATTTCGATATCGTTTGAATATTTCAAATGAATCAGATTTATTCTTCATAAGATAGACATACCCATACCTGGGTAGGTCATCAGTAAATATAATGATGTAGTAATACCTACCTCTAGCACATGTGTTCATAGGCTCACATACATCAGTATGTACCAGACCTAGAAGTTTAGTGGTCCATTCATCTTTTTTAGTAAAAGATGATTTGGTCATCTTTCCAAGAAGGCAGGACTCACAGATTGTCAATGATTTATAATTATTGATGCCAAGGATATTTTTCTTGACTAACCTATTGATTCGATTCTTATTGATATGATTGAGCCTATAGTGCTAAAGATAAGCATCAGTGATATTATCTAATTTTAATCATTTATTTGACGTGTATATTATACTAATAGACTGTGATAATATATTTATGTCATTTCTCAATTGTCCTTGCATTATTATAATATCATTCATAATGATATCATAATAATTTTTTTTATTGACAAACTATAATCATCCTGGGCCAAAAGTCCAATAGATATTATGTTCATCATAAAAGATGGACAATAATGACAGTCACTTAAAATAATATTTTTATTTTTGAAAAATAGCTCAAGAGTTTTCAGTGCTAGGATTGAAACTTTACTTCCATCCCCAACATTAAAGAATCTATCACCATTCTTAAACTTTCTACTAATTTGAAGTCTATGCAATGAATTACATATATGAATCAGACTCCCGATATCTAATACCCAGGTAGATGTATCACATATGGAGAAATTATAAGGTATTATCATATAACAGCCTTGACCAGCAACTACTTGTTGATTTCTAATATTCAACCTATTTGGGTCAAGAGGACCATTCCTCTCTGGGTTTATCTGATTAGGGTCAACATTAGACTCCTCATTCTTAGGTTCTAAATGTTTACCACTATCCAACAGTAAATGGAGCGAACTTACACTAGCCATTCTAATTATTTTAAAAAAAAATATGAAATCTAATTAGTACTTGAATAAATTAATCCTAAAGACTTGGACTTTAGTCTAGAGATCCTTCCACTATTTTTAACGAATTGGTAGTCTCTACCTCTAATTCAAAAAATTACTCTAACTCTTTAGTGGGTACTAAAATCCACATAGACCATAGACGGGCCTGAGAAAAGCTTTGGCTAACCCGTGTGCATCTACAGGTAGGTTCACAATCAATTATTTTTTTAAATAATTTTTAGTATTTAGATTTTACCTCATATACCAAATCAGTAGGCTATGGCCTCCACGGAAAAGGTCCGGTTAGGTTCAACCATTAACATGATTGACTTCAGTGCATCAAACCAATGATAATCAAGCCTGAGGAAAGCTCTGGCCAACCTGATCACCATTAAGAGAGTGTAACCTAATCATCATATGATGGATAGTAATTCCAATATCTAAATGAACACTAGGTATAAAGCACCTCCAATGTCCATCCAAAAAATTGGACTTATTACTATTCATCTTAATGAAAAGCTATGACTCGGTTATCCATATAACGTTGTCATTTTAAGGACCTAATAATTTAAAGAATTTAGTTTACATGTGATTTAATGATAGAAATGACATGAATCAAATTTCTTCCACGGACTTCACAAAGTCAAATCCTACCACTAACTTCACCAAGTTAATAGATTAGGACTAGAATCAATTTAGGTCCATGGGCACCTAATTTAGTCTTACTGATTAAAATTAGTCAAACTGATTTCTAATGATATGGATTAGTCTGAATCACCAAGTGATCTAATCAAATTTCAATCGACCATATCGATTAGATAAGTGAGATTAGTGGAAGAGAGATACTATTAACTCGTCAAAGATCGAATCAGTGCAAGTAGCTCCCAATTAAAAACCACTGGTCTAGACTGCCAAACTTATCTTAGATACCAACCGATTAATTAGGTTTGATCTAATCAACATAGTAATTTCGAACTTAACCGCATAGTCATGAATCAAGTCCATCTTGGTCTAGTTAAGGACATGGACTTGTCCAACTATAACTATTGGAGTTGATTCTAGAGTGTTCTTGACCTAATCTAATTCAACACTTATTTAGATTTGATCAATTACTCTAGATTAATCCATTCTTTAACTAACCTTAGGTTTAACCCAATTAATGGACCTAATTCATCTAACCCTTTAACCTACAGTCTTATGATTTTGTCTTAGGATCTTTAATTCATAATTCTAGAATCTAGAAAATAATACTTAATTCTTTTAATTAAGCTTTTGGGCTGATGGATCAGGGTTCGACATTTCAAAAATAGTTTTTAAATTTTGAAAGATTTTATTTTCTATTTTTCAAATGGGTCAACTCATTTCAAAAATAGATTGGCTCATTTCTCAAACAGCAACTTATTGCTAGTTTTAAACAAAAAAATAAAATATAATAAAAATTAAACTATAAATCAACCTTTTAGATCTAATCTAAAATACATTCATATTTAATTTTTTAATTAAAATAATTTTAATTATTAAAATTTTTTTACTGTTCATCTTAATGAATGAGTTCACGGTGGCACCCTTACCACCATATAGGATCCCCACTGAATGAAAGGAGTTGGCCTTTAAACCATACTTGTCCCTTATGATAGGACAACTTGGTGGCTCATTCATTCTCAATTACTAAGTTATCTAGATATAAAATATATCATATATGTAAGCATTCAATTTTCTAATTACATATTAAACATGTCAAGCAATCCTTTGCTCTGATACCACTGTAGGAAATCGAGCAGGGTAAATGCATGCATTTTCAAAACATTTTTGAATTATATAGTAGCAAAAGAATTAGATTAATCTAAAATTAATCTACTACATACATTGATCTAATCAAATAAATCCTACTCAGAATCTAGACATGCTAATATGTAATTTAAAATTCAAATGCGATCGATTAGCAAATCAAATTTGCTGATCGATACGAGTTTAGAACTCGATATCTATACATGGGTAGCTGATCTCCATGATTTAAATCTACCTCGGCCTCTATGGTTGGTCTACATGGAGCTCCTGATCTCGATCAGCCCCACTGGAGTGCTAGCTCCTCGATGGAATCTTCGATGGTTGATCATGATCTATCCGATCAATCATCCACTTTCTAATTTTTGGATGCTCTAGAAAAATAGAACTCATTCTTTGGAGGGTGATGAGATGGTGTACAATGTTTGGTGGTGATCCGATGCTCACAGCACTTGATCTCTCCACCTGAACCTAGATTCCCAAATCTAGGGTTTTACTCGGCCTAAAAATCTTGATGCACTAAAAATCCTCTCATGCCCTCTTTGTGTGGAGTTTTTCCATGAAACAAGATTTCATGGATTGAGGACTCTCTAATCTATCATACACCCTTCCCAAAATATTTTTTAGATGGGTGATAAAAGAAAAGAAATGAATGGTATGAGAGAAGAGCGTAGAGAACAATTTTCTCCCTCTTTAGACTTTTCTCACTCCAAGGACATGCACCCTTCTATGATTTTTCTTTCTCAAAACACCCCTCATGATCCCCCTCTCCTTTCTTTCACATGCCCACTAAAAAATCCCTTCTTAAAGGGCAATATTAGATGGAAAATGCACGTGAGAAAAGATAAGTTAAGGGAGGTTGAGAGGTTACACCAATTGAGAGGTTACACCAACCACTTGAATTCAAAATTCAAGTGGTTAGTCAATCCACTTCCAACGCCCATCCAAATAGTCAATCCACTTCCAACGCCCATCCAAAGTGTTTAACATGTGGAAGGACTCTCCTTCTGCATTCCCACACCCTAGAAATCATAAAAAAATGTGCGACAAAAAAATAGATATGCATGGAGAATAGATAAGGAAGAGATTAGGTTTTTCAAATTTCAAACCAACCAAGTTGAATTCAAAATTCAACTTAGTTTGAACTGGTCCAACCCTTGGACCAAGTCAAAGATAGAAGAGAGGAGGGGTGCACATCCATTTCTACATTAGAAATCTCATGCAAAAATTAGAGGAGGGCATGGGTTAAGGTGGAAAAGTCAAATATGATGGGCGCTAGGGAGAATTTAAATTCAAATCTCATTTGACTTGGTCTAAATTGATTTCAACCAAATCAATTAATTTAAACCAATTAAACTAGGTTAAATCTAACTAAATTAGGCTTAATATAATCTAATTAATTCTTAATTAAATTAAAAATTAATTAGATTTAGCTTCTGATCAAATCAGGATCAAATCTCCCAAAGCGATTAGGTCATCTCACAACCTGATCGAGTCAAATCCAATCGAATTCAATTGGATCAAACTTGATCGAATCTTCATTGCTCAATCAAATTGAGCTAATCAATAATCAAATTACTAATTAATCTTCTAAAAAATATAGAGTCCCAATCGGATAGGGTCTGGACAATAGAGTCCCATCAACATGAAACTCTTGAAGAGTTCTAATCTAGTAGGACTCTTGATCCTAGTATCCTAAATGAGTAGAACTCACGATCATAGAGTCTTAGACTTATAGAACTCTTGATCAGAGTATTCCAAATAAGTAGGACTCTGAGTTCTAGTCTAGTGGGACCCACAAAGGTAGAGTTTCAGTCCAATGGGACTCCTAGCCATAGAGTTCCAGTCCAGTGGGACCTCTTGACCATAAAGTTCTAAGTCATCAGGACTCATGATCAGCCATCAGATCAGATAGAAATTTCTTATGTGTGTGACCCCATAGGTTCGAATTATAAGCCAGTAGTAGAGGAACCAATTTTCTGTACCAATCGATGTAACCATCTAGCAATGGTATCCAACATCCGGATAGGTCAAAAAATTATATTGCAACAATAACGAACTTATGGAATATGGTTACTGTATAATTCATCTTCTTAACCTTGATGCTCAAAGGATGATCTAGGATTTACTGTTAATCCTAAAAATCATCCATAGTGTATTTCAAAATTCAGTGTCCATCGAATAGACCACCCCGATCGAGAGTTTGCTAAATTGAAATACAGTGATGCACTTGCTCCAACACTTGGAGGGTCAATCCTATCTAGACTCTCACACCAAGTTTATAAGTACTTGACTGCATCCAGTAGCCTTCCATCACTGAATTAGAAATTTAGGTAGTCCAGTATCTAAGTACAGTGAGCTGTTTGTAAGTCACCATGGTGGTATCAGATCTAAGAAACACTTATATCCATATCCTTCGTGAGCAACTCTTGACAGTAGAGAGCTCCGCAGTTGGATCACGTTTAGTAAAATGTACCCCTACACTTCACCTGCATGCCATAACAGTATCTCAATACTTTTTGATTAAGAGGATAACCAATACTTATGGCACACAACAACCTATACTCGATATGTTGGCATCTTAGGTAATGGCATATCATTTGATCATGAACTAATTTAAGGACTAAATGACAAATCCTCCTTTGTCGAGTCTAAATAGTGCTAAGAACTTCATCAGAGAAGAATTCATTATAGGAAGATGCACAAAATGATGAAAAGGCCAAAATAATAATTTTATTTATTAATAATTTAAGTATAATTATATTTAGCTCAACCATCTATAATCTAGATGATTGGCTTTATGATACATTTCCCAACAAGAGCTTCTTTCGCTGCCTCCATGATGCTAATGTACTCCGCTTCAATAGTGGACAAGGCCATAATTGACTGCAAGCAAGATCTCCATGAGACTAGATCTCCATACAGACTGAATATAAAACCTATAGTCAAACATCGAGTATCCACATCTTCACCAAACTCTATATCCATAAATTCTTTTATTAGCCCTTGAGCTTCCATAGACATGTTAAGATGTTCCTTAGCACCTTTCCGCTGACCATAGCAGATATCGATCCTAACTGAACCTGCCAAGTATCTGAAGATACCCTTCAGTGCTCTCCAGTGCTTCTTTCCAGGCTGAGCCATAAATCTATTCACCTGACTCATTGCATGGGCTAAATCCAACCTACAACATGCCATAGAGTATATAATACTTTCTACACTAGAAGTATATGGAATCTTTTCCATCTCTTAAACCTCCATCTCAATCTATGGTGACATGGTCTTAGAGAGTCTGACTTGCTCAGCTAGTGACAACTCAGTCGGTTTGGCCTCCTTCATTCCAAAGCTCTCCAAGATCTTCTTGATATATCCTCCCTAAGATAGATGCAACAGCCTCTTGATTCTATCTCTGACGATTTTCATACCAAGGATCTTCTTTGTAGGCCTGAAGTTCTTCATCTCAAACTTCTAAGACAAAGCTCATTTTAACTCCTACACAACTTTCTTACTCTTGCATGCTATCAACATGTCATCTACATACAAGAGTAAGTATAATTAAGATCCATCTTCTAGATACCTCACATATACACATAGGTCATGATCACACCTAGAAAGTCCAATACTTCTCACATAAGTGTCAAACCGCTTGCACCATTGTCTAGGAGATTGCTTCAATCCGTACATCAATTTCTTCAATAAACAGACCTCTTCCTCTGACCCAAGCTCCTTGAAACCCTATGGCTGCTCCATGTATATATTCTCCTCCAAATTTCTTTAGAGAAATGCTATCTTAACATCCATTTGCTTTAGCTTCAAGTCATGAGCAGCAACTATGCTCAACAGCATCCTAGTGAACGTATGTCTGACAACTAGAGAGAAAACTTGTAAGTAATCAATCTCTTCTCTCTATGAATATCCTTTGGCTACCAGCCTAGCCTTGTACCTTACTCCACCTTGCCTCTTTTCTAGTAAAAATCCATTTGGAGCCAATGGATCGAGCATCATCCGGTAGATCCACCAGCTGCCATGTCTGGTTCTTCCTGAGAGACTCCATCTCTTCCATCATGGCCTGTATCCATGACTCCCAATCTAGACTCTCCATGGCCTCCTCAAAACTCTCTGGATCTTCATTGGTAGTGATGAAAGCATAGAAAATAGTCTCATTAATGCCATATCACATCGGTTTGTGAATAGTATGCTTATGCTTGTGCAGTGCCACTTCCCTTATGGTATACTGCAAGTCTACTGTCTGTGGCTATCTCTGCACTTCTTTTAAGATAGATCACTCTCCATGCTGGTCCTTCATAGGTGTGTCACCATGACTATCTATCTCCACTTCAAACTGAATATGCCTCGAGGTTGATGTTGAGGACAAATCACCTAAATTCGAGAGCTTTTCCATGCTATCCTGTGTTGTCTTCACAACTCTATCTGCACTTTCCCACTTCAATATGATGCTCTTGTCATCAAATATCATATTCTGACTGATGATACACCTCTAAGAATGTGAATTTCATAGCAAGAAATCCTTCACACGTCATGAAAATCCGATGAATATCATCTTCTATGACTTTGGATCCAACTTACTTCTATTGGCTTCTTCTACCAAAGCATATGCAGGATAGTCGAACACCTTTAGGTGACCAAGTCCACCTTCTTCCCACTCTAGACAGTCTTTGAAAGTTCTTCATTCAATTTTCTATGGAAAGACCTGTTTATAAGAAAACATGCATAAATAAGAGCATCACCCCAAAATGATTTGGGCAATGATGCTTGCAGTCTCAAGCTTCTGGCCTTCTTTGTTAGTGTTCGATTCATCCTCTCCATGACACCATTTTGCTGAGGGATCATCTTCACTATGTAATGACATTTTATTCCATTTTTCTCATAGTATCTCCTGAATGCTAGGCTGGTGTATTTTCCTCCATTATCAGACCTTAAATACTTCACTGGCTGCCCTGTTTTCTTCTCCACCTTAGCTCTCCAAATCTTAAATTAGGCAAAAATATCTGATTTTTCTCTCATCAGATAGACCCATACCTTCCTGGAGAAATCATCTAAAAAGGTGATAAAATATCTCACTCTACCTCGAGATGCAACAAGTGCTGGTCTCCATACGTCTGAGTGAACAAGCTCCAAAATAGCTTTAGTCTATTTGGTACTACTGGCAAATAAAATTTATGCTGTTTGCCATAGATACAAGGTACACATATGTTATCTTCTTCTTTTTTAACTACTGGAATCAGACCTCTCTTACTCAACTCTGTGAGCCCTCTGTCACTCAAGTGACCCATATGATAGTACTGCAGCTTGTAGGCTAGCTGCTCCTCCTGTGCTGCTATAGATATCTCCATACTATCTGTAACCACTGAGCCCTCCATCCTCTATAGGTTGTTGCTCAGTCTTCTCCCTTTCATCACCATCAATGCATCCTTGGAAACTTTCAAACACCTACTGCCTGACTGACAACTGAAACCATATCCCTGTTCTTCCAAGTAACCCAAGGATATCATGTTCTTCTTCAGTTCTGGTACATGCTTTACATTAGTGAGTATTCATATGACTCCATCATATATCCTCACTCTTACTGTACCAATCCCAACAACTTTACATCGGTGATATCTCCAAGACTTATACTCCCTCCATCGGATCTTTCATAAGATGAGAACTACTCCCGATGTGCAATATAATGATGGAAACATGCTGAATCCAGTGTCCAGTGATTGTCCAACTCTGCTACTTCATCTGATACTACTAGTATGTCTTCTCCACTATCTTCAAATGATAGAGCACTACTCCCGCTGGTTGATCCATCCTTAGAAGTCTCTTTCCCTTTTCATTCTTCAAAAATGGATAATTTCTTCTAATATGATCAGGTTGATGACACTTATAGCATTTTCAAGTCTTCTGATTTTCTTGAGATTTTGATCTACCCTTAGGTTTATCTTGAATCCTCTTCTTAGGGCTTCCTTGCCTCTCATTTATAGAAAGCACCTCTAAATTAGAGTTTTCTCTAACTAGCCTCTCCAGCTGCTCGTTGGATCTGAGAACTCCAACCACTTTCTTGAAGTTTAATGTCTCCTTTTCATATACCAAAGTAGTAATGAGATCATCATATGTTGTTGGCAACAAACACAATAATAGGAGAGCTCTATCCTCCTCATCAATCTTCACATCAAGGCTCATAACATCCGAGCAAACTTGATTAAATTTTTGGATGTGGAAAACTAGGTCTTCTCCTTCGGACATCCGCAATGTATAGCTGCTTCTTCAACCATAGCTTGTTTGCCATATTTTTGTTCATATATGTATTCTCCAGTTTCTGCCACAACTTCTTTGGTATGGTTTTCATATTAATCTCTGGTAGAACTTCATTAGTGAGGCACATACGAATCGTATTGAAGGCTATCTCTTCAAGTTCCTCCCACTCTTCAATAGAAATCTTTTTTGATTTTTCACGAGTCAAGACTTTGTAGATTTTATTCTGCACCAGCAGATCCTTCATCCTTTGCTGCCAAAGGTTGAAGTTACCCTTTCCATTGAACTTCCAAAAATCCATCTTGATGGTACTTGATGCCATCCTAACTAGATTTCAATAACCAAACATAAAATAGAATAAATAGTGTTCAAAGAAATCTGTTCAGCACCTTACCATGACACCAGGCGAAGCTTTGTCCTTTCCTCTACCAGATCTAATAATAGGGTTCTGATACTAATTATTGGTGCAATGTCCTGGTATCACTTAGCTCTGATATCAATTGTTATTCCATTGATGGTCTCTTTGATACCAATCTATCAGGAATAATCCTTACTACTTGATGATTATGGAAACAACAACAAAGATTTGAGAAAAGAGATGGCCGTTCTATTAAAATCCTAGCAAACCTTAGGCATGGAGAGAAGGAAGAGAATGAGAGAAGAAGAGAGATTTTCAAGGAGAAAAATCTTGTATTGATTCCATGCTTCATTTATAAAACTAAGTACAGAGTATATATACCTGGTCAAATATGACCCAACCTAAAAAGCTCTCTTAGCTAACCTAATGTGATGCACTCCTCAAGCCCATGTACATCCATGTCTCCCATGCACAGACCCATTGGACAAATTTCAATCCAATCCATAGGTTAGCCCCTTTGGATCTTGCAAACCAAGGCCTTAAGTCCCTAGGATTAAACCCAATCCCAGCTCAGAACAGAAACTATGTTCTATTCTATTCACTACTCAAGTTGGCTCGATCAGCAATCGGATCAGCTTGATGGTGATGTCTCATGCTCGAGCCTGAATCATAACTTTCTGTTCTACTACTCAAGTCAGCTCTCTCAGGGTTTGAGCTGGCTTGACTTTCACTCGATCTGGCTCTGACAGAAATCGAGCTAGCTCTTCTAGCATATCAGCTAGATATATTTTTTGGACTTCTGCTCAAGTCGGCTCTCTCAGGATTTGAGCCAGCTCGACTTCTACTCGGGCTGGCTCTTCTGCAGCTCAGGCTGGCTTTTCTGATAGGATCCAAGCTAGCTTTTTTGAAGCATTTATCAAAGATTTTTGACAGTTGATTTCATTCACTCCTTGCTCTTTTTCCACCTACTTTCTAGGCTTGAGAGCACCATACCTGAGCTTACATTAAAGTATGAGAACTCTTATTGATGCAGTTAGATCTGGCTTAGTCAAGGTAGATGGTGGCTTGCGAGCTGGTGTCCACACCCAAATTTGATGCGGGATGGATATGTGGATGAAGATGCAACTATTTTTTTTTATTTTTTAAAATTTATTTTTAGCAATCAAAATGATAAACAATAGTAAATCTAATAAGATCTAAACTTTTAAGAAAGAAAAGTATTGATTAAAGCAAGTAGATCATCCTAGCATGCATATCTGTCCCCTTTAATTTTTAAGAATCTAGGATCGAAGGTGATTGAGAAATTTTCTTCTTAATTAGGCTTCGCAAATCAGATTTAGATCTAAAAAAATTCAAAAAAATAAATCTTACCAACAATAACAATCTCCTCAATAAATTTATGAAGATTTCACTTAGATGATCACTCAATTCAATCTTAGAGAAGTTAGGTTGTTGCAGGCGGTTGCGATCCCAATCCATGGAAGATCTTCATGAATTTAGAATCAAGACACCATGAAGCATTACTCTAGATCGATATCTTGGATAGTAGATGGTGTGTGGATGGGTGGTGGTTTTGATCTTGGCATAGGGATGAGTTCAGGTGCCAAGAGAAATAAACTCAGAAGAAGAGAGAAAAAAACTAAGAGGGAGAAAGAGGATCCCTAGATTGGAGAAGAAAGCAATAGCTTTAATTTTTTTCATTCATTTTCATTATCTCTTAAGAGCTCTAATACATAGGTATTTATAAATAAGATAACAAGAGTTTAAAATAATTCAAACACTAATAGTTCAAAATAAATTAAACTCTAACAAGCTAATCATGTAGGTGGTGCCATCTTATGATAAACTTGGACCACATCTCGCATCAATCAATAGTTACCATGTGGACTTTTTGGGCTAATCTTTTAAGACTTCTTCATGGCATAAGCTATAAAATTGAGACTCTCCTTTGGATGGTATTAGGGGTCCATCAAGGCTCCAACTCATGATGATGCAGTACAGAAGTGGCATCCAAGTAGCACATGTGGCAGTCCAAAATAGTAGCTGCTAACATACTAAAAATAACTTATTAAAGTATGAAAACTCTTATTGATATATTTAGATCTGACTTAGTCAAGCTAGATGGTGGCTTGCAAACTGGTGTCTGCACCATTGATCGGATGGTTGATCAATAATTGAGAATCGTTCAATGATCGAATCATCAATGCGATTGATAATCGATTAAGTGCAAGTATTGTAGGAGGATCGATTAGCAATTAGATTGCCAATTAGCTCAATCTAATTGAACAATTAGGCTGAGATCAAGTTTAATTGAATTAGATTCAATTAGAATTAGTTTGGACTTAATTGGATTAAGTTCAATTAGTTTATTGGATAAGCCAATTTCAAGAAAAAATAATTTCTTATTAGACTAGGACTTGAATGCACCTATTTTCTAATTAAGTTAGAATTTAAATCAGATTTAAATTTAATTTAATCTAATTTAATTGGGCTTCTAGTTGGACTAAGATCATCCTTTAATTAGGTTGCAATTATTTAAGTTTAATTGGGTTTAAAATGGTTTTGATCTAGTCTAAATAGAAAAGTTTTAGTTAGACTAGGACTCATCTTATTCCCTTGCACCACACCCCAATGCCCAAGCCACCTATTTTTTCTGCCCCTCCTTTGCTTATGCATGAGATTTCTCATGCCTAAGGAATGAATTTCCACACCCCACCAATATTTGAAAATTTGTTTGATTTGGTCAAACATAGAAAGAGAAGATAGAGTTTCAAAGGTTTAAAACTCTTCCCTTCTCTCTATGGAATAAAACCCATGCCCCTTTTCTTTTGTTCACCTCCTATTTTGTGGTGCCTAATTACTAGGATTTTCCATGCCATTCTCCTTCGCTTGGTATGATTTATTTCATGCAAAAAGCCTAGGAGGCATCCAAGAGTAGGATGCCTCCATAAAGTCCTTATTGGACTAGGTTTGACCTAGTCTTCCAATATTTTAGGGGATGCCATATTTTAAGATGGTTGTGGTGTGAGAAAACCCTAGATATTCATGCACAAATCAGAAATAAGGGGTGAGGGGGCATAAGGAAAGATGGGTCCATATTCTTGGAGACTTAGCTTTCTTTAGAACATCAAACGTTGATGTCTTGGAGAGAAAAAAAAAAGGAAGAGAAGATTGTCTTCTCTAGGGTTCTTCTTCTAGTTTCTTTTTGTCTTCATTCTTTGGAGAATTGTTCCATGAAGAAAATCAAAGAGGAAGAAATATGGGGCATGGAGGATGGGTGCTCCAAGGAGTTGGGGTATGATAGTCTGTTTTGGATATAATTTGATCATGTCCTGATAAGAGAAGAAGAAGAAAAGAAGGTATTCTCTTAGGATTTCTTTAAGAGCCCTTTTTTTCACCTTTTTATGAGATTTTTTTATGAAAAAAATCAAAAGGAAAAGAGACCTGGAGCATGAAAAAATTCTAAAGGAGAAGGTCTCCTCTTATCTAGGCGTGAAGGTCTTTTTAGGACATCAATGGTTGATGTCCTGAAAGAGTAGATGGATCTTTTCTTGATGATCTTGTTAAGCCTTTTTCTTTTCATTTTTTGGGATATCCAAAAGTTGGTATTCTCCCTTTCATCCTTCTGTTATTCTTCATCTCTTAGAGTGTCTAAGAGATCTAAAAAAATCTTTACAGATCGACCATCAAGAGGGATCCACGAGAAGATAGTACATCGATCGGATCTTCATTCAACGAACCTTCGATCTGCATGGCAACTTCGTATGGACAACCTATAGAGGCCGAGCATGCTGTGTGGCTCCAAACAATAAGAACAATATTTGACTTTAGCTGTGGTGTTCTTGACCTATGCAAAGGCATGAGATTTGATCTCTTATCTAACCTAGATGCGATTTAGATTTTCTAGAACTATTCTAAATCTAAGATATTGATATAATCAATATCAATTATTATTTTATTTTTTAGATTTATGTTTGCATCATGATATATCATAGATCCTAGATGTAGGATTTAGTGATTAGATCACATGCATAATTAGGTTAAATAGTTTAATCTGTCTTTTGCTGCACCTGATTTCGAAAATGTTTCAAAATATATGCATGAAATCCTGTATGGTTTTCCAACACCTCCAAGGAAGGTCGTAAAGCTACACTCTCTGGGGGGTAGAGCCACCCTTTAGAGAGGACTAAGACCCCTCTGAGAGGTGTGGCATTGAAGGAACCTCCAACGACCACTGCTCCAACTCTATCGCTGGTATGATGATTTTTTCTAATACCTTTCATGCCAAATCTGACTTTTTAGTATAATGCTCTCTGGAAGTCCCCTCCGACCAATTGTGGCCCGATCAAGACCCACATAGGTGAAGAAAAATGTCGACATTCTCATGGTGATGGTCCAAGCAGTGCAACCATAACATTTTTAGGAAGCGAAGGACTCCACTCTTCGACGAGCGGACCCCCTCCTTATAAAGTCTCTAGGCCTGGGCACCTTTGCTGTGACCCTCTCATAGCACGACAAATGCCACCATAAGAGAGGCCTCACAGACTGTGCCTCCTAGGGATAGGGGGAGTGGACCTCCTTTTTGGTGGGCTATTGCTATTGAAAAGCAACATATATTGAATGATTTAGGGAGTACAACCCTTAAACGATTGATATTTTAGAAATCTCTTGCAACAAGGATGGCAACGCACCAAGCATGATCTCGAGGTGTCTAGACAAAGGTCTAAGGTGCGGCTGTGATGCCAGAAGACCAATCCATCGAAAACATCTCACTCACGGCTAAAGTCTTCAAAATCACTAATCAACAACACACCAATCGCAAGGAGATGCCCTGACCCAAGTCAAGATCTCCACGGACCAACACCTACTAGCTGGTGTTTCCAAACTATACTTCGAAAGCTCCCCGATGATAGATGATAGGTCAACAAGAATGATCGATGAGGATAGCTATCAAAGTGGGATGGAAGGATACATCAGTGGGACCTTGCAGGTTCTCGTCGGATGCCGCAAGAACATCGAACATCCTTCGGGCTCGACCTGAAATCGAAAGTTTAGGCAAATCTGGCATCCATGTGTGACCATGGATACAACAATAACCATCAACATTCCATAACTAAAGCATTGCAATGCAAAGTAAGGGGGTTTCTCACCTTAAGTTCTCCTAGTTTGGTTGGATATTTTACAGCCAAAGCTTAATCCTTTCTGTCCTCATTTGGACAAACTTATTTTTCATAATATCCTCATTTGATTAGAAATCTAACCTCATTTGGGCAAATATTGATTTTTACAACGTCCTAAAATTGATTTTTTCAGCATTCCAAGTACATAGAATAACCGATCCATCCAAATTTTTAATTTTATAAGCATCTGGATGGATTACTTCAATTACTCGGTAGGGTCCTTCTTAGTTTAGGATGAGCTTTTCTTATTCCAAGGGCTTCAAAACTTCAGCCCGATGGAGAATAAGGCTCCCTTTGTGAAAATGTTTTTGTTTTACCCAAGTGTTGTAGTACCTAGCCATCTTTTGTTTATAAGTAGCCATGCGGATCCAAGCTCTTTCTCTAGTTTCTTCAAGCAAATCCAGGTTGGCCTTCAACCGATCTAAGTTACTTCCTTTAGAGAAGTTTTTCACTTTAATCATGGTTAAGCTGATTTAAACTAGGATTACAACTTCTACTCCAAAAGTAAGCTTGAATAGTGGTTCTCCAATCAGTGTCCGAGATGTTATTCTCTAAGCCCAAAGGATACTATAGAGTTCATCTGTCTAATGCCCTTTTGCTTCAGTGAGCTTTATCTTCAAACCTTGAAGGATAGTCCGATTGGTGACTTCGGCTTTTTTATTTGACTATGGATGTCCAACCGAAGTGAGCTGATGATTAATATGGAGCTCGATACAAAATTTTTCCAACTTTAGATTATTAAATTCTCATCCATTATTAGTGATAATAACCCAAGTTAAGCCAAAGTGATAAATAATTGATTTCTATACAAAATCTTGCATCTTTTTCTTAGTAATTTGTACCAAAGGTTAAGCTTCAATCCATTTAGTAAAGTAATTAATGGCTATCACTAAATTTTATTTTTGTTCTATTACTATTGGAAAAGGTCAAAGAATATCCATTCTCCATATGGCAAAAGGCCATGGTGCTGTGATAGGAATGAGCTCGATAGCAAATTGATGCTGAATATTGATGTATTTTTGGCACCGATCACATGTTCTAACAAGAATAGATGCATCTTACTGAATGGTTACCCAGTAATAATCCTGATGGATAAATTTGTATGCCAATGATTTGCCCCTTAAGTGATTGCCATAATTCCTTCATGAACTTTTCCAAGAGTATAATCAGCCACGGACAATCGCAAACATCGGAGTAGAGGGTGTGAATATGACCACTTATAGAGTTGCTCATCCATAAAAATATGCCATAGAGCTTGCCTTTTAATTCTTGTTGTTTTAATAGGATTAGCTGGTAGAACTTTGTTGATGATGTAATCAACCAGTGGATCAATCTAGCTTGGCTCATGACTAATCTGTATAACTGGGAGAGCTTCAATATTAGGCTTCTCTAAGCATTTAATGAGAACTTTTTGGTTGAGCTTAGGAAAACCCGACATAGCCAAATGTATGAGAGTGTCAGCTTGAGCATTTTCTAATCTTGGAATTTGTAACACTTCTAGGTCTTCAAAGCTTTTATATAACTCCCTGATATTTTGCAAATATCGAACCATAATAGGATCTTTAGCTTTAAATTGATCTCGTACCTATCCAACAATAAGTTGGAAATTAGTGAAGACTTTTAGCTTTTTGACTCTGAGCTGCTTAGCAATTTTGAGTCCAGCAATTAAAGCTTCATATTCAACACTATTGTTTGAGGTGTTGAAATTGAACCTTAAGGTGTGCTTAGTGACAATACCTTTAGGATTGCCCAAGATCAAACTAGCTCCATTATTTTTCAGAATTTTAGGCTCCATCAACATATAATACCCAATGCGGATCCTCAATAAATTTTTTAGATTCTTCTGAGGTCAGCTTTTCATCAAGGATAGTGTACTTCATAATGAAGTCCGTCAGTACTTATGCCTTTATTGCTGGTTGAGGTCGATACTGGACATCAAACTCACTGAGTTCAATAGCCCATTTTATTACTTGACCAGAAGTATCTAACCATTGCAAGATCGTCTTAGGGGCTGGTCGATTAGGACAATGATTGAATGAGCTTGAAAATAAGATCAAAGCCATCAGGCTGATGTGATAAGAGCATAGATCATCTTTTCTATCTTTATATATCGGGTCTTAGTATTTCATAGTAATTTGCTTGTATAGTTGATCAATTTTTATATTCCCACATCTTCTCAGACCAAAATCGAGCTAACAACATTAAAAGAAATAGATAAGTATATGTATAATTCCTCACCTTCAACTAGCTTTGATAATAATGGTGAAGATTCAAGGTACTTCTTGAGGTCGTTGAAGGCAACTCAGCATTCTTTCAACCAATTAAAATTCTTGATTTGCCTTACACCTTGGTTGGGAGAGAAGAATAGGAGAGAAGAGAAAAGAATGGAAGTGAAAGTATTAACTTTCTCTTGGTTGGGAGTTTTTTCACTAAAGAAATGGAAAGAAAAGGAGAGAAATAGAGAGAATATAAACTTCCTCAAATGCACAATCTTTTTTTTTCTCTTCAAATCAAGCGGATTTGGAGAGAAAAAAAATAAAACTTTAATGAACTTTTTATAATTCCTATCTTACCTCTAGAAATTATTTTCTCCTATCCAATTAAGACTCCTGTAGATAGAAACAAGCAGCCACTTCCCATGCAAGACTCTTGTGGATGGAAAATATGAAGGTGCCTCCCATGCACCCTCCCATGTGATTGAGACCCTGTGGAAGAGAAAAGTAATGAAATTGCAAAGAAAAAAAAAAGATAAGGCCTTTTCCCACTTGTATTTTTTTTTTAAAAAAAATTTACTTCTCTTTTTTGGAGATCTATGGGGAAGAAGAGTTTCTCACTTGTGAGAAAAATTAACGTCGCTACAGCATACATATTTTCACAACATGCTATATGTGTTATATTTAAGGGTATAACAGTAAAAGGAGGTTATGACATTTTCTTTCTTTTCCATGTTTCTTTGCTTCCAACCAAGAAGAGAAGAAATTAATTTCTTTTCTTTCCTTAAACTACCAACCAAGAGGAAAGAAATACACTTCCTTTCTTTTTCTATCTTTTCTCCCATAGCTAATATTTTCTTTCCTTTTCTTTTCTTCCCCAAACTCCCAACCAAGGTGTTAGGATTTTGAAGAAAGAAAGGCATTTTTCAGCCAATTTGGAAATAAATCAACTAAGTGCTGCTATCTATCTAGTGAGTTGTTGCACTTCTTTCACTATGCTTGGATATTTCATATCTAATAATGCTTGGATCTTTTCAGGATTCACCTTTATTCCCTTTTGAGTCATCAAAAAATTGAAAAATTTTTCTGATGTCATGCCAAAGACACATTTGTTTAGATTGAGTTTCATTTGATGCTTTTGGAGCTCCCCAAAAGCTTCTTTCATGTTGATTATGTACTGATCTACTTCAATACTTTTCACCAGCTTGCCGTTAATGTAGACTTTCATATTATGATCAATCTACTGCTTGAAGACTTTGTTGACAAGATGCTTGAAGGAAACAGATCTAGGATTTCATGATCAGATTTTGAAATTTTTTCAAAAACATGTAGTGGAAGAGATGAACTAATCATATTAATTCATAATAAAATATGAAAGAGCCCTAGATCTAAGATCCTATCACATGATTTAAGCATGCTATTAAATCTAAAAATAAATACAAGAAAGAATGATGTTGATCAAATCAATATCAAAGCAATACTAAATCAAATCTAGATAAGAGAAAGGAAGATCGTATCATCCTTACCTTTGCAAGGAGCATTCTTTATCTTACTGATCAGAAGCTAAGGTCATCGCTCTAAGCTGCATATGTGTCTGACCTATATAGGATATCCACACAAGGTCCCGATATAAGATCCAAAGTTCAATCTCAGGAAATCAGCACAGCATGCTAGTACTGTGCTGATCCTTCTTTAATGGCTGATCTGGAACCTCCTTCTTCAAATCTTGGACTCTTCAATTTTCAAAAAGAATGAAAGAGATTCATGAAGAAGACACATCTCTTAAAAATTACAAAAGAAAGAGGAAGAGGTTAAAGAAAAACCCTAGAAAAAGAACCCTTCTTCTTCTTCCTTGTTTCTCTCACCAAGACACTTGGATTAGTGTCTCCACAAAACCCCACGTCTAAGGCTTTCTCTCCCAAGTTTTTCTCATGCCCTAATAGCTCTCTCTCAGGACTAGAACTTATAAAAAAATCATGCCCAAGATCTCCTTTTATAGAGAGATATGGAATAATTCTTGTCTAGGTCAAAAACCAAGCAAGATATGTTCAAATAAGGCAAGATATGGGGCGCCCAACACTTGGGCACCTTCTCCTTTTTTCCAACCATGGACCACCCCTATTTAGTGCACAAAAACTCCCATAAAATGCCATAAAAATTTGAGAAAAAATCTGGTAGGGTTGGCACCACATAGGGAGGAGTTTTGATTTCCTAAAACTCTATCCAATAGAATTTCAAATTAGAAACTAACTTCCTAATTTGACTTGGTCCACAATCAAATACCATGTAAGAAAGAAAGGGAGCAAGGGGGCACATGAGAAGGATAGGACATGAGGAGCTTTCATGCACAAAACAAAGAAAAGGGGCATGGGGCATTTGGAAATAAGTGGCATAAGGAAAGGAAAGTCCTAGTCACACTAGGACTTCGAATTTTGACTTGGTCAAACTTGGTATTTGAACCCAATAAAATTAAAATTAATGTAACTCAATTAGAGAAGGTCTTAATCCAACTAAGAGTCTAATTAAATTAAATTTAAATCTAATTTAATTTTTAATTAAATTAGAAATTGGGTTCATACAAGTCCTAATTGAACAGGGACTTGTTCTTCCTTGCAATTGGCTCATCCAATAAATCAATTGAACTTAATCTAATCAAGTCTAAATTAAATTTAATTAAATTATATTTAATTAGACTTAATCTTAGCCTTCTATCTTAATCAAATTAAGTCAATTAGTAATCTAATTGCTAATCGATTCTCTTGCTATACTTGCACTAGGTCAAACATCAATCGTATTGATTATTTGACCTAAGAATGATTTTATATCATTGTTCAACCATCCGATCAGATTGAGATCTTTTATGTGTGTGACCTCATAGGTTCAAACCTAAGTCAGTAGCATAAGAATAAATTCTTATACCAATCAAAGTAACCATCCGGTAATGATATCCGATGGCTGGATAGGTCGAATATGTAAAGCAATACTCTTAGAACTCATGTGGATATAGTTTCCATATAATTCATCCCCTTGATCTTAATGCTCATGGAATAATTCAGAATTTAACTATCAATCCTAATTAGGTCATCCATTTTGTATTTCAAAATCAAATCCATCTTATGATTATCCTGACCAAGATTTTGCTAAATTAAAATACAGTGATATATTTTCTTCAAACCCTTAGAGTGGTCAATTCCATCTTGATCACTCACCAACTTCATAAGTACTTGATTGTGCCTAGAAATTTTTCATTACTGAATTAAAAATTTAGGTAGTCTGGCACCAAAGTATAGTGAGTTGCTTGCAAGCCACCGTGATGGTCTTAGGTCTAAGGGATATTTATACCCATATCCCATCAGAGCAATTTTTGATAGCAGAATACTCTGAAGTTGGTCATGTTCAGTGATGATGTACCCTTACATCTTACCTATATGCCATACTAGTATCTTCATACTCCTTGGTTAAGAGGCAACCAACCTATATGGCATATAATAATATATATTCAATAAACATTATCGTCGTTATCGTCCTAATTAATAACATATCATTTGATCATGAACAATTTAAGGATTAATCGATAAATCCATTTTTTATCAAAACTAATAGTCCTAAGGACTTCATCACAGCAAAAGAAGTTTTTTAGAAGATGTAGACTTTGTGATAAAAAAAGTCAAAATAATATTTTATTTAATAATAAATTATTTATAAGTACAAGATAGCACAATCATCAATAGACTGATGATTAATTTTGGAACATAATTTTCAACAACTTTCATTTGTTCTAAAGCCACTCGGTATAGTATCTAATATCCATCATTAATTTATGGTTGTTGAAATCCTTTACCATCAGGACTTTAGTGAAGGGGTCAGCTAGGTTCTTCTTTTCATTGATCTTCTGAAGGTTAACGTTATCTAGATTCACGATCTCCTAGACTAGGTGGTAGCAGCACAGTATGCGCTTTGTCTATTAGTGTGCTTTTGATTCTTTCGTTTGAGCAATGGCACCAGTGATGTCGTAGTAGAGCAGGACTTTACTATCAAGAGAGGATGCTACTCTAAACTTGATGATGAGCTTTCTCAGCTACACAGCTTTCTTCATGGTATTTGATGCTGCGATATATTTCATCTCGCATACAGTCTACCATAGTATGCTGCTTGAAACTCTTCCAGCAGATTGCTCCATCATTTAGGATAAAGATATAACCCGATATGCTTTTGTTGTCATCATGGTTAGATTGAAAGTTAGAGTTAGTAAACCCTACTAGTTTTAAAATCTAACTCATCATAGATCAACTACTAGTCTTTAGTATTTTTTAAATACTTAAGGATGATTTTCACCACCTTCTAGTGATTCTTTCATGGATCAAATTGGTATCTACTCACTACTCTTAGTGAGTATGTCACATCTGATCTCGTACATATCATGGCATATATGATAGATCTCACTGTCGAAGCATATGGGATTCTATTCATATGCTCTCTCTCTTCGGAAGTTGTTGGATAATCTTTCTTAGAAAGAGAAATTTCTTGGCCTATTGGAAGATAGCTCTTTTTGAAATTTTTCATGCTGAACCTCTTTAGCATGGTTTCTATGTACGTGGACTAAGATAACCTAAGCATCCTCTTAGATCTATCCCTATAGATCTTCATCCCTAGGATATAGGATGCTTCACCTAAGTCTTTCATGAAGAACTGAGATGACAACCATATTTTTATTCCTTGTAGTGTAAGGATGTCATTTTTGATTAAGAGGATGTCATCAATGTACAAAATAAAAAATACCACTACCAGACCATTTGCCTAGTTATAAATGTAGGGCTCTTCTCCATTCTTAACAAAGCCATACATTTTGATCATCTTATCAAAATGCATGTTCCAACTCCGAGATGCTTGCTTCAATCCATAAATGAATCTCTGAAGCTTGCACACCTTAGACTCATCTGTGGATGTGAACCTATTAAATTGTATCATATACATCTCTTCGATCAGCTCTTCATTCAGAAAAATTATCTTCACATCCATCTGCTAGATCTCATAGTCTAGATGGGCAGCTATCGCAATCATTATATGAATGGATTTGAGCATTGCCATAGGAAAGAACGTCTCATCATGGTCAATACCATAATATTGACGATACCTCTTGGTAACCAGACAGACTTTATAGGTCTCCACCTTTTTGTTTGCATCCCTCTTTCTCTTGAAGATCCACTTGCACCTAATGGGCTTAACCCCTTAGGGTAGGTCAACCAATGTCCATACATCATTGACCTTCATGGACTCCATCTTGAATTTTATGATCTCAAGCCATTTTTCAAAATTAGATCTCTACATTGCATTGATATAAGTGATTGGATCCTCATCATTCTCATCGAGTTTGATAGGATCACCATTTCGGACTAAGAAATCATAGTATCTATCCTACTGACGTGGTACTCTACGGATCACCTTAATTGTATAGATACATTAGGCTCTAAATTTCATCTAATTAAATCTAGTTTAGGTTTGGCTACTGGTGTCGATTTTTCTAGCTGTTGAACTTTCTCAAGTTCAACCTTAGAGACAACAGTTCCTTCACTAAAAAAATCTTTTTCAAAAAAATTACCTTAAGGATGATGAACACCTTTTGTTCATCAGCATGGTAGAAAATATATTCTTTAGTTACTTTGGAGTATCCTATGAATGTGCATTTATTAGACCTAGGTCCAAGTTTTATCTATGATTAACTGTTTGACGTAAGCCGAGCACCCTTAGACCCTAAGGTGTGAAAGTACTGGCTTATGTTCTATTCATATCTTATATGAAGTTTTAATTACAGACTTACTTGGAACCCTATTTAATAGATAGCAAGCCAATTTGAGTGCATATCCCCAGAAGGATATCGACAAGCTAGCAAAATCCATCATGGATCGAACCATATCTAACAGAGTCCAATTTCTCCTCTTAGACACACCATTATGCTGTGATATTCTTGGAGGAGTCCGTTGAGAGAGAATCCTATTCTTTTCTAAATGTGTGAGAAACTCACCAGAAAGATATTCACCTCCTCAATTAGACTGAAGAGTTTTAATACTCTTCCTAGTTTATTTTTCTACTTCATTTCAAAATCATTTGAGCATTTCAAATGAATCCAACTTGTGTTTCATCAAATAGACATATGCATACTTGGATAGATCATCTATGAAAGTGATGAAGTAGAAATATCTACCTCTAGCACTTGTGCTCATGGGCCTATGTACATCAGTATGTACTAGATTTAAGAGCTCAGTGGCTCTCTCACCTTTTTCAATAAAAGATGACTTAGTCATTTTTCTAAAATGATAAGACTCACAGGTTGGAAGTGATTCACAATCACTGACTTCGAGGATTCTCTCTTGAGTCAACCTATTTATCTTATTCTTATTAATGTAACCTAGCCTACAATGCCATAAGTAGATATTAGACACATTATCTAATCTAGGATGCTTGCCAGTGGAGTAGATTATATTAACATGTTGTAATAATATGTATATCTCATTGTTCAGATGTCTAAAAAATACAATAATACCATAAAAAATGATATTATAATTTTTTTATTAAAATCTCATAATTATTTTTAGCCAAAAGGCCTATAGAGATGATATTCAAAAAGAAACTAGAACAAAAGTGACAATCACTAAGAACAATGATATGAGATCCAAATACAAGTTTCAAGATTCCTAATGCTAGAATTGGAATTGATCTTTTATCTCCAACATTCAGGAACCTCTTATCTTGCTCGAATCTTTTACTGACCTATAACTCCTACAATGAATTGCAAATATGGTAAGAACTATCGATATCCAATATCCAATCAATTATATCATAAATAGAGAAATTATAAGGATTTATTATATAAATACCTTATCCAGCAATAGCTTGCTTCTTTCTCAACCTATTTGGATCTAGGAAGGTAATGTATTGAGGATAGTTCCTCTTTCAGTGCCCCCGCTTCTTGTAGAAAAAGTATTCTGCTTGACTCTTATTAGGCTTGGGTTTCTTGGTTTAGCCCTACATAGATGTCCCAGTCTGAACTTGCATCTTCTTACTCTTCTTCTTCTTGATCTTCTTCTCTTTCTTAAAGGGTTGAGAGCTAAAAGATGAATCTTCCACTAAGTTCACCGACTTCTTGTGGAGCTGGTGATTCTTCTCAAAGTTTTGAAGTAACCCCAGTAACCCATGGTAGTTAACTTCAAGCATTGTCATTCTATAATGAGAAAGAAATGGGAGATAAGACTTGGACAGCGAGTTCAGTATTGCATCTTTTTTTAGCTGCTCGTGCAAGAAAAAGTCGAGTTTGCTCAAATGCTCTATCAGCTCGATCATGTATAGTACATGATTAATGACTGAAGCTCGATCCCTCATTCTAGCATTGAAAATGGCACAACTAGTCTTATGCCTCTCAACATCATCGGGTGTGCTAAAAGACTCATTCAATACTTGAACCATGTCTTTTGGCTGAGCCATCTTAAACTAGTGACTGAACTCGTTGGTCATAGTTGCCAACATAATACAATGCACCATGATTCAGTCACCGAGCCACTTCTGATAAGTATCTTTGACTGATTGATAAGAATTATAAATTCATCAATAAAAGTATTAATTTATTAATTAATTTAAATTAATTTTTAAAAATTATTAATTAATTTATATATAATTTTTAAAAAATTCATATTTTTATTAATTAAAAAATTAATTAAAAAATAATAAAAATTTAAAAAAATAAAATTTTATTATCAATGGAAAGAGCTCATTTTTTTGATCATAATAAAATAAATTTTGAATAAAATAGAGCTAAAATGGAAAAGATATAAATTTTTAAAAATATAAAATAAATAAAAATTAAATAAAAAAGAAAACGGCTCAGCCGGCTCCGCAAGCCACCAAGCCAAGCCAAGCCATCAAAGCCGACTCAGCCATTGAAGCCATCAGCCGGTCCACGATCCAGGCGTGGACCGCCAGCTCAGCAAAATCCGGCGAATCAGAGATTGCCACGTGGTGGACCTAGACCCCTTAAAGGGTCTACAGAAATTTATCGCGGCTCACAAGGGTAATTTAGTCTTTTCACTCGGCAACAGAAGCGCTGATTGGCTTGCGGTGTGCGGTGCGGCCGGTCCACGCGGTCCATGGGAACAGTAATTGCGCGATCGGACGGATGTGGTTGATTTGCGGTCAGGATCGGACGGCTGGTGGTTGCTTTCCAGGTTTTATTCAAATTCAGACATTACGCGGATCATGGCATCGATCCAATGGCTCGAAAATCCAAGTGATGAAGATCCGATGGTCCAGAAAGCTCCCGACGGTGATCAAGACTCTCAGAAGCATGATTTGCGGCCAGATTTCCTCCATCAAGCGCGATCCAACGGCCAGAATTTAATCCGACCCGATCTGAGCTTGATCTGCATCCGATTTTGATGATTTTTGGACCGTTGGATTTCCTATTGAATGGCTGGATTTTATCAGATTTATTAGCAGAGATATCAGAGCTATTTTGATTCAAATTTTATTCAGAATTTCTTTATATTTTGATGATTACAAAGGCTATTAGTCCCACATTGCCTTTAGAAAAAAATATCCAGCCCTCCTAGCTCTATAAAAAGGACCCCAGGCCTCCAAAAATCAACATCTCCGATCAAGGTGAAGCTTTGGTACAGGGCGAAGCCAGGCTATGGGTTAAAGGCTGCTTCGAAGCAATGGGTGCCGAGAAGAAGAGCCGAGCTTCTACACCATCTTTCTGCCAATGCCGATCCAAGATCAGAGATCAGGCTATTTTATTTTATTTTCTTTTTTTAAATTTTATGTATTTAAATTCTAAAATTTTAATTAATAAAAATTTTATTTTTATATTTTAATTTCTTGCTTTTTATTTTTATTGTAATTTAATTTTCGTACTTTAATTATTGCTTTTATTTTATTGCAAGTAGATGCTAAGATCTAACTAATAGATCTTAGTACCAAGTTTAAATTTCTGCACCTTTTAATTTTTGCTTTTTAATTTTCCGACTTCACTTTTGATTCCAAAAACTCAAATCCTTTTCTTTTTTTTTTCAAAAATCAAAGATTTCAAATCTAAAAACACTACCTTCCCTGTGGATTCGACCCGACTCACTACTATCTACGCATTTTCAATGATTTTAAGAAGTCGGATTAAACTGATAAACACGGTGTCTTAACGACAACATCGCATTCCTATCAAGTTTTTGGCGCCATTGCCGGGGAAGGTTTTTGATTTTTGATTTTGATTTCTTTGATTTATTTTAAAAAATAATTTCGGCAAATGCTTCCTATCAAGTTTTTGGCGCCGTTGCCGGGGAAGGCACGGATATTAAATTTTTGATCTCTTTGATTTTTCTATAAATAAATTATAAATAAAATTTTTACTTTCTTATAAATATTGCTTGCTAATTTTTTTTATTATTTTGCAGAAAAAAAGATTAAAGAACAAAAAGAATCAGAAGTTTTGCTTGGTGAGATCAATTCTAACCCTAGTACTCTTTTCTTTTTATTTATTTATTTATTTATTTTATTTTTAAATTAATTTAAAAAAATATTCATTTAAACCTAATTAAAAGCCTCATGATAAGATTAGAAACCCTAACTGTTTAGAGCATGCATCATATTAGTTTTATTTTTATTTTTATTTTTTTTTTTTTGGTGATTGCTGGAGGCAAGGTAAGCCTTTCAGAATTTAATTAGTTACATGCATCTAGTTTAAATTGCATAGAACCCTTTGATTGAATTTTTTTTTGCATATTCATATTAAATCAAATTAAGGGCACAACCCAATTAAACAAGATAAGGTGGGGATTTGATCACCCTTCCTTAGCCCACAAACAACCAACCAACATCCTGCATTGACCTAAGCCTTTAATTTTAAAATCAATTAGACATCAACCCTAGGAACTCGAGCTCAATAGGATAAGGAATCCTAAGAGTTGAACCGGGTTAGGATAAGTCAATTTGACTGGTGTCTAGGAAAGTGGTTCAGGGACGACTGGGCCCGAAGGAAGGTGGTTTCTAATTGGTTCCGTTCGCTTACCTGGCCAAGCACAATTGGTGTCTAAGGCAAGCAACGGGGGGACTCCCACCAACCTTACACTTACCTGGCTAGTTGATTGGCTAATCCTACACTTGGAGGGCTTGAAGGTGACCTTGGCAGTTAGGAGCTGTCTAGATCTAGGATAACCCTTAGTCAGGATTGATTGACCAACTTGATTGCTAACCAACATCAAACCTAATTAAACCTTAATTCTTCTCTCTTCTTCTTAGTTCTAGGACTCCTTAGGATCTCTTCTTTAGAACTTTTCTTTCTTTCTTTTTCTTTCTCCTCTAAAAAAATAAAATAAAATAAAATAAAAATTAAATTTAACTAACTAAAAAATATTAAAAAATAATTAAACTTAATTAATAAATAAAATAATTAATCTTTAATATAATAAAATAATAATAAAATAAAAAAAAAAATTCTAAAATTTTTTTTTGAACACACGTTAGGGTTGCACTAATACATGCATGGTAGAAAATTACTTTACCTGATCTAGTTGAACCCAACCATAAAATAAAAGGTTGATTCATATTAAACATAACCAAATGGCTAATTTTAGAAACTAAGAGATGAAAAATACTTTATTCTAATAACCCATCGACTTGTATCCAATTAAAAATTAGCTATAAATCAGCCGACTACAATGATCTTTTTAAACTTCCTTATAAATATCTGGATGAATTCTTAAAATCTGCTCTAAAATTAAAAATTTAACTAATGATGCCCTTAACTAATTTTATTTTTCTTATCTAAAAGATAAATCCAAGTACTGGTTGGGATAATAGGGAGATTAATTAAAACAACAAAGTCTTAAAAAATTTCCTAGCACCAATACTATGAGGCACTATCACTCTCAGCTCCACAGATTCTCATATTAAGCTTCTTAGGAAGTGGCAAATAGTTCATTCTAATCTACATGTATAGATGCATAGGTGCATTCATGAACAATCCTATCATGAAATCCTGAGTGAATCAATTAACCATGTGTTGTCTAGAATTTAAACATCTAGAATCAGTCATAAGACTATTCTTTCTTGCTCAGAAATTAGATCAAGTCCTAACCCTAGGTCAACAATCTTCTGCATAATTCACATCATCTTCTAATTATCAGGAGATTTATTCAATCTGTGCTAGCCCAACCCATCATGTGAGTGAATGTCCTATGACTGCACAGTTTTCATATTTTATCCAAGAACAAGTTCAAGCTACTCAAGGATACTCCAAATTGATTAATGATCCCATTTTCAAATTCATATAATTCAGATTGGAGTAACTTTAATTTTTCTTGGACATCCCAACAGACTCAGGCTCAGACCCAAATTTCACTTGAGCAAAATTATCAAAATAGATCCCAATATCAAAATTATGCCTATAATAATGGTCAGCCTAGTCAGTTTAACCAGCCATCATATTATAATCAGCCCTTCATACCCACCTCCTCAACAGACCAATCTAGCTGATGATAGATTTAACCAACTTCAACAATTAATTCTGAACTCAACAGCAATCTATCGCCAGACTAGAAGCTCAAATAGGATAATTAGTTGAGTCTAACATGAGGAGAGAACTAGATCAACTACCGAACCTACCAATTTCAAACAACCCACCTAATGACCACCAACCACCTGGATTAAATTATCAATCTTAATGTCTTCACTTAAGAATCCCCAATTTGAGAATACCAAAGTAATTCCTGAACTTAAAAGCTATAGGATTCTTATGGACCCATACCAAGACCAGGTGAGAGAGGCTAGTACTGATGCTAGCCAAAATAAAAATTTAGAGGAACTGGTTAGTACTGAGACTAACCACATAGAAGAACCCAAGCCAGGAATTAGTACTGATGCTAGTTCCAGTTTAAATGAGATAGAAATAAGGAAAAAGAGAATAGATGATTTACCCGAGACTTATAAACCTAATGTCCTATTCCCTTCAACCCTAGAAGCTGGTTCTTCTTATAAAAATCAAAAGGCATGTAATGAAATGTCAATGGAGTTGTTTAAGCAAGATCACATTAATTTACCTCCAGAATTAAAACCGCCTTTAGTCACCATTCCAGCACCCATTGAATCAAACTTAACTCCTAATACAAAAACTCCATTCATGAGCATTTTAGAAGAACAAATAGGAGAAATTCTTAATAAACATGGGTCTGAGAATGGAATCATAAATTATATCCCTAAAATTAACAAAGATTATATCAATAATGGGATTATAAATCAACTTTCTGAGATTGGCAATCCAAAACCATTGGAATTTGTCAATCCAATATTCGACATAGGATAGTGAAGCTACATTGTGTCTGGCTGAAGACGGTAAACTTAGCGCTTGTTGGGAGGCAACCCAATATTTAGTTTTTATCTAATTTATCTTTTTAGTTTATTTTTTTTAGGATAATTTGAATAAGTTGGAGGGAGAGCTCAAATTTTCAAAGGCATGTGCTGGACCTAAAAATATACTGAGTTAGGTGTATTCTTTCATGTTCTTTATTACATCCTTTATTTTTTCTTCTCCATTGAGGACAATGTCGATTAAGTTGGGGGGAGAGAAAAATAAAAAAATTTTAAAATTTTAAGTCCTCAAAAAAGTTAGTATTTAGTATTTAGATACCTGATTATGCTTAAGAATCGAATTAAACTAAGCATTTTTAAAAGAAAATTGATGCACAGATCAGAGAATCTATGAGATATTGAGGAATCAAGTATTAAGAAAATTCAATAAAGAGTTAAGTCTAGAACATAAAAATTTTTTTTCTTGGAGCATTTCTAATTATTTCTACTAGCATCAAAGAAAAGTCTACTTTTTATAGGCTTGTGTAGGGTAACTATACATTTCTTCATATAAAAATTTATTTTAATAAAATAGTTTTCAAGTACTTCTCACTGAGTAACCGGGCCTCTTTGCCTAAGCAAGCATTGAGTTTCGCGTCAAAAGGTGGGAAGGGCAAAGAAGCTCGTTGTAAAGCTAGTCTTAACTCGTAGCCTATTTGATTCGAGCTAGTAAGCCCGAGGGGTATTCTATACCTAGTGCCCTAAAGCCAACTGGTTTGGGAGTCATTGGCCCAAGACTCGCTACATGGATCAAATAGAAAGCTTAAGGAGTTAAGACACTCAATAGTGGTACAACGTTAAAAAAAAAAAAAAAAAACATTGGTTTTCCCACCGAGTAATCCGGGTCCCGTTGCCTAAGTAAGCAATGATATTCGCATCAAAAAGTGGGCAATGTGAAAAATAAAAATTAATAAATGAAGGATGGAAGTAGCAATACACCTGCCTATATGAAAGTTTAGACAAATCAGAGATAAAGGTAGGATAATTTAGAAAAAGTTCTAAAAAATTTAATGTTCTTTACTTAATTTTTCTATTGATAAGTATTAATACCCCAATGATATATCTCATTTAAGCTCTACTGAATATCAATGGCCATTTTGAAAATTGCTTAGGTAAAATTCGAAACTCTAAAGTTAAAAGGTATTTAAAACTAAATTCTTTCTTTACTCGAGGATGAGCAAAGCTTAAGTTGGGGGGTGTGATAAGCATCATAAATTCACCAATAAAAGTATTAATTTATTAATTAATTTATATTAATTTTTAAAAATATTATATTTTTTTATTAAAATTAATTAAAAATAATAAAATTAAAAAATAAATTTTATTATCAATGGAAAGAGCTTATTTTTTTTGATCATAACAAAATAAATTTTGAGTAAAACGAAGCACTAAAATAGAAAGATATAAATTTTTAAATATAAAATAAATAAAAATTAAATAAAAAGAAATGGCTCAGCCGGCTCCACAAGCCAAGCCAAGCCATCAAAGCTGACTCAGCCATTAAAGCCATCAGCCAGTCTACGATCCAAGCGTAGACGGCCAGCTCAGTAGTAACCGACGAATCAGAGATTGCCACGTGGCGGACCTAGACCCTTAAAGGGTCTACAAAAATTTAATCCGCGGCTCATAGGGTATTTTGTCTTTTTCACTCAGCAACAAGAGTGTTGATTGGCTATGGTGTACGATGCGGCCGATCCACATGGTCCATAGGAACAGTAATTGTACGATCAAACGATTGCGGTTGATTGTGGTCAAGATCGGACGGCGGTGGTGATTTCCAGGTTTGATTCAAATTCTATCAGCGATCTAGCGTGATCCAATGGCCAAAAAACCAAGTGATGAAGATCCAATGGTCCAGAATACTCTTGGCAGTGATCAGGACTCTCGAAGCATGATTTGCAGCCAGATTTCCTCCATCAATGCATGATCGGACGGACAGAATTTAATCCGACCTGATCTGGGCCGATACTCATCCGATTTTGATGATTTTTGGACCATTGGATTTCTATTTATGGCCAAATTTCATCTAGAGTAGCAGAATTCATCTAAGACTTTTTTTAATCTATTTTTTATTTAGATTTTTTTATATTTTGATGATAAAAAAATCTCTTAGTCCCACATTGCCCAGAAGCAAACTTTCCAGCCCTCCTAGCTCTATAAAAAGTCCCAGGTCTCCAGAAATCAACATCTTCGGTCAAGCTGAAGCTTTGGTACAAGACGAAGCTAGGCTATGGGTTAAAAGGCTACTTCAAAGCAATGGATGTTGAGAAGAAGAACCGGGCTTCTACACCATCTTTCTTCCAATATCGATCCAAGATCAGAGATTAGGCTATTTTATTTTATTTTTTTTTCTTTTTAAATTCCATGTATTTAAATCCTAAAATTTTAATTAATAAAAATTTTATTTTATATTTTAATTTCTTGCTCTTTATTTTTATTATAATTTTTTTTACTTTAATTATTGCTTTTATTTTATTACAAGTAGATGCTAAGATCTAGCTAATAGATCTTAGTACCAAGTTTAAATTTCTGCATCTTTTAATTTTTACTTTTAATTTTCTGACTCCACTTTTGATTTCAAAAACTCAAATCCTTTTCTTTTTCTTTTCAAAAATCAAAGATTTCAAATCTAAAAATACTACCTTCTCTATGAATTCTGTTAGATATATGTGCCCTAGAAGCCAAAATTGAATGACACTTGTAATACACTTCTAGGGGCAAAATTGTAATTTTGATTATAATGAATAAAATGGATTATTTTCTATCACATATGTGTATTTAGTGTCTATGATAAGTCCTTTGAGTTAATGGTAATGATAATTCATATTTTCAAGAGTTGAAAATTTAAGACATGAATAATCATTATTAACTCATAAATTGCTCCCAACCATAGGATCATCACGAGGATGGTGATTGATCTGAAAGGTTGGTTACAATCGCTTTTCTTTAGTAGATGAGTCTTGAGTCTACGGTGTGGAGACACTGGCGAGAGTATAGGTACTCGTTAGAGAACGAGGGCACTGAGGTGACACCTCGAGTAGTCATTAGGGAGTCTACCTTCTTGTCAATGACTAACTCGATGCTGCAGTAGTGTTCTAGTTCTTTGACTGAGGTGATCGGCAATTCACTTGAGGTTATAGTTGACTACACCATTACTCGTCTCCTAGCCATATGAAACCTGAGGTGTATGTTGGCTAAGCATGTTCATTTAGGAACTGGATGGCCATAGATGGATATCTATCTACCTCGGTGGTAGAGAGCATGC
>QRFJ01002058.1:81548-99579 GCA_006176705.1 Cocos nucifera | reverse complement strand
TATATACTGCTAGGTGTCACTGGTGGATTTTGGGAGCAATTAGAATGATTTAGATGATCGATCATTCTAACTGTTCGAATCAGAAGAGTTCTGATCCATCGAAAGAAGTTTCGATGATGTCGATGATAGAGATCATGATATATCCCATTACCATACAGAACTGAACCTAACTGGATCACACAAACAAGGGTTTGAATCTGGTGATCATCAATTGAACTGATCTAGTTCAATTGATCTGAATGAGATTCAATTAGGTTCAAGGAAATCATGCTAGCACTCGATTGAACCTAACGTTCTTCTTTTACTATCATAAATAAGTTGTCCTATCTGAGCCAAAGGAGTTTGTGCTCAATTAGAGGCCTTCATATGGTCTGACTAGAGGTTGTCCAAGTCAGAAAAGGTTGTCTTATTTTGTAAGACATTACCTGCCATTTTTGGTCACCTACCATTTCTTGTTCTTTGACTTTGGTCAAAAGTCTACCTTTGACTGGTCAAACGTTGACCATTGACACTTTGACTTTTGACCACATGTCACACACCTATTGGAGAGCTGGTGGGGGAATGTCCCCCTGCCAGAACCTAGCAAGGAGGAGGGCACACGCCACCCTAGGCGTGTACCAAGCTGGAGGCGCCTAGGAGTCCTTGTTGGACAAGGACTCCATCTCCCTTTTGGATTCCAATTAGAGTTCTTCTAAGAACCAACTTTGACTGATCTTAGGTGTCCTCTAAGGAGGAATCCAGGGGACTCTATTCCCACTAATCAAATTTAGATCTGATTTCACAAAGGATTGTGATTGGTTGGAAAGACGAGGAGTTGGATCACAGGTGGTCTATAAATAAGACCCTACGCCCAACTCAAAGATTGATTGAGACAAGAGTTTCCATACGCCCAAAGGCCTTTTCCCCTCTCCTCCATGCCAAAGCTTCTTCTCCCTCTCCCCTCCACGTCCAAAATAGTTTTGGAGCTTGGTTGGTGCGATCCAGATCAAAAAATGGCGATCAAAAGCAAGAAGGCTGCACTACTGCAAAGGACGACTGCTGATCTTCAAAAAGAGTTTTGAAGATCCTCCAGATCAAATCCAGATCTAATTTTTGGAGACGTGATAGAGAAGAAGAGGATCTTCAGATCCAACTCTAGTGGATATCAGTAGAGGCCAGGCGCTTACATGGCTAGATCCAAACCTTCCGCTGCATACAGGATCATCAACGGGTAATTAGATTACCCAAATTAGGTAAATTAAATTTGATTTAATTTATCCTTATTTTATTTTATTTATTAAAATAATATGAATCAGATTTAAAATATCTCAAATCTGATGTAGATCAAAGATAAAATTTTTTGAAATATATCTCTTGATCTGATCAGATTTGAACGAACCTGGACCAAGAAATCAGGATTTTCCTTCAGATTCGACCCGACTCACTGCTATCTATGTATTTTTAATTATTTTAAGAAGTTGGATTAAACTGATAAACATGATATCTTAATGACAACATCACGTTCTCATCACTGACCCACGTGGATTTACAGCTGACTCCTCAGGTGTCAGATCTATCTAGATGTGCAAGATTCATGTATACTCTAGGACAATCTTCAACCTACAATACCAGCTATCAAAGTTGGATTCCACCTGCTTGTCATTGTCCAACAATGATCGGAGCAAAAGAAAAGTGGCCATAACTATACAAAGAAAAACTAATACCTAATTAGTAAATGATTTATTAAACCTAAAGATTTGGACTTTAATCAAAAGATTTTCTCACTATTTTATTTGAATTGGTAGCCTCTACTTTCAATTCAAGAAATTATCCTAGTTTTTAGTGGGTACTAGAATTCACATAAACTATACACAAGTCCAACTTTGGTTGGTTAACCCATGTACATCTAAGGATAGGTTCATAACTAATTAATTTTTTAAATAATTTCTAGTATTTTAATTTTACCACAGTTTCTAATTAGTAGACTTTGGCCTCTACTGAAAAAATTCAATTAGATCCAACCATTAATATGACCATACTTAGTCCATCTGACCAATGAGTAATTAAGCCCAACTTTGGTTGGTCAATCTAACCACCATTCTAAGTGATGCGATCAAGAAATCATATTATGAATGATAATTTCATTAGTCAATAAGCACTAGGCCTTTGGGCCTCTAATGATTATCCAACTAATAGATCCATTATCACCCACTTAATGGAAGGCTATGATCTAGTTATCACCATAACTATTTTATTTTTAAAAACTTAATAATTTTAAAAAATTTAATTAATTTAATTTAGAGAGAGTCAGAGGAACCAGCTAATCATGATTGTCTCACTGACTTCACCAAGTCAGATTAAGAAAGACCATTGATAAACTGGTCTAGGAGCACCTAAATCAGTCACACTAATTTATTTAGCAAACATTGGTCAGCTTGAATTGTTAAGTGATTAGATCAAAACATAATTTCACTAAAAGACCAGGTAAGTGAGATCAGTGAGGGTCTACCAAATCTTGCTTTAGATACCATTGAAAATAGCCAGGTAAGCGGGCTATCAATTAAAGACCATTAGTTGGTTTGTCAGACTTACCTTAGACACCAACTAGTTAATTACTTTCGATTAGATCAAACTAACGGTTCATGCTAGACTGCATAGCTAAAAATTAAGTCCATCTTGGTTCATATTAAAGATATGGACTTGACCAACTATGACTATTATAATTGATCTAGAGAATCCTTGACCTAATCTATAACAACTATTGATTAGATTTAGTTAATTTTTTAATTAAGTTCATTCTTTAATCTAACCTTAGGTCTAACCTAATTAATGGACCTAATTCTCACTAACCTAATAATCCAAAAGTTATTATTTGTGTCTTAGGATCTTCAATTCATAATCCTAGATCCTAAACAAACAACTTTTAATTCTTAATTAAGTTTTAGACTAAGGATTGGGGTTCAACTTTTCAAAAAATAATTTTTATATTAATAAAATATTTTTATAATATGGTTCTACTAACCAGTTATATGTTTGATCCATAATCAATATGTAAATAATAAAAAATATGAATCTACTTTAGATCTAATCTAAACATATTCATGTAATTCAAGATTGAAATAATTTCAATACTAATCTATCATAAATTATTTTAGATCAAATCTAACATATTTATGATGATAAAAATTAGATTGAAATACTTTCAATCAAATCATAAAATTTTTTAGATCTAATCTAAAATTTTTTGATTAGAATTTTAGATCAGCACATACTAGGATAACCTTTTCACTATAAAGGGTAAACCTTACAACAAGACAATCTTATAAGATCAGTCCATACAATCTAAAATATATATTTTTAGATTAAAAAACTTTTAAATCTAATAAATTATAAATTAATCTAGATTATATCTAATAAATTTATGACTTACATTAGATTTACATGAACTAGGATAATCTTTACACTGTAAGTGATAAACCTTATAGCAGGACAACCTTATAAATCAGTTTGCATGATCTATTTTTTAATTTTAGATTTAAATAATAAATTATAATTTAGATCTAATCTAAATATATAAAAAATTATATAATAAAGAACTTATACTTTAATACCAATTGAAGGAAATAGATCTAGGGTTTCATGATCAGATTTTGAAACTTTTTCAAAAACATGCAGTAGAAGAGATGAACTAATTATATTAATTCATAATAAAATATAAAAGAGCTCTAGATCTAGGATCCTATCACATAATTTAAGCATGCTATTAAATTTAAAAATTAAAAATAGGAAAGGATGATGTTGATCAAATCAATATCAAAGCAATACTAGATCAAATATAGATAAGAGAAAGGAAGAACGTATCACCCTTATCTTTGCAAGTTGAGTTTTTTATCTTGCTGATCAGAAGCTGAGGTTATCGCTCTAAGCCACACACATGTCCAACCTCTATAGGATATCCATGAAGGAACCAGATCTAGAGTTTCATAGGTAGATCTTAAAATTTTTTCAAGATCTTACAGCAAAAGACTTAAATAAATTTAAAATTTATTTAAATAACCATGTAAACATCTAGATCTCAAATCTATTACATGATTAAGGTATGATATTAAATTAAAAATTAAAATCAAATAAGAAAAAAAAAGGTTGATCAAATCAACCTAGATCTACACTACATCAAATGCAGGTATGAAGTTTATAGATCAGATCTATTACCTGAGCAAATTTAGATATTCTAACTTGTTGATCTAAACTTGAGGATGAAGTCATGAGCTGCACACATGTTCGACCTCTAGGAGTCATCCACATAAGCCTACGATCTCTGATCTGAAGTCCGATGTAGCAAATCAATACAGTATGCTAGTACTGTGCTGATCCTTCTTCGATGGTTGATCCGATGCTCCCTTCTTCAAAATTTGGACTCTCAAAAATATGAGAAGGAAGATGAGAGTTTGTTGATCCGAGACTCTTTCAAAAAAAACTCAAAAGAAAGAAGGAGAGATTGAAAATAAAATAGCCCTAGAAGAAGACCCTCTTCTTCTTCTCTTTTCTCTCACCTAGAAACCTAGCTTGGTGCCTATGGAACTCCCACGACCAAGGACCCTCTTTCTTTGATTTTTGCACACCCTAAACCTCTCTCAAAGAACTATATTTCACAAAGAAATCAAAACAAAATTCTTCCAATAAATAGTTAAAAAGAAGAGTCAAAGTTTGATCAAATTCCTAGACTAGTAATATCCAAATAGTGAAATTGTTTGGGTGCCCAACTCTTGGGCGCCTCCTCCACAATTTTTGGCGTGGACCAGAAAAGGAGGGTGCACAAAAAAGAAGATTATTTTCATGAAATAAAAGAAGAATTAATTAAAAGAGGGGGTGGCACTCAAGGAAAGATGTTTTGGTCAATAAGAATTCTATCTCATAGAATCCTAAGCAAAACCAATTCCTTCTTTGACTTGGTCTTCCACCTAACTTTCAAATATGACTTGGAGGAAGAGAGGAGGCATGAAAATTAGGAAGAAAGAGATTTTTCATGAAAAATACCTAAAAAATAGGTATGGAGGGCATTGGGACCAAGGTGGCGTAAGGAGATAGGGAGTCCTAGTCACACTAGGACTCCTATTTTGACTTGGTTAAACAAGATCTTTTAACCAAATAAAATCAAGATTAAAACAACCCAATTAAATAAGGACCTAACCCATTAAGGAGTTAATTAAATTAGATTAAATCAAATTTAATTCTAATTTATTTTTTTAATCAAATTAAAAAATTGGGTTAATCCGAGTCCTAGTTAGACTAGGACTAGTTCTTCCTTGCACTTGGCTTATCCAATAAACCAATTGGACTTGATCCAATCAAGCCCAAACTAAATTTAATTAAACTTAATCTTAGCCTATTGGCTTAATCAAATTAAACCAATTAACAATCTAATTGCTAATCGATCCTCCTGTAATACTTGCACTAGGTTAAACACCAATTGTATTGTTTGTTTAACCCTAGAACGATTCTTAATCATTGATCAACCATCCAATCAGATCGTAAGCTCTAATGTGTGTGATCTCATAGGTCCGAATCTAAGTTGGTAGCATAGAAATAAATTTTTGTATCAATTGAAATGACCATCTAGCAATGATATCTGACGGCTGGATAGGTCGAAGGTGTAGAACACCATCCTTAGAACCCATGCGGATATAGTTTTTATATAATTCATCCCCTTGACCACAATGCTCGTAGGACATATCAGAGTTCAACTGTCAACTCTGATTAGGTTGTCCACATTATATTTCAAAATATCAAATTCATCTTATGGATTATCCTAGCCAAGATTTTGCTATATTGAAATATAGTGATACATTCTTCTCCAACTCTTGGCGTGGTCAATTCCATCTTGGTCATACTCCAACTTCGCAAGTACTTGACTGTGCCTAGAAGCCTTCCATTACTGAATTAGAAATTTAATTAGTCTGGTACCAAAGCACAGTGAATTGCTTGCAAGTCACTGAGGTAATCTCAGGTGTAAGGGATACTAATACCTATATCCCATCAGAGATATTCTCGATAGTAGAATGTTCTGGAGTTGGTCATGTTCAATGATGATGTACCCATATATCTCATCTGTATGCCATACCAGTGTCTCTACACATCTTGGTTAAGAGGACAACCAACCTATATGGCATATAGCGACCTATGCTCGATAGACGCTGTCATCCTAATTAACAGCCTATCATTTGATCGTGAACAAATTTAAGGATTAATCGATAAATCCTCTCTTTATCAAAACTAAATAGTTCTAAGGACTTCATCATAATAATAGAGTTCATTAGAAGATGTAAACTTATGATGAAAAAAGGATGCCAAAATATTTTTTATTAATTAATAAATCAATTATAATATCTCAACTGTCAACAGGCTAATGATTAATTTTGGGATATAATTCTCAACAACTCCCACTTATCCTAAAGTCACTCGGCATAGTATCTAATACCCATCTTCAACTTATGATTATTGAACTCCTTGATTTTCAGTGCGTTAGTGAAGAGGTCGGTTAGGTTCTTCTTTTCATTGATCTTCTAAAGGTTGACGTTACCACGATCTATGATCTCACGAACCAAATGAAAGCAGTGCAGAATGTGCTTTGTTCACTGGTGTGTCTTCGATTTCTTTGCTTGAGCTATGGAGCCAGTGCTGTCACAGTAGAGCAGGACTGGACCATCAAGGGAGGATGCTAATCCGAGCTTGGTGATGAACTTTCTCAGCCACATAGATTTTTTTGCTGTATTTGATGCTGCCATGTACTCTGCTTCACAAATAGAGTCAGCGACTGTATGCTGCTTGGAACATTTCCAGCAGATGGCTCCACCATTTAGAATAAAAGATATACACTACTACAAAAATGGCCTATGATAGCGGTTTTCAAAATCGCTGCTATAGCTCCTACGGTAGTGATTTTCGTTAACTGCTGCTATAGGTCGGACCTATGCTAGTGGTTTTTATAACCACTGTTATAGATCCAAAATATATTAGTGGTTATCAAAAATCGGTGCCGTAGGTCCGATCTATAGCAGCGATTTCTAAAATCCACTGCTATAGGTCGACGTATAGCAACGGTTCATTGTAACTGCTGCCATAAGTTGGATCTACAGCAGCGGTTCCTAAAAACCGCTGTTATAAGCTAATTTATGGCAGCTGTTAATTGTAACCACTGCCATATATATATATATTTTTAAATATAATATAATTTTAAAATTTAATATCCATCTTCATCATTCGTTATCTAAATAATTATCATTAGAGTGTCATCGCAAAAGATCACCTCGATCCGATGGCCCTAGCTTCATCGATCAAAAAAATTTGATTTCGACGATCATGAACGATGATGCGATGATCTAATAGATAGAGACCTCCGATGGAACCAAAAAGTTGCAACGATGATTTCGTTAATGTTTGTAGTATACTATCAAAGTTTCACTTCAATCGAATATCGTTATCTTTGTCAATTTAGTATAGGTTAGTTTCGATCGTTAAATAATAAATGAGTGATCAAAGGACCAAATGGTGTCCGATTATAAGATAATTTTTTTTATAAATGATATTGGCTACTACTTTAATCATTTTTTATGGTGGTGATTATAAAATTCAACTCGTAAGATGAAGAATGATCTAAAACTATACATCTCCTGATAATCGTTCTGAAACTTCACTGGTTGTTATGCTCGTGCTTTTGCAATATCTGCTTAACATGACTAGTTTATATGAAAATGATTTGAATTTTACTATCATCATCGTATAAAATATTTAAAATTATAATAAAAATTATTTAACTAAAAAATTATCTCATAATTGAACATCGTTTAACCCTTTGATCGCTTGTTTCTAATTTAATGGTCAAAATTATTCTGTACTAAATTGACCATAATAACGATATTCGATTGAAGTGAAACTATGATAGTATGCTACAAACATCATCAAGATCATTGTTATAGATTTTTGGATCCATCGAAGATCTCCATCTATCAAATCATCCCATCTTCATTCGTGATCGTCGAAATTAAATTTTTCTGATCGATGAAGCTAAGGCCATTGGATCGAGGCGACCTTTTGTGACAACACTCTAATGATAATTATTTAGATAATGAATGATGAAGATGAGCATTAAATTTTAAAATTATATAATATTTAAAAAAATAAGAAAAAAATATTTTCAACATACGGCAGCGGTTATCAAAAATCGCTGCTATAGATCTACGGCAGCGATTATAGAACTGTTGTCGTAGATCTATGGCAGTAGTTTTGGATAACCGCTATCGTAGATATATGGCAGCGATTCAATAACCACTACCATCGATTAGGTTGAAAATCTCCAATTTTTTTTTGCTTTCCTCTCGTGCGCGCTCGATCTCTCTCTCTCTTTATGTGTCTCCCCTCCTCTTCATCGTCGATGAGGCTCCTTCCCCCCCCCCCGATCGGCATCACCCCTCCTTCCCCCCCAACCGACGTCGCCCCTCCTTACCCCTCCCCATCCGGCCCTCTCATCCCCGACCGCCCCTCCTCGCACCCCACCCCCTCATCGGACACCCCACCCCCCACCCTCCCCCCGGCCGCCCTCCTTCCCCCCCATCCCCGACTGCTCCTCCCTGCCACCCCCCACTCGGCCCCACACCCCCCCTCCCTCCCCCAGCCGCCCCTCCTTCCCCCCATCCCCGGCCGCCCCTCCCTGCCACCCCCTAGGCCCCCATCTCCAGTCGTCCCTTCCCGCCACCCCCCACCCTCCCCCGGCCTTCCCTCCTTTGCCCCCATCCACGATCGCCCCTCCATGCCACCCCCCAACCCCCCACCCCCCACCCCCCACACTCCCCTCTTGATCGCCGACCATCCCCCGTCACTGTGCTCCCGAGCCTCCTCGTCACTGTGCCCCCTCCCCTTGGCCCCCCATCCTCGACCGCTCCTGCTCTCTCTTTTTTTTCTTTTTCTCTCTTCTCTATCTCACTATCTTGCTTTTATTTCACAGGTTACCACTAGTGTCATCATCCTCCTCTAGCGTCATCGCCAGCGATCCTCGGAGCTTTCGGTGCAACCTACTCTCTATAGCCATAGGTATATTTTTTTTTAATTTTATAGTATTATTCATTAATCATATATATTTATAATAATTGATAGAATATTTATAATAAATATTATAAATATTTATTATAAATATTATAATTATCTGCATGCCATAGTTTTTGGGTCGTGCCATGGCGGTAGCCTTGGGCTATGCCATGTTGACGATCGTGGACTAGATCTATCAACGGATTGGGTTTGGATCGAAACTTGAATATTCAGATCCAGACCCAATTTTAATTATTGGTATCGAATCTGAACCCGAATACCTGATGGAACTATACTTGAGAGAGGAAGGGAGGGATCCGGCCACCATCATTGGGAGGAAGGGGATCCGGCCTCGCCAATGAGGGAGATCGAGAGAGGGAGAGTGGGAGATCGAGAGAGCGAGAGAGGAAGGGAGGGGGTCCATCCTCGCCGGCATCATTGGGAGGGATGGGGTCCAGCCTTGCCAGCGAGGGAGATTAAGAGAGTGAGAGAGGAAGGGATGGGGTTCGGCCTTGCCAATGAGGAACATCGAGAGAGGAAAAGAGGAAGATTGAGAGATTAAAAAGCTAGGAGGGAGGGGTTCGGCCTCGCCGCTGTCACCGACGAGAGAGATTGAGAGAGGGAGTAATCGAGGGGATGGCACATAGTCGAGCCAGCTCAGATATACTGCTGAGCCAGCTTGGGCCGTGATCGAGCCAGCTGGGGGAGGACCCGAGCTAGATGTCTCAGGCACGGAGCTAACTATCTCAGGCATGGAGCTGGCTTGGCTTCTGAGCAAATAGAATTTGATATGTTTCTCTAAGATTCCAACTTTAAGCCTTAAGGTGCCACCATCATCTACTTTTTTCTACTTTCATGTTTCTGGATTAACACCAAGGTTCGCGCAAGAGATCGGATCTACGACTGCTACTCATCCTTAGTTATTTATGAATGTAATTCATATTGTAGAATTTATTGCATAATATTTTCTAGATATTTATATCTTGTTGCTTTTGTTTATTGCATTGCATAATGATAGACCCATCAATTGATTAGTGTACATATTAGAGACTGTTTAGTGATGCTATACTAATATTATTGTTTAACATATTATATTGATTAATGTTCATTAACGTTGCAGATCACGATGGCATCGAAAGACCATCTAGCTTTCATCCCTGCCCCTCGGCAGGTTATGCTCAGTTCAGCATCTGAGGAGCAGTCGAAGCATACTCCGTCCACCTCGGCATCGGCTGCTCAGAGACCTCCACTATCAGCATCTACTCCACCGGCACCCATATTTGAGACACATACTACTACACAGACATCTGAGTGTATATTTTTATTATATTTGCATAACTTTATTTTTTATATAGTATTTGTACACTTATATATTTGCATAACGATTTGCATTGCAGGTGCATCATCCAGTCAGATATTTTACGGTCCCACATGTATGACATACATGTGGAACTGCCAGCATCAGGTGATGGTTTATTACGATGTGGAGGAAAGGCTGGTAAGGGAGACTGCATGGGTGATGCATTCCTTTTTTGGAGTGCTTGTGAGGTGGTCGGACATCATCCCCGTAGAGCTCAGAGACTGGCATTTGATGGATGTTGCCATCAGGGATCAAATATGGGAGGAGATATGGGTAAGTATGCTTATCTTAGTTATATTTATGTATTTTATATGTTTATACTATATATGTTTGATTAGAATAATTTTATAACTAATTTTTGATAAATTTATGTAGAGAAGGTACGACTTCTCCGATAATGAGAGGGCTTGAGGTGCTCGATTGAGAAAGATCGAGAAGTTGTACCAAGGTTACAAGATCAAGCTCCATAGAGGATGGCTCAAGCACCAACGAGACACTCCAGAGGAGCTTGTTTCCTGGATATAGGACTGTCCTCCGAGTCAGTGGGAGAGGATGGTTAGACACTAGATGAGCCAGGAGTTCGAGATAAAATTTCTAACTTTTAAATTTTTTAATACACTTAAAATTTTATTTAAATATTTATTATTTATTTAAATACTTTTTATACTACCTTTCGTTAGAACCAAAAGAACCGTGCAGCCCAGAAGTATATGCATACTCTAAGCTGCGAGTCTATGGCCAGTCGTGTGCATAGAGAGATAATTAATTCTAAATTTTACTCGATAAATTAAATTCATATTTTTTATCATCTTTTTGATAAATTTATTCTTTGTTATAGCTGATGAGAGATGGAGTGATGCCCAGCCATAACGAGATCTTCTGATCCAACCGCACGGATAAGACGGGCAGGTCGATGAACGCCACGATTGAATGTATTTTTGTAAGTATTAAATATATTAGTATATATGATAAGTATTATAGCATTTCTTATAAAATTTTATTTTAATTTATAATTATAGGATCAGTTAGATGCACTCGCAAGTGAGGGCCTGGATACCTCTAAGCCCCATGACCATCTCTCTCAGATCTTAAGGCCTGAGCACTCTAGGAGGATCCAATGCAGGCCCGGACACACACCGACGAGCTACTAGTCCGAGGTGAGCATCTTCTCACAGATTTTTGATATCGTTAGTTGGGAGGAGCTTGAGGAGGTGTTGGCACGGACAGATCATGCTATGACATGGGTAGATCGGGCTGAGGAGCGTGCATATCATTTGAAGGATATCCTGAGAGACATGATGTCAATGCTCAACGCATATTTTAGAGTCACGAGCTTCAAGAATATGTTGGCCCACATTTCAGCTCCAGCTTCGTCTCCAGCTCCAGCTCTAGCTCCAACTCTATCTCTCGATGACAATGATGATGATGTAGATTTAGGAGACTTCTGATGTATTTTATTTTTTTAAAAAATATTATAATAAATTTTATTTAGTAATAAAATTTTAGCATTTTAGAATATTTTTAGTATTTATTATATTTTCTTATGCTATATATCTATATTTATTAGATAAAATATATAAAAAAATAAAAGTTTTAATTTTTTTAATTATTTAAGATCTACGATAGTGATTTTATAACTGCTGTCACATCCGTGCCAACCGCTGTCATAGGTTTCTGATGCAAATGATGCCAACCACTGCATTAGATCTATGGTAATGGTTAAGAAACTGCTACTATAGATTAACTATGATAGTGGTTATGTATCCGTTGTTAGATATATGTGCCCTAGAAGTCAGAATTGGCTGACACTTGTAATACACCTCTAGGGGCAAATTTGTAGTTTTGACTAATATCAATAAAATGGGTCATCTTCTATCATATATGTGTATTTAGTGTCTGTGACACGTCCTTTGAGTTAATGGTAATGATAATTCATATTTTCAAGAGTTGAAAATTTAAGACATGAATAATCATTGTTAACTCATAAAATGCTTTCGACCATAGGATCATCACGAGGATGGTGATTGATCCTCGCTTCTTTTTAGTAGATGAGTCTTAAGTCTATGGTGTGGAGACACCGAAGCGAGAGTACAGGTACTCATTAGAGAACGAGGGCACTGAGCGTGACCACCTCGAGTAGTCATTAGGAAGTCTACCTTCTCGTCAATGACTGACTCGATGCTGCAGTAGTGTGTCTGGTTCTTTGACCTGAGGTGCATCGGCAGTTCACCTTGAGGGTGTTATAGTTTGACTACACCATTACTCGATCTCCTAGCCATATCGGAACTCCTGAGGTGTATGTTGGCTATAGCATGTTCATTGTAGGAACTGGATTGCATCAAGATGGAATCTATCTACCTCGGTGGTAGAGGAGCAGCCCTATGATGATCATGAGAATCAAGTCCAGAAGCCCATGGCCATGGCAGAGTGAAATAATAGAAAGAGTTTCTATTTAGATTTTCACATCGGACTTGAATCGAATGATTACATCATATGACAGAAACTAGGGTTTGACGAGTTCACCTTAACCCTAATCTGATCGGAGGCTCAAGATAGAAGAACTTAATCACACAGGTAGCTGCACCAAGAGGTTCGCATTCAGCTCTGATGGGTTGCCACCATATACTGCTAGGTGTCACTGGTGGATTTTGGGAGCAATTAGAATGATTTAGATGATCGATCATTCTAGCTGTTCGAATCAGAAGAGTTCTGATCCATCGAAAGGAGTTTCGATGATGTCGATGATAGAGATCATGACATATCCCATTATCCATACAGAACTGAACCTAACTGGATCACACAAACAAGGGTTTGAATCTGGTGATCATCAATTGAACTGATCCAGTTCAATTGATCTGAATGAGATTCAATTAGGTTCAAGAAAATCGTGCTAGCACTCGATTGAACCTAACGTTCTTCTTTTACTATCATAAATAAGTTGTCCTGACTGAGCCAAAGGAGTTTGTGCTCAATCAGAGGCCTTCACTATGGTCTGACTGGAGGTTGTCCAAGTCAGAAAAGGTTGTCTTATTTTGTAAGACATTACCTGCCATTTTTGGTCACCTACCATTTCTCGTCCTTTGACTTTGGTCAAAAGTCTGACCTTTGACTGGTCAAATGTTGACCATTGATACTTTGACTTCTTGTCCACATGTGTCACGCACCTATTGGAGAGGCTGGTGGGGGCTTGTCCCCCTACCAGAACCTAGGCAAGGAGGAGGGCGCACGCCACCCTAGGCGTGTGCCCAAGTTGGAGGCGCCTAAGGAGTCCCTTGTTGGATAGGGACTCCATCTCCTTTTTGGATTTCAATTAGAGTTCTCCTAAGAACCAACTTTGACTGGTCTTAGGCATCCTCTAAGGAGGAATCCAGGGATCTCTATTCCCACCAATCAGATTTAGATCTGATTTTATAAAGAGTTGTGATTGGTTGGGAAGAAGAGTTGGATCATAGATAGTCTATAAATAAGACCCTACGCCCAACTCAAATTGCAATTGGAAACAATCTAATTTGATTGAGAAAATCCCCATGCCCAAGGCTCCTCCCTCTTCCCCCTCCACGCCAACTTCTCCCTCTCCTCTCCATGCCCAAAAGTGTTTGGATCCTTGGTTGGTGAAATTCAAACGAGAGAAAGGCGACTAAAAGCTAGAAGGCTGTGCTGTTGCAAAGGACAACTGCTGATCTTCAAAAGAAGTTTTGAAGATCCTCTAGATCAGATCTAGATCTAATTTTTGAAGATATGATAGAGAAGAAGAGGATCTCTAGATCCAGTTCGAGTGGATATCGATAGAGGCCAGGCACTTGTGTGGCTAGATCCAGAACTTTTCGCTGCTTATAGGATCATCAACGGGTAATAGGATTACCCACTTCAAGGTAAATTAAATTTAATTTAATTTATCTAAATTTATTTAATTATTAAAATAATAAAAATTAGATTTAAAATATTATAGATCTGATCTAGATCAAAAAAAAATATTTTTAAAATATATCTCTTGATCTGATCAGATCTAAATGAACCTGATCCAGGAAATCAGGATTTTTCTTCAACTGGTATCAGAGCCAAGATTCTAAAAGTATTTAGATCTAATTTTAAATTTATTTTAATAAAAAATAAGTAATTTTAGATGTCACATAAGATGTGATCAGATCTAAAATTAGAAAAAATTAAAATTAAATGATTTGGATCTAAGATTAGAAAATATGCATGACTAATTCTAAAATAGAATAGTTCTATAGAATAGTCTTGCATATTTTTAATTTAATTTGATTAAATCATATTTTAGATCTATTTATTTACTATTTTTTGATATTATAATGGTTATAATAACATCTAAAAAATAGTAAATAAAAATTATTTAATTTTAAACATCATATGAGATATGATTGATGCATGTCTAGACTAGTTGTAGAATAGTTCTACATAATTATCTAGATTAGAATTTATTTTGATTAGATCAATTTAAATCTAATTTTTTAGATTATTATGAGATAATTTAGATCTAAAAATATGCATGATTCGATACATGAGATGTATGCAAAATATGCCATGATTAGATCTAATTTGTATATGAGATATATGATATAGATCTAAAACTATTTTGTAGTATTGAATGTTCCTGATTAAGGCATTCCTCTTGGCCGTCCGGTCATAAGAACGAAGAAGGGTTTAAAGGCCCTCTCCTTCCCATTCGATGGGGTGTTCTTATGACGTGTAGGGGTGCTGCGTGTTCATCCTTAATCAGAAATCCAAAACTTACTTTCTGCAAAATCCTAGATCCTGAAACCCTAGGATTTATTGTGCATATTTTGTTTATGAACCCTACTTAATTAAAAATTAAGATTATGGAATATTAATTAGGTCTAAAATTGAGAATTTTAGATCTAAGACATATTCATAATACTAGGGTTCGGGCTTGGGTAGCTCAATTAGGTCTAAGCGGTTGATCAAACCGAATCAAGAGTTGGTTAGATGGGATCAATAATGCTTAAATTGACCAGCCTAATAGGATTAAGTCTGGGTCAAGATCGAGTCACGATCAAGCAAGACCTAATTAGGCTCAGAGGTTAGAGTCTGGATTGTAGGCTAACCCAATTGGTTCTGACTCAACAATTTGGTGTCTAAGGTAAGTTTGGCACATACGATCGACTGATTTCTAATTGGAAGCTACTTAACTTGAATGCATTTTTGTACGAGTTAATGGTATATTCCTTCCACCGGTCTCACTTACCTGGCCATATCTGTTGACACAGTTCTGATCTAAGGTGGTCAATAATCTGATCTAAGATGGTCCATTGACTTCCAAGTCATATCGAACTTATGAATCTTGTCTTCAAGGCAAAATGACTAAACTCTCTTTCATTGGACATGGAGAAAGGGCCACAGATCTCCTTGCCCCAGTACATACTGATGTATGCGGCCCATTTGATGTGCTGGCTAGAGGCAATTTTGTCTACTTCATTATCTTTATCGATGATCTGTCTAGGAATGGGTATGTGTATCTTATGAGGCATAAGTCTGAAGCTTTTGAAAAGTTCAAAGAATTCAGACATGAAGTAGAAAAACAAACTAGAAAACCCATTAAGGTTCTTCGATCAGATCGAGGAGGTGAATACCTTAGTCGGGAATTTCTAGACTATTTAAAGGAAAATGGCATGGTCTCTCAATGGACTCCACCAGGAACACCTCAACTCAGCGGAGTTTCAGAACGGAGAAATCGAACTCTATTGGATATGGTCTGATCCATGATGAGCTTCACAGACCTTTCTGATTTTCTTTAGGGACACTCATTGTTAACTTCAATCTATCTACTGAATAGGGTTTCCTCTAAAATCGTTCCTACCATACCGTATGAGATATGGCATGGTAAGAAACCAAGTCTGAGTCATCTCAGAATTTAGGGTTGTCCGGCTCACGTCAAAAGACAACAAGCAGACAAGTTAGAGTTTAGGTCCTTTAGAGCTTGATTCATAGGATATTCTAAAGAGTCATTAGGATACTATTTCTACATTTCAAAAGACCACAATGTGATTGTGAGTCAACATGCCATCTTTCTTGAAAAATAGTTTATTCAAGATAGCGGCATTGGAAAGCAGATTAAGCTTGATGAGAAAGTCTCATAAGTACAATGAGCTAAGGACCAATTGGAACCAAATCAGGTTGAGCCAATAAGAACACTACCTCCTCCACCTCGTAGATCGGAAAGAGTTTTTCGTCCTCCTGAGAGATACTTAGGTATTATTTTAGAGAAAGTAGAGAAAATGTTCCTCGTAGGTAATGGTGCTCATGGTGATGATCCCAAAACCTACAACGAGGCGATATCAGATATCGACTCCGAGAAATGGCTAAAGGCAATGCAGTCAGAAATTGACTCGATGCACTCAAACCAAGTCTGGACCTTGGTAGATCCACCAGAAGGTATAGTACCTATTGGGTGTAAATGGATCTTCAAGAGAAAGATTGGTGCAGATGGGAATGTGGAGACATTCAAGGCTAGACTAGTGGCAAAAGGTTATAGTCAACGTGAAGGCATTGACTATCAGGATACCTTTTTCTCAGTGGCTATGCTAAAAACCATCCGCACATTGCTTGCTGTTGTAGCCTATTTCGATTATAAAATATGGCAAATGGATGTGAAAATGGTGTTCTTGAATGGATATCTTGAGGAAGATATCTATATGGAACAGCTGCTAGGTTTCACATCCAGTGATACTAATCACAAGGTTTGCAAGATGCAAAGGTCCATATATGGACTTAAGCAAGCATCTCAGAGCTGGAACACTCGTTTCAATGATGTAATCAAAATGTTTGGTTTCTTCAAAAATGAAGAGGAATCGTGTGTCTTCAAAAGGGTCAGTGGGAGTACTGTTGTCTTCCTCGTATTGTACGTGGATGACATCCTCCTTATTGGGAATGATATTTCTATGCTGACAATAGTCAAAATATGGTTGTCCAAGGAATTCTCCATGAAAGACCTAGGTGAAGCATCCTTTATTCTAAGAATTAAGGTCTATAGGGATAGACCGAATAGGATGCTAGGACTTTCACAGAAGATGTACATAGAGAAAGTACTAAAGAGGTTTAGTATGGAAAACTCTAAGAGGGGATTAATACCCTTTAGACATGGTATTCACCTTTCCAAGAAGATGTGCCCTAGCACACCTGAGGAAATAGAATGCATGAGCAAGATCCCTTATGCTTCTGCAATAGGGAGCCTCGTGTATGCCATCTATGTACACGACCTGATATAGCCCATGCTGTAAGTGTCACAAGCAGATATCAGTCAAATCTAGATGAAGAATACTGGACTTCTGTGAAATGTATCCTTAAGTACTTAAGAAGAACTAAGGATATGATGTTGGTCTTTGGTAACGGAGAACTCTAAGTCCAAGGATACATAGACTCGAATTTCATGTCCAATATAGATGATCGAAAGTCGACATTTGGAAGTCTGTTTATGTACAATGGTGGTGCTATCAGCTAAAAAAGTTTCAAGCAAATGGTGATAGCAGATTCCACCATGGAAGCAGAATATATTGCTGCATCAGAGGCTGCGAAGAAAGCATTCTGGTATAAAATTTTGCCTGCAGAAATTGGAGTAACGCCATCAGATGC
>QRFJ01002058.1:0-80584 GCA_006176705.1 Cocos nucifera | reverse complement strand
TTATGGAGGCATAAGTCTGAAGGCTTTTGAAATTCAAAGAATTCAGACATGAAGTAGAAAAACAAACTGGAAAACCCATTAAGGTTCTTCGATCAGATCGAGGAGGTGAATACCTTAGCCGGGAATTCCTAGACTATCTCAAGGAAAATGGCATAGTCTCTCAATGGACTCCACCAGGAACACCTCAACTCAACGGGGTTTCAGAATGGAGAAATCGGACTCTATTGGATATGGTTCGATCCATGATGAGCTTCACAGACCTCCCTGATTTTCTTTGGGGACACTCATTGTTAACTTCAATTTATCTACTGAATAGGGTTCCCTCTAAAACCGTTCCTACCACACCGTATGAGATATGGCACGGTAAGAAACCAAGTCTGAGTCATCTCAGAATTTGGGGTTGTCCGGCTCATGTCAAAAGACAACAAGCGGACAAGTTAGAGTTTAGGTCCTTTCAGAGCTCGATTCATAGGATATCCTAAAGAGTCATTAGGATACTATTTCTACATTCCAGAAGACCACAATGTGATTGTGAGTCGACATGCCATCTTTCTTGAAAAATAGTTTATTCAAGATAGCGGCATTGGAAAGCAGATTAAGCTTGATGAGAAAGTCTCACAAGTACGAGCTAAGGACCAATTGGAACCAAATCAGGTTGAGCCAATAAGAACACTACCTCCTCCACCTCGTAGATCGGAAAGAGTTTTCCATCCCCCTGAAAGATACTTAGGTATTATTTCAGAGGAAGTAGAGAAAATGTTCCTCGTAGGTAATGGTGCTCATGGTGATGATCCCAAAACCTACAACGAGGCGATATCAGATATCGACTCCGAGAAATGGCTAGAGGCAATGCAGTCAGAAATTGACTCGATGCACTCAAACCAAGTCTGGACCTTGGTAGATCCACCAGAAGGTATAGTACCTATTGGGTGTAAATGGATCTTCAAGAGAAAGATTGGTGCAGATGGGAATGTGGAGACATTCAAGGCTAGACTAGTGGCAAAAGGTTATAGTCAACGCGAAGGCATTGACTATCAGGATACCTTTTCCCCAGTGGCTATGCTAAAATCCATCCGCACATTGCTTGCCGTTGCAGCCTATTTCGATTATGAAATATGGCAAATGGACGTGAAAATGGCATTCTTAAATGGATATCTTGAGGAAGATATCTATATGGAACAGCCGCTAGGTTTCACATCCAGTGATACTGATCACAAGGTTTGCAAGCTGCAAAGGTCCATATATGGACTTAAGCAAGCATCTCGGAGCTGGAACACTCGTTTCAATGATGTGATCAAAATGTTTGGTTTCATCAAAAATGAAGAGGAACCATGTGTTCTTCAAAAAGGTCAGTGGGAGCGCTGTTGTCTTCCTCGTATTGTACGTGGATGACATCCTCCTTATTGGGAATGATATTCCCATGTTGACAACAGTCAAAATTATGGTTGTCCAAGGAATTCTCCATGAAAGACCTAGGTGAAGCATCCTTTATTCTAGGAATTAAGGTCTATAGGGATAGACCGAATAGGATGCTAGGACTTTCACAGAAGATGTACATAGAGGAAAGTACTAAAGAGGTTTAGTATGGAAAACTCTAAGAGGGGATTAATACCCTTCAGACATGGTATTCATCTTTCCAAGAAGATGTGCCCTAGCACACCTGAGGAAATAGAATGCATGAGCAAGATCCCTTATGCTTCTGCAATAGGGAGCCTCATGTATGCCATGCTATGTACACGACCTGATATAGCCCATGCTGTGAGTGTCACAAGCAGATATCAGTCAAATCCAGGTGAAGAACACTGGACTTCTGTGAAATGTATCCTTAAGTACTTGAGAAGAACTAAGGATATGATGTTGGTCTTTGGTAATGGAGAACTCCAAGTCCAGGGATACACAGACTCGGATTTCATGTCCGATATAGATGATCGAAAGTCGACATCTGGGAGTCTGTTTGTGTGCAATGGTGGTGCTGTCAGCTGGAAGAGTTCCAAGCAAATGTGATAGCAGATTCCACCATGGAAGCAGAATATATCGCTGCATCAGAGGCTGCGAAGGAAGCATTCTGGTACAAGAAGTTTGCTGCAGAAATTGGAGTAATGCCATCAGATGCCATTCCTCTATACTGCGACAACAATGGCGCCATAGCCCTTGCTAAGGAGCCGAGGTCTCACCAGAAATCCAAGCACATTGAGCGGCGATACCACCTCATCCGCGATTACCTCGAGAAGGGTTACGTCGAGGTCAAGAGAGTCAACTCCACAGATAATGTGGCAGACCCACTTACAAAGCCGTTGGGCCAGCAGAAGATCGAAGCCCACCTTGAGAAGATGGGACTTAGACTTGTAGCCAATTGGCTTTAGGACAAGTGGGAGATTGTTAGATATATGTGCCCTAGAAGCCAGAATTGGCTGACACTTGTAATACACTTCTAGGGGCAAAATTATAATTTTGACTAATATCAATAAAATGGGTTATTTTCTATCACATATGTGTATTTAGTGTCTGTGATACATCCTTTGAGTTAATGGTAATGATAATTCATATTTTCAAGAGTTGAAAATTTAAGACATGAATAATCATTATTAACTCATAAAATGCTCCCGACCATAGGATCATCACGAGGATGGTGATTGATCCGGAAGGTTGGTGTACAATCGCTTCTCTTTAGTAGATGAGTCTTGAGTCTACGGTGTGGAGACACCGGAGCGAGAGTACAGGTACTCGTTAGAGAACGAGGGCACTGAGCGTGACCACCTCGAGTAGTCATTAGGAAGTCTACCTTCTCGTCAATGACTGACTCGATGCTGCAGTAGTGTGTCTGGTTCTTTGACCTGAGGTGCATCGGCAGTTCACCTTGAGGGTGTTATAGTTTGACTACACCATTACTCGGATCTCCTAGCCATATGGAACCCTGAGGTGTATGTTGGCTATAGCATGTTCATTGTAGGAACTGGATTGCATCAAGATGGAATCTATCTACCTCGGTGGTAGAGGAGCAGCCCTATGATGATCATGAGAATCAAGTCCAGAAGCCCATGGCCATGGCAGAGTGAAATAATAGAAAGAGTTTCTATTTAGATTTTCACATCGGACTTGAATCGAATGATTACATCATATGACAGAAACTAGGGTTTGACGAGTTCACCTTAACCCTAATCTGATCGGGGCTCAAGATAGAAGAACTTAATCACACAGGTAGCTGCACCAAGAGGTTCGCATTCAGCTCTGATGGGTTGCCACCATATACTGCTAGGTGTCACTGGTGGATTTTGGGAGCAATTAGAATGATTTAGATGATCGATCATTCTAGCTGTTCGAATCAGAAGAGTTCTGATCCATCGAAAGGAGTTTCGATGATGTCGATGATAGAGATCATGACATATCCCATTACCATACAGAACTGAACCTAACTGGGTCACACAAACAAGGGTTTGAATCTGGTGATCATCAATTGAACTGATCCAGTTCAATTGATCTGAATGAGATTCAATTAGGTTCAAGAAAATCGTGCTAGCACTCGATTGAACCTAACGTTCTTCTTTTACTATCATAAATAAGTTGTCCTGACTGAGCCAAAGGAGTTTGTGCTCAATCAGAGGCCTTCACTTGGTCTGACTGGAGCTTGTCCAAGTCAGAAAAGGTTGTCTTATTTTGTAAGACATTACCTACCATTTTTGGTCACCTGCCATTTCTCGTCCTTTGACTTTGGTCAAAAGTTGACCTTTGACTGGTCAAATGTTGACCATTGACACTTTGACTTCTGTCCACATGTCATGCACCTATTGGAGAGCTGGTGGGGGCTTGTCCCCCTGCCAGAACCTGGCAAGGAGGAGGGCGCACGCCACCCTTGGCGTGTGCCCAAGTTGGAGGCGCCCAGGAGTCCCTGTTGGATAGGGACTCCATCTCCTTTTTGGATTCCAATTAGAGTTCTCCTAAGAACCAACTTTGACTGGTCTTAGGCACCCTCTAAGGAGGAATCCAGGGGACTCTATTTCCACCAATCAGATTTAGATCTGATTTCACAAAGGAGTTGTGATTGGTTGGGAAGAAGAGGAGTTGGATCACAGATAGTCTATAAATAAGACCCTATGCCCAACTCAAATTGCAATTGGAAACAATCTAATCTGATTGAGAAAATCCCCACGCCCAAGGCTCCTCCCTCTTCCTCCTCCACACCAACTTTTCCCTCTCTCCTCCATGCCCAAAAGTGTTTGGGTCCTTGGTTGGTGCAATCCAGATGAGAGAAAGGCGACTGAAAGCTAGAAGGCTGCGCTGCTGCAAAGGACAACTGCTGATCTTCAAAAGAAGTTTTGAAGATCCTCCAGATCAGATCTAGATCTGATTTTTGGAGATGTGATAGAGAAGAAGAGGATCTCTAGATCCAATCTGAGTGGATACCAATAGAGGCCAGACACTTGCGTGGCTAGATCCAGAACCTTCCACTGCTTACAGGATCATCAACGGATAATAGGATTACCCACTTTATGGTAAATTAAATTTGATTTAATTTATCTAAATTTATTTTAATTATTAAAATAATAAGAATCAAATCTAAAATATTTTAGATCTGATCTAGATCAAAGAAATTTTTTTTTGAAATATATCTCTTGATCTGATCAGATCTGAACGAACCTGATCCAGAAAATCAGGATTTTTCTTCAACATCCGTTGCTATAGATAACCTATGGCAGCGGTTACATAACCGCTGCTGTAGGTCGATCTATTATAGCAGTTTATAAATCACTGCAATAGGCTATCTATGGTAGTAGTTCAAATAATCATTGCAACAATCGCTGCCATAGAGCTACGATGATGGCCGCAGTAGCAGCAGTTAGAAAATTATTGTCATAGCCTATGACAGTGATTTTTTGGATCCCGGCAGTGGTTACGAATCGCTGCCATAGCCCTTTTTCGTAGTAGTGATACCCCAATACACTTTTACTATCATCATGATCAGATTGAAAGCTGGAGTCTGTAAACTCCACAAGCTTCAAATCTAACTCACCATAAACCATCTATTGGTTCTTATTATTTTTCAAATACTTAAGGATGATTTTAACCACCTTCCAGTGATTTTCTCTAGGGTTAGATTGGTATCTACTTACTACTCCTAGTGAGTATACCATGTCTGATCTCGTACATGCCATTGCATACATAATAGACCCCACTACTGAAGCATATAAATTTCTACTCATACGCTCTCTCTCTTCAGGAGTTGTCGAACAATTCTTCTTAGAGAGAGAAATTTTTTGGCCTATCGAAAGATAGCCCTTTTTGGAATTCTCCATATTGAACCTCTTCAACATAGTTTCTATGTACGTAGATTAGGATATACCAAGCATCCTTTTAGATCTATCTCTATAGATCTTCATCCCTAGAATGTAGGATGCTTCACTCAAGTCCTTCATGGAGAATTGTGATGACAACCGGACTTTTATTCCTTGTAGTATGGGGATGTCATTTTCGATTAAGAGCCTTCATGGAGAATTGTGATGACAACCAGACTTTTATTTCTTGTAGTATGGGGATGTCATTTTCGATTAAGAGAATATCGTTCACGTACAAAATAAGGAACACCACTGCTAGACCATTTGTCCATTTGTAAATATAGGCTTTTTCTCCGTTCTTAACAAAGCCATACATTTTGATCACTTTATCAAAATGCATGTTCCAACTCTGAGATGCCTGCTTCAATCCATAAATAGATCTCTGAAGCTTGCACACCTTGGACACATCTGTGGATGTGAACCTTTTAGGTTGTATCATATATACCTCTTTGGTTAGCTCTTTATTTAGAAAAGCTATCTTCATATCCATCTGTCAAATCTCATAGTCCAGATGGGTAGTAATAGCAAGTATGATCCGAATGAACTTGAGCATTGCCACAGGAGAGAATGTTTCATCATAGTCAATACTATAACATTGACGATATCCCTTGGAAACCAGATGGATTTTATAGGTTTCCACCTTTTCATTTGCACCCCTCTTCCTTTTGAAGATCCATTTACACCCGATGGGTTTAACCCCTTCAAGTGGGTCAACTAATGTCCATACATCATTGACCTTCATGAAATCCATTTTGAATCTCATGGCTTCTAGCCATTTCTCAGAGTTGAGTCTCTACATCGCATCCATATAAGTGATCGGGTTTTTATCGTTCTCATCGAGTTCGATGGGATTACCATCCTGAACCAAGAATCTATATTATATGTCCGAATAGTGGGGTACTCTATCGGATCGCCTTAGTGACGTGGGTTCACTAGGCTTCGGATCTGATCTGATCAAATCCGACTTAGGTTTAATATTCTGTGTTGGACTTTCTACTTATTGAACTTCATCAAGTTCAACCTTAGAGGCAACAGTTCCTTCATCAAGGAACTCCTTTTCCAAAAAGATTGTCCTGAGATTGACGAACATTTTTTGTTCATCAGCATGGTAGAAATAGTATCCTTTGATCTCTTTTGGGTACCTTATGAATGTACACTTGCCAGACCTAGGTCCAAGTTTGTCTGTAACTAATCATTTGATATAAGTCGGGAACCTCCAAATTCTAAGGTATGAAAGTGCTGGCTTACGCCCTATCCATATCTCATATGAGATTTTAACTACAGACTTACTTAGAATCCTATTTAAAAGATAACAAGTCGATTTGAGTGCATATCCCCAGAAGAATATCGACAAGCTGGCAAATTCCATCATGGATCAGACCATGTCTAACAAAGTTTGGTTCCTCCTTTCAGACAGACCATTATGCTGTGGTGTTCTAGGAGGAGTCCATTGGGAGAGAATTCTAATCTCTCCTAGATATGATAGAAACTCATCAAAAAGGTATTCTCCTCCTCGATCAGATCGAAGAGTTTTAATACTCTTTTCAATTTATTTTTCTACTTCACTTTGGAATCATTTGAACATTTCAAAAGAATCTGACTAATGTTTCATCAGATAGATATATCCTATTTGGATAGATCATCTATGAAAGTGATGAAGTAGACATATCCACCTCTAGCATTTGTGCTCATTGGTCCATATACATCATTATGTACTAGACCTAAGAGCTCATTAGCTCTCTCACCTTTTTCAGTAAAAGGTGACTTGATCATTTTATCAAGAAGATAGGACTTATAGGTTAGAAATGATTCATAATTATTAACTTCGAGGATTTCCTCCCGAGTCAACCTGTTTATCCTGTTCTTATTTATATGACCTAACCTACAGTGCCATAAGTAGATATCTGATATACTATCTAATTTAGGATGCTTGCCAGTAGAATAGACTACATTAATAGGTTGTGATAACATATATATATCATTGTTCAATTATCCATAGAAAGCAGTAACACCATTCACAATGACATTACAAACTCATTTCTTTATTAAAATTTCATAATTGTTCATGGCCAAAAAGCCTACAGAAATGATATTTAAAAAAAAACTAGGACAAAAATGATAATCACTAAGAACAATGGTATGAGATTCAAATACAAGTTTTAAAATTTCTAAAGCTAGAACTAGAACTGGTCTTCCATCTTCAACGTTCAGAAATCTCTCGCATTGCTCGAATCTTCTACTGACCTACAACCCCTGCAACGAATTGCAAATATAGTAAGGGCTACCGATATCTAATACCCAGTCAGTAATATCACAAATAGAGAAATTGCAAGGAGTTATCATATAAATACCTTGCCCAGCAATAGCTTGCTTCTTTCTCTGCCTGTTCGAATCCAAGAAGGCAATGTACTAAGGATAGTTTCTCTTTCAGTGCCTCCGCTTCTTGCAAAAGAAGCATTCGGCTTGACCCTTATCAGGCTTGGTCTTTGGGGTCTGAGCCTGCACAAGTGTCCTAGCATGAACATGCACCTTCTTAGCTTTCTTCTTGTTGTTCTTCTTTTCTTTTCTAAAGGATTGAGAATGAGAAGACGAACCTCCCACTAAGTTCACTGACTCTTTATAGAGTTGGTGATCCTTCTCAAAGTTCTGAAGTAACCCATGGTAGTCCACTTCAAACTTTGACATTCTATAATGTGTTAGGAATGGGAGATAAGACTTGGGCAGCGAGTTCAGTATTGCATCTTTCTTAAGTTATTTGTGCAAAAAAAAGCCGAGCATGCTCAAATGCTCTATCAGCTCGATCATGTACAATACATGATCAATGATAGAGGCACCATCCCCCATTCAGGCATTGAAGATGGCACAACTAGTCTAATGCCTCTCAACATCATCGGGTGTGCCAAAAGAATCCTCGAACACTTGGAGCATTTCGTTTGGCTAAGCTGTCTCAAACTTGCAATTGAACTCATCGCTCATCATAGCCAGCATAATGCAGTGCACCATGATTCGATCACTGAGCTACTTCTGATAAGTGTCTTTGACTGTTCCATATGCATTGGCAGCTGGCTCCTCAGATGCAGGATCCATCAGCACATATAAGATTCATTTATGCTCCGCGACAATCTTCAACTTTCAATATCAGCTACCGAAGTTGGATCCCACCAACTTATCATTATCCAATAATGATTGGAGTGATAGAGAAGTGGCCATGTCTACACAAAGAAAAATCAAAATCTAATTTATAATTGATTCATTAAACATAAAGATTTAAACTTTAATCAAAAGATTTCTTCCACTATTTTATTTGAATTGGTAGCCTCTACCTCCAATTCGAAAAATTATCCCAATTACTTAGTGGATACTAGAATCCACATAGACTGTACACAAGCCCAACTTTGGTTGGCCCATCTATGTACATCTAAGGATATATTCATAACCAATTATTTTTTTAAATAATTTTCAGTAATTAAATTTTATCCCAGGCCCTGATCAGTTGGCTTTGGCCTTCTCAGAAAAGGATCCAATTAGATCCAACCATTAACATGACTATACTTGGCCCATCCAACCAATGAATGATTAGGCCTAACTTTGGTTGGCCCACCTGACTATCATTTAGAAATATGTATCCAAGAGATCATATAATAAATGATAATTTCATCAACCGATAAGCACCAGGCCTTCAGGCCTCCAATGATTATCCAACTGATGGATCCATTATCATCCACTTTAATGGGAGGGTATGATCCAGTTATTATATAACTATTTCATTTTAGGGATCTAATAATTTTAGAGGATTTATTTATAGAAAGGAGTAGGTCGGATTAACTAGCTTATCATGATCCTCCCACTAACTTCTCCAAGTCAGCTAAAGAAAAATCATTAATAGGCTAGTCTAGGAGCACCTAAATTAGTCAAATTGATTTACTTAGCTGACATGAGTTAGCTCGAATAGTCAAACAATTCGATCAAAACATAATCTCACCAAGAGGCCAGGTAAGTTCGATCAGTGGAAGGATCTGCAATGCTTGCCTTAGACACCATCAGAAATGATCAGGTAAGCGGACTGTCAATTAAAAATCACTGGTTTGGTTTACCTTAGACACCAACTGGTTTAATTAGTTTCAATTAGATCAATCTAACAGTTCATGCTAGACCACGTAGCCAAGAATTAAGTCCATCTCAGGTCTTATTAAAGATATGGACTTGATCAATTACAACTATTGTAATTGATCTAGAGAATCCTTAACCTTATCTAAGATAATAATTAATTAAATTTAGTCAATTCTCTAATTAAGTCCATTCTTTAATCTAACCCTGGGTCTAACCCAATTAATGAACCTAATCCCCACTAACCCATTTAACCTAATGTGTTATGATTTGTGTCTTAGAATCTTCAATTCACAATCCTAGATCCTAATCAATCAACTTCTTAATTCTCAATTAAGTTTTGGGCTGAGGGTTGGGGTTTTACTTTTCGAAAATAATTTGCATATTTGTAAAATATTTTTATAATATGGTTCTATCAACCAAGTTACATGTTTGATTCATAATTAATATGCAGGTAAAATAAATATAAAACTACTTTAGATATAATCTAAATAGGTTTATGTAATTGAAATAGTTTCAATAATAATCAATCATAAATCTTCCTAGATCAAATCTAACACATTTATGATAATTAAAATTAGATTAAAATATTTTTAATCAGATCATAAAATCTCTTAGATCTAATTTAAAATTTTATGATCAATATTTTAGATCAGCACGTACTAGGATAACCTATTCACTATAAGAGGTAAACCTTACAGCAGAACAATCTTATGGCAGTCCGTGCAATCTAAAATATTTTATTTTATTTTATTTTTATTTTTATTTTAATAATTAAATTATAAATTAGATCTAATCTAAAAAATAATCTAGACATGCATAAAAATCATGTAATAAGAACCTAGCTCTTATACCAATTGAAGGAACCAGATCTAGAGTTTCACAGATAAATCTTGAAACTTTTTCAAGTTCTTACAGTGGAAGACTTAAATAAATTTAAAATTTATTTAAATAACCATGTAAACACCTAGATCTCAAATCTATTATGTGATTAAGGTATGACATTAAATCAAAAATTAAAATCAAATAAGAAAGAAAAAGGTTGATCAAATCAACCTAGATCTACACTATATCAGATGCAGGTATGAAGTTTATAGATCAGATCTATTACCTAAGCAAGTTTAGATGTTCTAACTTACTGGTCCAGACTTGAGGATGAAGTCATGAGCCACACACACGTCCGGCCTTTAGGAGTCATCCACATGAGTTTACGATCTCTAATCTGAAATCCGATGTAGGAAATCAACACAGCATGCTAGTACTATGCTGATCCTTCTTCGATGATTGATCGGATGCTCCTTTCTTCAAAATTTGAACTCTCCAAAATATGAGAAGAAAGATCAGAGTTTGATAATCTGAGACTCTCTCAAAAAAACTCAAAAAAAAGGAGGAGAGATTGAAAATAAAACAGCCCTAGAAGAAGATCATCTTCTTCTTCTCTTTTCTCTCACCTAGACACCTAGTTTGGTGCCTAAGGAACCCCCATGCCTAAGGATCCTCTTCCTATAATTTTTGCACACCCTAAACCTCTCCCAAAGCTCTATATTCTTTGAAAAAATTAAAATAAAATTCATTCAATAAATAAGAAAAAAGAAGAGTCCAAGTTAGGTCAAATTCCTAGACTAGGAATATCCAAACATAGAAAGTTGTTAGGGTGCCCAACTCTTGGATGCCTCCTCCATAATTTTTGGCGTGGACCAGCAAGGGAGGATACATAAAAATAAAGATTATTTTTATAGAATAAGAGAAGAATTAATTAAAAGAGGGGGCGACACTTAAGGAAAGATGTTTTGGTCAATAAGGATTCTATCTCATAGAATCCTAAGCAAAATCAATTCCTCCTTTGACTTGGTATTCCACCTAACTTCCAAATATGACTTTGAGGGAGAGAGGGGGCATGAAAATCAGGAAGAAAGAGATTTTTCATAAAAAATACCTAAAAAATAGGTATAGGGGGCGTTGGGACCAAGGTGGCGCAAGGAGATAGGGAGTCCTAGTCACACTAGGACTCCTATTTTGACTTGGTCAAAAAAGATCTTTTAATCAAATAAAATCAAAATTAAACCAACCTAATTAAATAAGATCCTAACCTATTTAAGAACTTCATTAAATTAGATCTAATTTTAATTTATTTTTTAATCAAATTAAAAAATTGGGTTAATCTAAGTCCTAGTTAGACTAGGACTAGTTCTTCCTTGCACTTGGCTTATCCAATAAACCAATTAGACTTGATTCAATCAAGCTCAAACTAAATCTAATTAAATTATATTTAATTAGACTTAATCTCAGTCTATTGGCTTAATCAAATTAAGTTCATTAGTAATTCAATTGCTAATCGATCCTCCTGCAATACTTACACTAGGTTAAACACCAATCATATTGTTTGTTTAACCCTAGAACGATTCTTAATCATTAATCAACCATCCGATCGAATCATAAGCTCTAATGTGTATGACCTCATAGGTCCAAATCTAAGTTGGTAGCATAGAAATAAATTTTTATACCAATCAAAGTGACCATCTAGCAATGATACCCAACGGTCAAATAGGTCGAAGGTGTAGAACACCATCCTTAGAACCCATGCGGATATAATTTTCATATAATTCATCCCCTTGACCACAATGCTCGTAGGATACATCAAAGTTTAACTGTCAACTTGGATTAGGTTGTCCACATTGTATTTCAAAATACCAAATCCATCTGATGGATTATCCTGGCAAAGATTTTGCTATATTGAAATACAGTGATACATTCTTCTCCAACTCTTGGAGTAGTCAATTCCATCTTGATCATACTCTAACTTCGCAAGTATTTAACTGTGCCCAGAAGCCTTCCATTGTTGAATTAGAAATTCAGTTAGTTTGGTACCAAAGCATAGTTAGTTGCTTGCAAATCACTGAGATGATCTTAGGTCTAAGGGATACTTATACCTATATCCCATTAGAGACATTATTCTCGATAGCAGAATGCTTTGAAGTTGGTTACATTCAATGATGATGTATCCATACATCTCACCTGTATGCCATACCAATATCTTCACACACCTTGATTAAGAGGACAACCAATCTATATAGCATATAATGATCTATGCTCAATAGACGTTGTCATCCTAATTAAAAGCCTATCATTTGGTCATGAATAAATTTAAGAACTAATCGATAAATTCTCTCTTTATCGAAGTTAAATAGTCCTAAAGACTTCATCACAATAATGAAGTTCATTAGAAGATGTAAACTTGTGATGAAAAATGGATGCCAAAATATTTATCATTAATTAATAAATTAATTATAATATCTCAACCATCAGTAGACTAACGATTGGCTTTGGAATAATTTTTAACAATCCACATAAGACCTTGATGCAAGATCCGAAGTCTGATCTCAGAAAATTAGCATAGCATACTAGTACTGTGCTGATTCTTCTTCAATGGCTGATCTAGAATCTCTTTCTTCAAATCTTGGACTGTCCAATTTTTAGAAGAAAGAGAAGAGATTTGTGAAGAATTGACACCTCTCAAAAATCACAAAAGGAGGAGGATGAGGTTAAAGAAAAACCCTTCTTCTTCTTCCTTATTTCTCTCACCAAGACACTTGGATTAGTGTCTCCACAAAACCCATGCCCAAGGTTTTCTCTCCCATGTTTTTCCTATGCCCTAATAGCTCTCTCTCAGATCTAGAACTTTTGAAAAAATCATGCCCAAAGCCCCTTTTATAGAGAGATATGGAACAATCCTTATTTTGGTCAAAAACCTAGCAAGGTATGTTCAAATAAGGCAAGATATGGGGCACCCAACACTTGGGCACCCCCTCCTTTTTTCCAGCCATGGACCACCCCTATTTGGAACATAAAAACTCCCATAAAAAGCCATGAAAATTTGAAAAAAAATCTGGTAGGGTTGGCACCACATAGGGAGGAGTTTTGATTTCCTAAAACTCTATCCAATAGAATTTCAAATTAGAAACTAACTTCCTAATTTGACTTGGGCCACAACCAAATACCATGTAAGAGAGAAAGGGAGCAAAGGGGCATGTGAGAAGGCTAGGATGTGAGGAGCTTCCATGCATAAAATAAAGAAAAGGGGCGTATGACATTTGGAAATAAGTGACACAAGGAAAAGGAAATCCTAGTCACACTAGGACTTCCAATTTTGACTTGGTCAAACTTGGTATTTGAACCCAATAAAATCAAAATTAATATAACCCAATTAGAGAAGATCTTAGTCTAACTAAAAATTTAATTAAATTAGATTAAATTAAATTTAAATTTAATTTAATTTTTAATCAAATTAAAAATTAGATTCATACAAGTCCTAATTGAATAGGGACTTGTTCTCCCTTACAATTGGCTCATCTAATAAACTAATTAAACTTGATCCAATCAAGCCCAAACTAAATCTAATTAAATCATATTTAATTATACTTAATTTCAATCCTTTGGCTTAATCAAATTAAGCTAATTAGAAATTCAATTGCTTATCGATCCTCCTGCAACACTTACACTAGGTCAAACATCAATCGTATTGATTATTTGACCTAAGAACGATTCTAAATCGTTGATCAACCATCCAATCAGATCAAGATTTTTTATGTGTATGATTCTATATATTTTAACTTAAGTCGATAGCATTAGAATAAATTTTTATACCAATCAAAGTGACCATTTAGCAACAGTACCTGATGGCTGGATAGGTCGAATGTGTAAAGCAACACTCTTAGAATCCATGTGGATATAGTTTCTGCATAATTTATTTTCTTGATCTTAATGCTCATAGGATGACTCAAAGTTTAACTATCAATCCTGATTAGGTCATCCACATTATATTTCAAAATATCAAATCCATCTCATGGATTATCTTGGCCAAGATTTTGCTAAATTGAAATATAGTGATGTATTCTCTCCAAATCCTTAGAGTGGTCAATCCCATCTTAATTACTCACCAACTTCACAAGTACTTGACTATGCTCAGAAATCATTCATCACTGAATTAAAAAATTTAAGTAGTCTGGTACCAAAGCACAATGAGTTGCTTGCAAGCCACCATGGTGATCTCAGGTCTAAGGGATACTTATACTCATATCCCATCAAAGCAATTCTCGATAGTAGAATGCTCTAGAGTTGATCATATTCAGTAATGATGTATCCTTATATTTCACCTATATGCCATATCAGTATCTCCACACTTGGTTAAGAGGACAACCAACCTATATGGCATATAACGATCTATATTCAATAAACATTGTCATCCTAATTAACAACGTATCATTTGTAAGACCATAGCCTCTAACCACTCTTCTAAAAGATAATTGCCTATTAAAAGGAGGGATTTATTAGCCTTTATAAGGCACACCAAAACCCCATATCTATAACATGCTGCGAGCAGGCTTGAGGGGCTTCGCACCTGAGTTGATCCATATCAAGCCAGATCGACCTCAAGTAGTAGGCTGGGTGGTCATTCCCAATTAATCCCTACCCACCAGGGGTTGATCAACCCTTCAGGTCGACCCTCGAGGATGTTGCTGTGTCAATAGCCACCCCCCAATTGGCAACCCCTTCCTGGGTCCCATCGGGTGTGCGCTGGCCCTTGGCCAACAATCCCCCCCAGCGACACCTTGGGGGCCTGCCAAGTTTCGAACCTACAACCTCGCTCTGATACCACCTGTAGGACCATAGCCCCTAACCACTCTTCTAAAAGGCAATTGCCTATTAAAAGAAGGGATTTATTAGCCTTTATAAGGTGCACCAGAACCCCGCATCTATAACATGCTACGGGTGGGCCTGAGGGGCTTCACACCTAAGTCGACTTGCATTAAGCTAGATCAATCTCAAGTAGTAGGCTGGGCGACCATTCCCATTTAATCCCTACCCACCAGGGGCTGATCGTGAAGGAACTAGATCTAGGATTTCATAGGTAAATCTTAAAACTTTTTCAAGATCATGCAGCGAAAGACTTAAATAAATTAAATATTTATTTAAATAAATATATAAATACCTAGATCTTAGATATATTACATGATCAAGGCATGATATTAAATCAAAAATTAAAATTAAACAAAAAAGAAAAGGTTGATCAAATCAATCTAGATCTATACTACATCAAATGCAGGTATGAAATTAATAGATCAGATCTATTATTTGAGCAAGTTAGACATTCTAACTTACTGATCCAGACTTGAGGATGAAGTCATGAGCCGCACATGTATCCGACCTCTAGGAGTCATCCATACGAGCCCACGAATACGATCAGAGATCTTGATGCAGGAAATCAGCACAGTATGCTAGTACTGTGCTGATCTCTCTTTGATGATCGATCCGATGCTTTCTTCTTCAAAACTTGAACTCTCCAAAATATAAAAAGAAAGAGGAGAGTTTTCTAATATGAGACTCTCTTAGAAAAAACTCAAAAGAAGGAGGAGAGATGAGGAATCAAATAGTCCTAGAAGAAGACCTTCTTCTTCTTCTCTTTTCTCTCACCTAGATATCTAGTTTGGTGCCTATGGAACCCCCACACCCAAGGACCCTCTTTCTCTGATTTTTGCACACCCAAAACCTCTCCCAAAGCTCTATATTTTATAAAAAAATCAGACTAAAATTTATCCTAAATTTATAGGAGATGGGTGGCACAACTCTTAAGCGCCCAACTCTTAGGCGCCCCTCCTCTATTTTTTTTGGTAAATCCAGCAAGGAGAGGTGCACAAAAAACCTCTCACTCACATGAAATTAGGAAGAAAAAATAGGAGATGGGTGGCACACATGGAAGGAGATGTTTTGGTTTATAAGGATTCAATCTCATAGAATCCTAAATCAAAACTAACTTCCTCTTAGACTTGGTCAACCACCAAATAACCATATAAGAATAAGAGGGATAGAAGGGACATACATGAAGACCAGAGAGAGACTCTCTATCATATAAAAAGAGAGGGCATGGGGCATGGAGGGCTAAGGTGGTGCAAGGTGGAATCCTAGTCTCACTAGGATTCCATCTATGACTTGGTTAAACATGGTTTCTCAAACTAAATTAAATCACAACCAAATCAACTAAATTAAATTAGGTTCTAACCTAATTAAAAATTTAATTAAATTATATTTAATTTTATAATTAAATTAAAAAATTAGGTTGACCTGAGTCCTAGTTAGACTAGGACTAGTTCTTCCTTGCACTTGACTTATCCAATAAGCCAATTGGACTTGATCCAATCAAGCCCAAATCAAATCTAATTAAATTATATTTAATTAAACTTAATCTCAGCCCTTTGGGTTAAGCCAATTAGCAATCTAATTGCTAATTGATCCTCCTGCAATACTTGTACTAGATTAAACACCAATGTATTGATTGTTTAACCCTAAAATGATTCTAAATCGCTGATCAACCATCCGATCGGAATGTAAACTCTAATGTGCGTGACCTCATAAGTCCGAATCTAAGTTGGTAGCATATGAATAAATTTTTATACAATCAAAGTGACCATCTAGCAATGATATCTGACGGTCGGATAGGTTGAAAGGTGTAGAACACCATCCTTAGAATCCATGCAAATATAGTTTTCATATAATTCATCCCCTTGACCATAATGCTCATAGGACACCTCAGAGTTCAACTGTCAACTCTGATTAGGTTGTCCTCATTATATTTTAAAATATCAACTCTATCTGATGGATTATCATGGCCAAGATTTTACTATATTAAAATATAGTAATACATTTTTCTCTAACTCTTGGAGTGATCAATTTCATCTTGATCATACTCTGACTTTGCAAGTACTTGACTGTGTCCAGAAGCCTTCCATTGCTAAATTAGAAATTTAGTTAGTCCAGTACCAAAGCATAGTGAGTTGCTTGTAAGTCACTGAGGTAATCTCAGGTCCAAGGGATACTTATACCTATATCCCATCAGAGATATTTTCGATAGCAGAATGCTCTAGAGTTGGTCACATTCAATGACAATGTATCCATACATCTCACCTGTATGCCATACCAATGTCTCCATACTTGGTTAAGAGGACAACCAACCTATATGGCATATAGTGACCTATGCTCGATAGATGCTGTCGTCCTAATTAACAGCCTATCATTTGATCGTGAACAAATTTAAGGACTAATCGATAAATTCTTTCTTTATCAAAACTAAATAGTCCTAAGAACTTCATCACAATAATGAAGTTCATTAGAAGATATAAATTTATGATGAAAAAAGATGCTAAAATATTTTTTATTAATTAATAAATTGATTATAATATATCAACCATCAACAGGCTGATGATTGGCTTTGGAACATAATTTTCAATAATTCTCTCTTATCCTAAAGCCACTCAGCACAGTATCTAATACCCATCTTCGACTTATGGTTGTCAAACTCCTTGATTGCCAAGGCTTTAGTGAAGGGGTCGGATAGGTTCTCCTTTCTATCGATCTTCTGAAAGTCGATGTCACCATGATCCATGATCTCATGGACCAAATGGAAGTAGCACAGAATGTGCTTTGTCCGCTGGCATGCCTTCGATTCTTTTGCTTGAGCTATAGCGTCAGTGCTGTCATAGTAGAGCAGGACTGGACCATCAATGGAGGATGTTACTCCAAGCTCGATGATGAACTTTCTCAACTACATAGCTTTCTTTACTGCATCTGATGCTGCTATGTACTCTGCTTCGCAAATAAAGTCAGCCACTATATGCTACTTGGAACTTTTTTAGTAGATGGCTCCACCATTTAGAGTAAAGATATACCCTGGCATACTTTTACTATCATCATGATCAGATTGAAAGCTGGAGTTTGTAAACTCCACAAGCTTCAGATCTGACTCACTATAAATCAACCATTGATCCTTAGTATTTTTCAAATACTTAAGGATAGTTTTAACCACCTTTCGATGATTTTCTTCAGGGTCAGATCGGTATCTACTCACTACTCCTAGTTAGTATGCCATATTTGATCTTGTACATATCATTGCATACATAATAGATCCCACTATCGAAGTATATGAAATTCTACTCATACGTTCTCTTTCTTCAGGAGTTGTCGGATAATCCTTCTTAGAGAGAGAAATTTCTTGGCCTATCGGGAGATAGCCCTTTTTAAAATTCTCCATGCTGAACCTCTTCAGCACAGTTTCTATGTACGTAGATTGGAATATACCAAGCATCCTTTTAGATCTATCCCTATAGATCTTCATTCCTATAATGTAGGATGCTTCACCCAAGTCCTTCATAAAGAACTATGATGACAACCAGACTTTTATTCCTTGTAGTGCAAGGATGCCATTCTCGACTAAGAGAATATCATCCTTGTACAAAATAAGAAATACCACTGCTGGACCATTTGCCCATTTATAAATACACGGTTCTTCTCCATTCTTAACGAAGCCATACATTTTTATTACTTTATCAAAATGCATGTTCCAACTCCGAGATGCTTCCTTTAATCCATAAATGGATCTCTAAAGTCTACACACCTTGGACTCATCTGTGGATGTGAATCTCTCAGGTTGTATCATATACACCTCTTCGATTAGCTCTTCATTTAAGAAAGCCATCTTTACATCCATCTGTCAGATCTCATAGTCCAGGTGGACAGCTATTGCAAGCATTATTCGAATAGATTTGAGCATTGCCATTGGGAAGAATGTCCCATCATAGTCAATACCATAACGTTGACGATATCCCTTAGCAACTAGATAGACTTTATAGATCTCCACCTTTTCATCTGTGTCTCTTTTTCTTTTGAATATCCATTTACACCCAATGGGTTTAACTCCTTCAGGTGGGTCAACTAATGTCCATACATCATTGACCTTCATGAAATTTATTTTGGATCTCATGGCTTCTAGCCATTTCTCAGAGTCGAATCTCTGCATCGCATCTATAAAGTGATCGGGTTTTCATCATTCTCATCGAGTTCGATAGGATCACCATCCTGGATCAAGAATCCATAGTATCTGTTTGGATGGTGCGGTACTCTATCGGATCGCCTTAATGGTGTAGGTTCACTAGGCTTCGGATATGATCTAATCAAATCCGACTTAGGTTCAATATTCTATGCCGGACTTTCTATCTGTTGAACTTCAGCAAGTTCAACCTTAGAGGTAATAGTTCCTTCACCAAGAAACTCCTTTTCCAAAAAGAAAAACCAAAATTTAATTAGTAATTGATTCATTAAACCTAAAGATTTAGATTTTAATCAAAAGATTTCTTCCATTATTTTATTCGAATTGGTAGCCTCTACCTCTAATTTGAGGAATTATCCTAATTCCTTAGTGGGTACTGAAATCCACATAGACTGCACATGAGCCTAACTTTGGTTGGCCAACCCATGTACATCTAAGGGTAGGTTCATAATCAATTATTTTTTCAAATAATTTTTAGTAATTAAATTTTATCCCAGCCCCTGATCAGTTGGCTTTGGCCTTCTTAGAAAAGGGTCCAGTTAGGTCCAACCATTAACATGACCATACTTAGCCCATCTAACCAATGAATGATTAGGCCCAACTTTGGTTGGCCCATCTGACCACCATTTAGAAAGATGTATCAAAGAGATCATATAATGAATGATAATTCCATCAATCAATAAGCACCAGGCCTTTGGGCCTCCAATGATAATCCAACTAATAGACCCATTATCATCCACTTTAATGGGAGGCCATAATCCAGTTATCATATAACTATTTCATTTTAGGAAACTAATAATTTTAGAAGATTTATTTATAGAAGTGAGTAGGTCAAATTAACTAGCTTGTCATGATCATCCCACTGGCTTCACCAAGTTAGTTTAAGGGAGACCACTAACAGGCTGGTCTATGAGCACCTAAATCAGTCACACTGATTTATCTAGCTGATATGGATTAGCTCAAATAGTTAAGTGATTCAATCAAGACATAATCTCACCAAAATGTCAGATAAGTTCGATCGGTAGGAGGGTCTGCCAAAGTTTGCCTTAAACACCATCAGAAATGGCCAGATAAGCGGACTGTCAATTAAAAATCATCGATCTGGTTTACCTAAAACACCAACTGATTTGATTAGTTTCAATTAGATCAACTTAACAGTTCGTGCTAGACCGCATAGCCAAGAATCAAGTCCATCTTGGGTCTTGTTAAAGATATGAACTTGACCAACTATAACTATTGTAATTGATCTAGAGAATCCTTGATCTAATCTAAGATAATAATTAATTAAATTTAGTCAATTCTCTGATTAAGTCCATTCTTTAATCTAACCCTAGGTCTAATCCAATTAATGGATCTAATCTCCACTAACCCATTTAACCCAATGTGTTATGATTTTTGTCTTAGATCTTCAATTTCACAATCTTAGATCCTAATCAAATCAACTTTTTAATTCTTCAATTAAGTTTTGGGCTGAGGATTGGGGTTCGGCTTTTTGAAAATAATTTTTATATTTATAAAATATTTTTACAACATGAGTTCTATCAATCTAATGTTGCATGTTTGATTTATAATCAATATGCAAGTAACATAAACATGAATCTACTTTAGATCTAATCTAAACAGGTTCATGTAATTGAATATAGTTTCAATAATAATTAATCATAAATCTTTCTAGATCAAATCTAACATATTTATGATGATTGAAATCAAATTAAAATATTTTTAAATTAAATTATAAAATTTTTTTAAATCTAATCTAAAATTTTATTATCAATATTTTAGATCAGCACGTACTAGGACAACCTATTCACTATAAAAGGTAAACCTTACAGCAAGACAACCTTATGGCAGTCCATGCAATCTAAAATATTTTATTTTAAATTTAAAATTATTTTAAATTAATTAAATAATAAATAAAATTAGATCAAATCTAATAAATTTATGATTAAAGTCAGATCATCACGAACTAGGATAATCTTTTCACTATAAGGAGTAAAACTTATAGTAGGACAACCTTATGGCAGTTCGTGAGATCTAAATTTTTTTTAAATTTTAGATTTAATAATTAGATTATAAATTAAATTTAATCTAAAAAATAATCTAAACATGCATAAAAATTATGTAATAAGAACTTAGGCTCTGATACCAATTGAAGGAACTAGATCTAGGGTTTCACGAGTAGATCTTGAAACTTTTTCAAGATCATGCAACAGCGAAAGATTTAAATAAATTAAATATTTATTTAAATAAATATATAAATATCTAGATCTTAGATCTATTACATGATCATTAGGCATGATATTAAATAAAAATTAAAAATTAAATAAGAAAGAAAAGGATTGATCAAATCAACCTAGATCTACACTAGATCAAATGCAGGTATAAAAGTTAATAGATTAGATCTATTACCTGAGCAAGTTAGATGTTCTAACTTGCTGATCTAGGCTTGAGAATGAAGTCATGAGCCACACACGCATCCAGCCTCTAGGAGTCATCCACACGAGCCCACGAACACGATTAAAGATCCTGATGCAGAAAATCAGTATAGCATGCTAGTATTGTGCTGATCTCTCTTCAACAGTCGATCTGATGCTTTTTTTTCAAAACTTGGACTCTCCAAAATATGAGAAGGAAGAGAAGATATTTTTAACCTAAGACTCTCTTAGAAAAAACTCAAAAGAAAGAGGAGAGATGAGGAATAAAACAGTCCTAGAAGAAGACCCTCTTCTTCTTCTCTTTTCTCTCACCTAGACACCTAGTTTGATGCCTATCGAACCCCCATGCCCAAGGACCCTCTTCCTCTAATTTTTGCACACCCCAAATTTCTCCCAAATCTCTATATTTCATGAAAAAATTAAGCTAAAATTTATTCTAAATTTATAGAAAAAGAAGAGTCCTTGTCTAGGTTAAAAACTAGACAAGGCAGGACTAGATTTGGCAAGTAGTTAGGGCGCCCAACTCTTGGGCACCCCTCCTCTAATTTTTTGTAATAAATCCAACAAGCAGAGGTGCACAAAAAAACCTCTCACTCACATGGAATTGGAAAGAAAAAATAGGAGATGGGCAGCACACATGGAAGAAGATATTTTGGTTTATAAGGATTCTATGAGATAGAATCCTAAATCAAAACTAACTTCCTCTTAGACTTGGTCAACCATCAAATAACCATATGTGAATAAGAGGGATAGAAGGGGCATGCATGAAGACCAGAGAGAGACTCTCAGTCACACAAAAAGAGAGGGCATGGAGCATGGAGGGCTAAGGTGGCGCAAGGTGGAATCCTAGTCTCACTAGAATTCCATCTATGACTTGGTCAAACATGATTTCTCAAACCAAATTAAATCAAAATCAAATCAACTAAATTAAATTAAATTTTAATCTAATTAAAAATTTAATTAAATTAGATTAAATTAAATTAAATTTAAATTTAATTTTTTAATCAAATTAAAAAATTGGGTTGACCCGAGTCCTAGTTAGACTAGGACTAGTTCTTCTTTGCACTTGACTTATCCAATAAGCCAATTGAACTTGATCCAATCAGACCCAAATTAAATTTAATTAAATTATATTTAATTAGACTTAATCTTAGTCCTCTAGCTTAAGCCAATTAGCAATCTAATTGCTAATCAATCCTCCTACAATACTTGCACTAGGTTAAACACTAATTGTATTGATTGTTTAATCCTAAAATGATTCTAAATCGCTGATCAACCATCCGATCGGAATGTGAACTCTAATGTGTGTGACCTCATAGGTCTGAACCTAAGTCGATAGTATAGAAATAAATTTTTGTATTAATCAAAGTGACCATCTAGTAATGATACCCAATGACTGGATAGGTCGAAAGGTGTAGAACATCATTCTTAGAATCCATGTAAATATAGTTTTCATATAATTCATCCCCTTGACCATAATGCTCGTAGGATATCTCAGAGTTTAACTATCAACTTCGATCAGATTATCCTCATTGTATTTTAAAATATCAAATCCATCTGATGGATTATCCTGGCCAAGATTTTGCTATATTAAAATATAGTGATACATTCTTCTCTAACTCTTGGAGTGGTCAATTCTATCTTGATCATACTCCGACTTCATAAGTACTTGACTGTGCCCAGAAGCCTTTTATTGCTGAATTAGAAATTCAGTTAGTTCGGTACCAAAGCACAGTTAGTTGCTTGCAAGTCAGTAAGATGATCTCAGGTCTAAGGAATACTTATACCTATATCTCATCAAAGATATTCTCGATAGTAGAATGCTCTAGAGTTGGTCACGTTCAATGATGATGTATCCATACATCTTATCTGTATGCTATACCAGTGTCTCCACACTCCTTGATTAAGAGGACAACCAACCTATATGGCATATAGCGACCTATGCTCGATAGACGCTGTCGTTCTAATTAACAGCCTATCATTTGATCATGAATAAATTTAAAGATTAATCGATAAATTCTCTCTTTATCGAAACTAAATAGTCCTAAGAACTTCATCACAACAATGGAGTTTATTAGAAGATATAAATTTATGATGAAAAAGAATGTCAAAATATTTTTTATTAATTAATAAATTAATTACAATATATCAACTATCAGCAAGCTGATGATTGATTTTGGAACATAATTTCCAATAGATCGATCCTCCAGGTCGACCCCCGAGGATGTTACCATGTCAACAGTCACCCCCCGACTGGCAACCCCTTTCTGGGTCCCATCGGATTTGCGATAGCCCTTGGCCAACACATTTGATCATGAACAGTTTAAGGACTAATCGTTTAATTCTTTTTTTGTTGAAACTAAATAGTCCTAAGAACTTCATCACAATAAAAAAAGTTCGTTAGAAGATGTAGACTTTATGATGAAAAATTTAGAATAATATTTTATTTAATAATAAATTATTTATAAGTATAAGATAGCACAACCTTCAACAGGCTGATGATTGTTTTTAGGATACAATTCTCAATAATGCTGGTATATAAAATCTATATTTTTAAGATCAAAAGATATTATTTTATAATAATATAGATGCCTTTCAATGATAAAGGCTGTCTTTCTTCATCTTCAACTACCATCTTGATTCAATTGCAGCTGAAAAATGCATCTATGAAATTTAATAGTTTATGTCCCAAGGTGGCATCAATAAACTAGTCTATTCTCGATAAAAGAAAGCTATCGATTGGATAGGTTTTATTAAGGTCGGTATAGTCAATATAGATCCTCTATTTGTCATTTACCTTTCTGATCATAACAACATTAGCTATTCACTTCAAATAATTGGCTTCTCTAATGAAACTTGCTTTCAAAAGCTTATCAACTTTTTCATCTATAGCTTTTTGCCATTCTGGATCAAAGCTCCATTTTTTTTAATTGAACTAGGAGATACTTTGGATCAACATTTAACTTGTGCTTAAAAACATCGGCCGGTATTTCAGGCATGTTTGAAGTTGACTAGATAAAGATATCAGCATTAGCCTAAAGAAAAGAGATAAGTCATTCCTTCAAGTTGGGGTTGGCTAAGATCCTATCTGGATAGTCTTTTCAGGATCCTCGCCTAGTGGAATGGTCGTTAGTTGCTCGGTCAGTTCACCTCGGATTTTACCGATCTCATATTTATGCTCTGGTCCTTCAATTGGTAGGACTTTTACTGGCTTCATTATTTTTGCAACCGTTAGAAAACATTGCATGGCAAGTATTTGATCTTCATGCATTTCTCCAGTACCTCCTTTTGTTGGAAATCAAACCTGAATGGAAACTTTTGCTTTAAGGGCATTAAGTCCTAGTCGGCCAAGGATAGCATTATAAGCTGACAGCACTTTGACAACTAAAAAGATGAGTTGCATAGTTGATTGAAGGGGTTCTTATCTTGCTATTACTAGCAGAGTAATTTCTCCTTCAACTGCTACCAAGTCACCAAAAAATTCAACAAGTGGAGTGCTGATCTGCTTTAGCCAACCTGCTAAATTCATTTTCTAGAAGGTATTATAAAATAATATATTAGTAGAACTTTCATTATCAACTAATATTCTTTTTATATCATAATTGGCTATCATCATAAAAACGATGATAGTGTCATTACAAGGAATTTGAATTTCTTTGACATCATCATCATAAAATGAAATTACATCCCTAGTGCATTATTTTTTAGGAGAAGAATCTTTAGCCACTACTCCCTGATAAACAAACTTGAAATTATATTAATAACTCTAGCAGTGGATTGATTATGGTCAGTCTACTCATCAGCCTTTTGTCGAAGTTCAATAGCTTTGCATGTCCAATCTTGAACATATTTAGCCAAGTAACCTCGACGGATCAAGGCTTCAATTTTATTCTTGAGTTGCCAGTAGTCTTTTATTTCATGACCATGATCACAATGAAAGTGGCATTATTTTCACTTATCTTTCTTTGTTGGTGGAACTTTTATCAGATTTGACTGACAAAGATACCTTTGACCTTTAATTTTCATTAGAATTTGGGCACGAGGAGTAGATAAGGGGGTATAAGTATCAATGCCAATGTGGACTTTATGGCCTCGAGTTCTTTTGAGGTCGATTGGAGGTCTCTTCTTATAGAGCTCCACATGTTAGAGAATATATTTCAAAGTCAATCATCAGTCTATTGACAGTTATACTAATCTTATAAATATAAATAATTTATTATTAAATAAAATATTTATTTTAATATTTTTCATCATAAGTCTATATCTTCTAATGAACTCCTATGTTATGATGAAGTCCTTAGGACTATTTGAATTTGATAAAGAAAGAATTTAATGATTAGTCCTTAAAACTATTCACGACCAAATAATATATTGTTAATCAAAATGATAATGTTTATCGAGCGTAGATTATTGTATGCCATATAGATTGGTTGTTCTCTTAACTAAGAAGTATGAAGATGTTGGGTACCATTGCTAAATGGTCACTTTAATTGGTATAGAAATTTATTTCTATACTATCAACTTAGGTTCGAATCTATAGAATCTCACATATTAGAGCTCTCAATTTGATCAGATGGTTGATCAATGATTAAGAATCATTTTAGAGTCAAACAATCAATATGATTGATGCTTGATCTAATGCAAGTATTGCAAGAGGATTGATTAGCAATTGGATTACTAATTGACTTAATTTGATTGAGCAATTGGATTGAGATCAAGTCTGATTGAATGTGATTCAATTAGATTTAGTTTGGACTTGATTGGATCAAGTCCAATTAGTTTATTGAATAAGCCAAATATAAGGAAGAATAATTTTTAGTTGAACTAGGATTTGAGTGCACCTAATTTCTAATTTAATTAAAAAAATTAAATTAAATTAAATTTGATATAATTAGATTTTTAATTGAATTAGAAACATCATTAATTAGGTTGCATTAAGATCTATTTTAATTAGGTTAAAGATTTGGTTTGACTAGTCAAAGCATGAAGTCCTAGTTAGACTAGGACTCCTCTCTTGTGCCACCTTTCCTTTCTCCATGCCCTTCCCATGGATTTTTTTATGAAAAATCTAATTTCTAGAAAGGTTCCATGCCTATCCTTGCCCCTATATCCCTCTTAGATGGTTTGTGATTTTGGATTTGATCAAAACTAAGAAGTAGCAATGATCTAGACTCTATTTAATAGAATTTGAACAAACCTAAAACTTTTATCCATTATGGCATTAATTAATATGATTTTTTTCTAAATTTTTTTGTGAAAGAAAGAGGATTTAATTGTGCACCAAATATCTAGAATCCATGCCGAAAGAGTTTGATGAGGCATCCAAAAGTTGGGTGCCCTAATTCTTATCCTATTTAGACTTTCTATCTAGGTATTTGACCTAGACATGGAATCTTCACTAACTCTCTATTTAAAGGAAGTTAAGCTATGAAAGTTTGAGAGGTTTTAGACCTTAGAGAGAGGGCTTGGGCATATCAAAGCTGAGGGCATAGGATTTTGTAAAGGCACAAATTATTGTGCCTAGGTGAGAGAAAAGGGCCTAGAGAAGAAGAAGAAGGATCTTCTCTAGGGTTTTTGTTTTAGATTTTCTTCCATCAATTTTTAAGAGAAGAATATGGAAAGAAGGCTTCTTCCAATCCTCCCTTCTCCTTCTTTGATCCTTGAAGAGTTCAAGTTAATTGAAGAAGGAGATTTGGCATCAACTATTGATGAAGGATCAGTGCAGTGCTAGCATACTGTGTTGATTTTCAGATTGTTGGACTTCAGATCATGATTAGAGCTTTGTATAGACTTTTCATAGAGACTAGACATATGTGCAGTTTGAAACGATAACCTGAGCCTTAGATCAGCAAGTTGAGATCCCGACTTGCGAAAGGTAAGAGAAATTCGATCTCTTTTTTCTACTAGATCAGATTTAGTTTTTCTATTTGATGTTGATATGATCAACATCATGATTTTATATTTTATTTAATTTTTATATTTATATGCATGCTTTAATCATATCATTAGATCCTAGACATAGGATTTATTTGTATATTTTATAGATTAATTAGATTAATCTATAGCATTTGCTATTCTGATTTTGAAAAAATTTTAAAATACATGCTTGAAATCCTAGATTTTTCCTTCACCACGATCATCTTCTCAAGGCTACTTTTTGTCATTCTTCTCCTTCTTTCCTTGTCGATGAATATTTTCAGCTTCATCAGCCTGAGTATATTTCTGAGCTCAAGCTAACAAGTTAGCATAGTTACTTGAAAAGGTTTTATCAAGGGAGAAGATCAAGTGGTTGTTCTTGAGTCCTCATTTTAGGGTTGACATAGCAATAGACTTGTTGAAGTTTTTAACTTCAAGTGTGGCTACATTGAAATGCACCACATACTCATCGAGAGATTCACCTTCCTACTGCTGCACCAAAAAAAGGTTGTCAGTATTCTTTGGTTGAGGTCACTTATTATCAAAGTGGGTCAGAAATATCCTTCCCAACTATTCAAAGAAAAAATAGATCCCAATTGGAGTCCAAAATACCATATCCTTGCTGATTTCTTGAGGATAGTAGAAAAAGCAAGACAGAGTAGGGCATCAGCCTCTTGTAACATTATAAGGATTTTGTAACCCTCCAGATGATCCAATGGATCAGAAGAGCCATTGAATGACTCCATTGTAGATATTTTGAAATGGCTAGAAACCGGCACATTCAAGATTTTCGAGGGAAAGGAGATCGAAGATCAAAATTTTTCTTATTCTGGGATTGATTTCCAAATTGTACCTCCATTAACCTCTACTCAATCTCTCAAACTTTCTATTCAAGATCTTCTCCTCTGTGCAACCTTCCTCCAGTAGGGGCTGATTCTCTTTCAGAGGACTTAGTAGTTTGAGTAAAATGATGATGGAGATCTTGGTGAAATGGTCCATGATCTTTCGTGTGGGGTTACTAGCTGTGTTAAGACAAGGCTTCTAAGAGAACTGTTTCTTGCTACTACTTTGTCGTGTATTGGAGTTGTTGCATAGCAGGAGTAAGAGCTTGGACCTTTGAACTAGGAGGTTGAATTGCTAAGAATCAATAGCACTAGAGGGTTGAAGAGCTTCTGGTAGACCTCCTAGTGAAGATGGTGATAGTAAGGAGTTATTTTGTACTCTTATTTTCACCATTTTTCCACCAAAATTTAAGATAGACCCTTTCTTTAGAGCCAATCTGTTGCCGCGATGCTCCGGATGAAGAAGTTGAGGTCGATTTTACACCGAGCTAGCTAGAGAGCCTAAAGCTTTGATTCTAATGAAGGACCTGCAAAAGAAATCCTAAAACCAAAAGAAAGATTTTTCAGTTTAGGATCCTTCGATGATTAAGTTAGCTAGAGCTTGAGAATAGATAGTAGAAAAAAGATGAAATAGAGAGTATCGTGAATTGAGAAAGATTAGAAAGAGAAAATTCTAGGTTTCTTTTAGTGGAGGAACTAGAGAATTTAGCAGAGTTTTAGTCTAATGGAGCTAAGTTTTTGCTTACCTTTGGAGAGTCCACTTTCCCTTTTATATAGAGGAGTTTGTTAGTGGTTTTATAATCACCTAATCTAGAGGATCAAATTTATTAGGTAGTTTTGGACAACCATCTCACTTTGTTAAAAATTGATTATAATAGACTTGCCAGCTATAGAGAGATCGTGGGTTGGACTATATAGAGGAGAGCTTGCTCAAAGATTTCACTGAGATCGGTAAGAGGTCGGTTTAATGCCGATGTGCCCTTGCTGCTAATATAGAGAAGTCAATTAAATACTGATGCGAGTAGGAAGTCAGTCTAATCTTGATATTCCCTTGATGGGAAGTTGCTCTCGATGTAAGGTCAGGTTTGGCCGACCTTGTCTTTGAGATCACTGATAGGTGGTCTTTCCGATTATGATGAGATTCTATAGAAGGTCGGTCAATAACTGTGCTCTTCTACTGTTGCCACGTGGTTAGAGGTCAGTTAAGTGCACTAACACTAGGTTTAAGGTCCGGATATGACCGATCCGTGGAAGATTTGCAGCATTTCAGTTATGTTTAGGCTAATCTGGTAAAAAAAGAATTAATGAAGCTTCTGGTCTAACAATTGGCTGTACCAAAAAAAAGAAGAAAAAAATCTAACAATTGGTTCTGACGTTTTAGAAATCTTTTGGTACATTTGGCTAATGATGCTTTTCAGACTTCATCAGAATCAACTCTTAATCATGGGCGATCATTGGACATTTTGTTGGCAATGTTTAATAGTCTTGGATCCTTAGCCTTCACTGGATCGGAATTGACCCATTCTTGCACTGCACGGGATGAGAGCTTGATTGTGAGTGTAATTTGTGGGAAAAGATGATTAAATTTTCCAGGGAGTTGGTGGATTTCGAGTATAAGCTGTTTGTTGTTTTGTGCCTTAAGATTTTGGATATTTGAGCTTGCCTTGGAGTATAATAGTATGGTGACGGCTGAGACTTCCTACCTATTGATCATATGGTGGGTAATACAGAGAGAGAAGCAAACACACTTGGATTTCACTGAGGACGTCATATACTTCGCCTCTATTCTGTTTGTTCCCATACTTTCAATTGAATACCATTCAGTCAGGCATTTGGAGGGAAGAGGAACGTCTTCCTTGACTCATGGTTTCAGTAAAATGTGTTGCTACTAGCAAGAATCAAGCAGGATTTTTTTTGTTTGTGTGAGAGTGAGTGGAAATCTCTACATTTCTTTTACCATACCGTACATAGGCATACACACATGCAACACAATCTTGGCTATGCATATCTTGTGAAAAAGCAATGTTTTTTTTTTTTTTTTTTTGCTTTTTATTGATCAGGTTGGTAATCAAACATATTCAACATTGCAAATACAAGTCTTCAAGTCAAAATGATAATCTTTTTAAACATTTAATCTGGTTAAGTGACTGTAAAATCTTTTAAAGGTGCTTGAATGACTAAGCAGACTAAACTGCTTCAAGCTCGTACTACATGAAGATATTAACTATAGCATGGCCACTTATATATTTAAGCAGCTGCTGGTACAGCATGAGCCGACCATCAATAATGATATAGGGTTTTGTATGCTATATGCATTATTTTCTTGGTCCTTACATTTTGCCAGGTTTTCATCTTTGCCAGGATTTCATAAATACTTTCTTGTCTATATTTTTCACTTTCTTGTTGAATCAGATGTTTTACTGTAGCCTTTGTTTCTTCCAATGCGTATATTTAGCTCAAGAAGACTTCTATTTAATTGCTAAATATCTAAACTTTCTTCAAGCAATTGTTTCTGTTAAAGTTATCATAGAATGGGTAAAAGTTTGAATTCTTAATTCTTCACTCTGTTGCTAATTTGCAATTATTATCAGGAAAATGGTTCCATATACTCTTACTGTCAATCCTTTTTTCTTATTAAATAGAAGAAATCAGTGCCTATCATGTTTAAAGCTGAAAGCTGAGTATTTTGCTTATCCCTCAATGCTGATTTTGCTGTGCCCTTTGAAGAAGATAAGAAAGACCCAAGCATCTGGTTTCTTGACCATAATTACCATGAATCCATGTTTGCCATGTTCAAAAGGATAAATGGTGTCCCCCTATATTTTACATTCTGTGATTGATCCTTACCAGATTTCTCGCTTTTACTCTACGCTCAAGTCTAGACTCATCTTTCTTTCATCAAAGGAACATGTTGTTGGTTGGTATAGCACAGGCCCAAAACTATGGTAAAACGATTTGGATGATCATGCATTGTTCAATGAGTAAGATTATAGAGCCTTATTTATCTTTTAAATTTTTATTTTTTAAAAAATTGCAGAACTTTTTAACTATAGGACTTTCTAGGTTCCTCGTCAGATTTCCTGATGGCTTTATTTTTTTCTCCTCCTGCATGGAAAGGGAATAGTGTTCCTTTATTCGTGATAAAAGATACATAGTTACTAATCTCTGATTGGAACAAATAGTTTGTTTGGAGGATGACAACACCAAGTCTCTAGTTTGTTGCTGAGCTTAGCCTTCGAAATAAAATGTAAAATCTGAGTTAATTCAGTTTCCCCTTTAGATTTTAATGTTGTAATGTTCTTTTCGTTCCCTGTTAATATTCATACCTTATGATTGATCTGGTTGATAGTTTTTTTACACACTGGACGACTGAATTATGGTTTGTTGTATTGCTAATATGATCAGTGTGTTCAAGAAATGTTCAGAAAGATCGATGCTAAAATATTGCCTAGCATACCAAAGAACCTTCAACAATGTCAGATGGGCTTTCTTTGCTTTTCCTCTCCATTGCATGGCAGAATGTTTATTAAGATACCGAGCTTTGCACAATGTTCTCTACCATCTTGGCATTCTTTTGTTTGAGCCAACCTCATATGGATGGGCTAAGGGTTGCCTTGAGATCCTTTTCTATAACTGACGTATATGGTTGTGAGTTTCAACTTATGCGTCTGATTCTCTAGTTATGTTCCAAATTCTGTATTGGTGATTATCGATGTCCGGCCTAAAGATCTGGGAATACCTACCAAAGCATGATTTGCTGTTGAAGAGGTGAAAGAGGCAAGCAAACTCAGTGTAGTGGGCCTTGGTGCTAATGTTTGAAATTATTTACAGAATGCCACTTAGAAAAGTCAGAAGATGTTTGTTCATGTGCCTTCAGAAATTGCTGCTCATGAAGTCGAGGAAATCGGTATGCCAATGCTATGTTGTTGAACAGAAAAATGTTGCAACCACTTTTCAAATGTTTTAAATGTTCTCTGTCTAGCTCCTGAAGAAAATCTGAATGCCCACCTTTCTATTTGTGAATGACATCAGATCTTTTGTGCTAAATTTTATGTTCTCCGTCTATCCCTGATGTTGCCTTGGATGCTTATGATGATTGACATGTGTTTTTTGTTTTATAATCGAGCGTATTATTGTAGAAGTTGAACACTTACTGAGGGATGTGAAGGATACAACCATCAGCACCCTTGTAACTGAAGTAATTTCTTTGTAACAATATCTTTGTTCTACGATTTCCAGTTTAAAATTTTTGAAATTTATCTTATGCAGTAAGTTTAACCTTATAATGCTGTTATGCTTGATACAGGTTACCAGCAAACTTGCAGCCTTGAAGGGGCTGGATGCAAGACTCCGTGAGATACAAGGTTATCTAAATCTTGTAATTGATGAAAGGCTTCCGCTAAATCATGAAATTTTGTACCATTTGCAGGTAGGGTTTTCCTTGGCTTCTCTGTCATCCTCCTTGTTGGGATAATTCATCACAGCATATAGATTTGTGGAACATAATGTGATTGTTGTCCTCCCTGTAACATGGCCCTCTCAGTGAGGTCACATGCAAAACAAATCCACTTGTTTGTTTCAGTCAAAATGGCTTACACTATTCCATTTGAACTCTTACTTGGATATTGGTAACGGTCACGCTGGACAGGCACCAGGTACTATGTCCAACTTCATTTGTATCTATTAAAGAATTTTAAGCTAGTGTTTGTGGGTTTCGTTGCATCATAAAGAAGCATTTTGGTGATAATTGCTGAAACAGAGAAACATGCAGAGATTTGATTGAATGTAGTATTTGTGAGATTGCTGGACCGAACATCTGAGTACATGCATCATGTAGTTCAATTTGCATTTAAATGTATCCTTGCTTTTGTATTAGAGGCATATTGTAGGAAACGGCATATGCTCAATACAGAGCTTCGTGCTAACTTACGTTTATTTCCTTTAAGACCAGAAATTGACATTATTTTTTGCAGACTTTTCTCCAGATTTACGGATATGCTTCAGGGTCCATTATGTGCACAAGAAAAGATTATCGGGCCCTTAAATGCTGATTTGGCAATTTCATAATCAACCACACTCCTGTGTATGGCAGTGATTCCCGGGAGTTGCCCCAATTCTTTATGCCACATGGCAAGAGAACTGTTTGTGTGCGCATTATGGGAGCCTCGTAGCATTCCTCGTAGAGTTAAAACACGAGACATACTGGTTAATTAACTGGCATTGGCTGCTTAACTTTTTATTTGGTCAACTTTAGGAGTGCAATTTATATAAGAACTAATTGAAGATCTGCACGGATAATTATGGCTTATAATTATTAAAATTTTATAATAATAAATATTTATAATAAATATTTTTTATTTTTTTAATATTTTATTTACTATATATTATATATTTTTTATTATTTTATTAAATAATATTTTATGTTTTCTTCTTTCTTCCTATTTTTATATCTTCTACACATATTCCAATATCGCCGCATCCCCTCCTGTCGCTCCACTATGGCTCCTCTTCTTTCTTGACAAACATCGATCCCGATCGTACCCTGATCCCCTCTCTTCTTCTCATACCTTCTCTGTGCCCATCGGTGCTGCCCCACCACCTCTCTCCTACTCTCTTGATAGATACCGATCCCGATCGTAGCCTCCGATGCCCCTATCAGTACCACCCCCACTTGTGCCACCACTAAAAGAAGAGAGAATCTCTCTCTCCTTTTCTTTCTTTTCTTTCTTTTTTTTATAAAATAATACATTATTATTATTATTATTTTCTTCCTTCTTGTTCTCATACCTTCTTTGTGCCTGTCGGTGTCACCCCACCTCCTACCACCCCACCATAGCTCCTCTTCTCTCTCGACAAATGTCGATCCCAATCGCACCCCTGCCCCCTCACTTCTGCTCATACCTTCTCCAAACTTTCGGAGGCTATTAAATAAAGAGATTTAGCTTTCAAATCATTGGAGTACCATACTCTATTTACGGATAATATATTAGATTTAATCTAATCTAATCCAATGAATCGATTCAGATCTCAAAATATATTATTTTTTTAAAAAATAATAAAAATATTATTTTTAAAAAAATAAATTAGTATGTTATTATTTTTAAAATTAAAAAAATGATATGTTAACTTTTAAAATAATAATAAATTAATATTTTTTAAAAATATTATTATTATTTTTTATAATATTTTATTTTTTAAAAAAATATTTTTCATTTCTTATCTCTTTCCTACTTTTATTTTTAAAATATTTTTTTTAATTTTTTTAAATACTATTTTATTATTATTTAAAAATAATATTTTGATTTTATGTGGTACAACTAAAGTTATCTAAGATGCTGAGGTGGCAACATCACAATACTCCTCCATAGAATATTATTATATATATATATATAATAGATACATTTTGAATCTCAATTAGGAATTGAGAAGCAAGGTCTAGAAAACATTTTGGTTTTGACCAACCTGTGGAGTTTTGATTTTGGCAATTATAGACATTTCTCTCTAGGTTTTGGAGTTTTGGTAAAAAAGGTCAAGAAAATATTGAGCCTAGTAGTTAGTACAAAACAATTATGAGTTTTTAATGGCTTATAAGTTCTTTATTTTGTGTGGTTTTGGGGTTAGTTTTGGTTCATTTGATATGGTTCGTGTTACTGCAAGGCTCTAGAAGTTGATGTAGAATCATGCTGGGGAGTAGATTAGGATCAAGTCAATGTAGATCGTGATTTGATCTACAAAAAAGTTCCAAGACCTAGTGGTGTATCCTCTGATTCAGGATCCTTCAATGCTTAAGTCAGCTAAGATCTTGAGAATAAATAGTGAAAATAGAGAATAGAAGGTAAAAAAAGAGGATTTGAGTGGAGAGAATTGGGATTCGATCTTCCTTTATTAAGAAAGTCGAGAGCAGATTTTAGTAGAGTGTTGACTTTGTGAATCTTATGCTTACCTTTCGGAAGGATACTCTGTCCTTCTATTTATAGAGAAAATTTGCTTAAGTCGTTTACATCATTTGAAGCTTATTAGGTTGTTAGTTTATTATAATAGAATTACCAGCTCAGTGGCAGCTATGGGCTGTTAACCTATATATAGATTGATTGTAGCATAGCTAGAAGATAGCTATAATTTAGCTAGATGATAGTTGCGATATAGTGAGAGAGTAACATATTTCTCTTGGCTGAGAGTTGAAGATTATATCGACAGGATGGTTTTTAGCTGACCTTGCCTTGAAGTAATGCCGATACTATGAGCATCGATTATAATTGATCTTGGCTTAAGATGCTGATGGTCAAAATGGTGTAAACCCAATCTCATCTTTAGCTATGCTGAGAGTATTCAATTACTGTTTAGAGTATTATTGATGACGTCGTTAATAATCCAACCTCAGCATAAAGGTGCTCGTAGGCATGCTGGCTACAATCAGGTATTAGAATAGAATGCAAATGGGAAGGGCGGCATTATACCGATCTTAGCTCAAGTCATTAACTAGCAGAATAGTAGAAAATTGATCTTGCCTCATAATAAGACAACCATCAGATCTACTGGCATGGTCATGAGGATAGTAGATTGCTAACATCGTCTATCCATCCAAATATGTAAAAAGCTGTAAATTGGCATTTCATTGGTGTAAACCAGTCATCTCAATATATGATTAACTATAATCCTAAATCGGTATTCAACCAATCTAGATACAAAACTAACTATGTTACTGTATCAGCATAGTACCATCAAATCAATTTTGATCTTCATGATGTTGCCATGTGGCTAGGGGTGATTAGTTGTACCAACACTTGCCCTCCATTTTTCAGATCCAAAGTAAAATTCTTTATGATCAATGTGAAATGTTGATCTAAAAGATCTCTTTTAACTTATCCCATCGATAAACGAGCTGCATGACCATAGCCAAAATTATTTTTTTAATGATTTAAAGTGACATGCCATCTTCTTTTAAGGAACTCTACCATATCTGTCACATCCAATAATTAAAGAGGCATGGAGAATTGCGAGTCCATTACTCGTATGACAATGCTCAGATAGTGTGGGCCATGAGGCAATCTGCCATTAAGTGCTCAGGTTATCAGGTGGATTGTGCCTACATGGCTTAATCAGAGCAAAGTGCGCTGAAATGGCTTTTTTTAGATATTCTGGATGGCTGACAAGTGGCTTAGATCTATTGATAAGTAGATTAATCTAGGCCATTATTGCGGTCTATAAATAGGGCTATAGTGATTTTGAAAATTACTTTACTGTGTTGATCCTATGGAGACTCTACTAAAAAGCTTTCCAAAGCCTTCTTGGTGCTAGTGAAACTGGAGGAAGAGATTTCGGTCATCGTCGAAGTCGGAGGAGGAGTTATCAGAGTTGGAAAAAAAGCTTTCACAAAGTCTCTCTTCCCTTTAGGTAGGTCCTTTACTCTTTTGATTGTAGTCTTAGGTTTCTCCTCAATAGGGTTTCTTTTGCTTTCCTTGTCTTCTTTGTTTAGTCCATTTCTTTCCCTTTTTTTTCTTTTGTTTTGCCAAAAATGTCTTCTCATGAGAGCACTTCTTCTAGCAGTGATAAGAGGAGAAGGAAGAAAATTCTAGGTGATCGAATTTCTCAGTCGACCCAACCCCGACTCAAACTCAAGGTGGCTGTTCCATCTCGAGTGACCATTGAGGTCGGTACATCTGGTGAGAATGATTTGGAGTCTTTGATAAGAAAATTTCTGAATTTTCTGGGTTCGGATATTGAGTCCTCCATCCTTATAAACGATGACCTTTATAAACTCAAAGATAAATATATCATCCTTGAAAACTTTCAATTGATAAATTCGGGCCCAAATGACAGAGTTACATAACCTCCAGAAGGCTATTTTGCTTTTTATGATGAGACACTCTGGTTTGGACTATGATTTCTACTCTACCCTTTTATTTGTAATGTTTTGGATTTCTATAGACTCTATCCAACCTAAGTCACCCCTAATGCCATTAGGATAATTCTAGTTTTTATCATCTGTTGCACTTTTGCTACCATCAACCTTAGGATTTCTTTCTTTAAGGCATTATTTATCCTAAAGAAACATCCGACTGAAAAAAGGTTGGTGGTATTTTTTATCCTGGCCAAACTATAAATTCGGTCCTTCCCTTCTTCTATTCACGACTAGAAGAGTCTTTTTTTTTTTGTTTCTTCCGACCTTCCTTAGGATTTTGACTGTAGCTAGGGTAAACCTTAGCTTAAATAGAACTCTAATAGCTAAATATTACCTAGGGATTAAGAGACTCTCAAAGAACTACTAGGTATGAAGGTGCCCAAGCTAAGCCAGCTGATGACTGACCAGTCTTTGTTCGACTTCGATATCAATTAAATTTCTTCCTAGGGTGAGTCTATCATCAAATTTTCTCTATCTTTTGAAATATATGCATTTTTTTTAAAATATTGTTAGTTTTTCTTATGGTAGCACTCACAAAGTTTGATCCGAAATGGCTGGTGGAGATGAAGAAAAGAAAGCAGGAATCCACCAATCAACCTATTACGAAGAGAAGAAAGGAGACTGCCCCTCGAGGAAAGGAGGCTACCGGGCACTTCATGTCAGCATCCCCTTGACCTTCGCCCATTTCTTCATTGAGGCCGCTAGTGATAAATGCAATGTAGTTTTTGCATCACTGCCAGTGTTCAGGGGTCATCGGCAATCCACCGAGGTGGCCCATCCACCTCCCAAAAAATTGATAGCTCACTCGAGGTCTAGCCCATCCTTTGTACCATCGAGATCAAGCCCGTCTTCTATACCAGCCTTGGTGTCCATCAGACCATCTTGACCCTCAAGAGGGTTGAGGCTTCTCGAGGTTGATCCATCGTCGACTTTGATTGACAAGGTCAACCTTTTCCAAGCTTCATTATTGGAGACACCGAGGCTCGGGAGGGATCTGCTATGCACCATGATGCCACAGCATGACCTCAACACCTAGAGAAGGGACTGCACTCTAGAGCAGCTTTTCAACTTCGGGTTTTACAACATCATGGATGTAAGTTTTTTCTTTCTTTTTTCTTTTTCTTTGACATCGGCCTCATATCGACTTCATTTTTCCTTTTCCTTCAATCTGCCGTGTACTCTAGACTATCGAATGAGCACATGGCATGGTTTTATTAAAATAAGAAGTCCCTAGAGGAGGGGCTGTAGGTCATGAAGGATAGCAAAAAGATGATAGAAGAAAAGGCTGCCAAGGAGGACAAGACTGCTGAGGAGTTGAAGAAGTAGCTTTAGGAGAAATTGGCCATAATAAAGAAGAAGAACAAGACTCTGATGGACAATTAGAGGAAAATAAATGAAACAGAGAAAAGACTATTGGAGTGGAAGAAGGAGGCTGATAAAATTCATGAGCTGGAAGCAAAATTGAGATAATTAGAAGAGATAGTGGCAACTCAGGATGACACTATTGCGGCTTGGGACAAAAGTCTTCTTGTATATCAGAGAGACATCGAGAGGTGCAAGAAGGTTGCTGCTTGGGCTGTGAATGAGTACAAATCTTTGGAGGTCTTTCAAGACAAGGTCGTAGAGGCTTCCAAGGAGGCATATGACTGTAGGTTCTTGATCTACAAGTGAAGAAAATTGAGCATGATTTTTAGCATGCATTTTTAAAATATTTTTAAAATTAAAGTATTAAAAACTAAAATTAATTAAATATTAATCTACTGTATGCATTGATCTAATCAATTTAAATCCTACTCAGGATCTAGACATTCTAATATGTAATTTAAAATTTAAATATGATTGATCAGCAAATCAAATCTGCTGATCGATATGAGTTCAAAACTCGATACCTATGCGCGGATAGTTGATCACCACAATCTGAATCTACCGAATAATGCTTCGATATTGCACTACAGCCATACATATGTCCAACCTATATGGTTGGTCCATACGGAGCTCCTGATCTCGATCAGCCCCACTGGAGTGCTAGCTCCTCATCGGAGCCTTCAATGGCTGATCATGATCGATCCAATCGATCATCTTTTTTCTAATCTTCTAGATATTCTAAAAAATTAAAATATATGCTTCAAAGGATGATGAAGTGGTATTTCAAATTTGGTGGTGATCCGATGCTCATAACACTCGATCTGTCTATCCGATCTAAGATTCCCAAGTCTTGGGTTTCACTCGGCCCAAAAATTCTGATGCACTAAAAATCCTCTCACACCCTCTCTGTATGGAATTTTTCCATGAAATAAGTTTTTATGGAAAGATGACTTTTGACTCTATAAACTCTGTTTAGATAATATCTAAAAATTGAGTGTCCTTAGATATGAAAATCAGAAGAGAATAGAGGCATGAAGGAAAAATAAAGTGCTATAGGATTTTGCTCAGTCTTTTCCTTTTCCAAAGCCTCATCCAAGAAGGTGACGAGTAGAAGGACTCTCCTTCTACTCCCCCTCTATTAGAAATTACCAAAAAAATGTGTGACAAAAAGTTAAGGTAGGTGTGGAGAATAGATAAGGAAGAGATTAGGTTTTTCAAATTTCAAACCAACCAAGTTGAATTCAAAATTCAACTTAGTTTAAACTGGTCCAACCCTTGGATTAGGTTAAAGGCAGAAGAAAGGAATGGTGCACATTCATTTTTGCATGAAAAATCTCATGCAAAAATCAGAGGAGGGCGTGGGTCAAGGTGGAAAAGTCAAATATGGTGGGTGCTAGGGAGAATTTAAATTCAAATCTCATTTGACTTGATCCTAATTGGTTTCAATCAAACCAATTAATTTAAACCAATTGGATCAGGTTTAACACAACCAAATTAGGCTTAATTCAAATCAATAAAATTTTAATCAAATTAAAAATTTATTAGATCCAAATCCTGATCAAATCTCTATTAGCGATTAGGTCATCTCATGACCTGATTGGATCAAACCCAATCAAATCAAATTTAATTGGACTTGATTAAATCCTCATCGCTTAATCAAATTAAGCTAATCAGCAATCAAATTGCTAATTAATTTTTCAAAAATATTAGAGTTCTAATTAGATGGGTTACAGGGCATCAGAGTTTCATTAATACGAAACTCCTGAAGAGTTCCAATCTAGTGGGACTCTTGAACCCAGTGTCATAAATGAATGGAACTCACGATCATAGAGTCCCAAATCAGTGGGACTCTTAATCAGAGAGTTTCAAATGAATAGATCTCAGAGTCCCAGTCCACTAAGATCCTTGGTTACAGTATCCCAGTCCAGTGGGACTCTTGACCATAGAGTCTCAGGTCATCGGGACTCTCGATCAAAGAGTCCCGAACATGAAGGACTTAGAGTCGCAGACTAGTAAAACTCTTGGTCATAGAGTCTCAGTCCAATGAGATTCTTGACTATAGAGTCTTAGATCATCGAGACTCAATATCAGCCATCAAATCAGGTAGAAACTCCTATTATGTGTGACCCCATAGGTTCGAATCCTAAGTCGATAGTATAGAAACTAATTTTCTGTACCAATCGATGTGACCATCTAGCAATGGTACCCAACATTCGGATAGATCGAATAATTGCAATGCAACATCGGCGAACCTATGGCATGTAATTACCATATAATTCATCCTCTTGACCTCCATGCTCAATAGACAATCTAGGATTTACTGTCAATCCTAAAATTCGTCTATAGTATATTTCAAAACTCAGTATCCATCACATGGACCACCCTAGTCGAGGGTTTGCTAAATTAAAATACAGTGATACACTTGCTCCAACACTTAGAGGGGTCAATTCCATCTTGACTCACACACTGACAAGCCAAGTACTTGACTGCACCCAGTAGCCTTCCATCACTGAATTAAAAATTCAGGTAGTCCAGTACCTAAGTGTAGTGAGTTGCTTGCAGGTCACCATAGTGATCTTAGGTCTAAGGGACATATCCATATCTTTCGTGAGAAACTCTTGATAGTAGAGAGCTCCGCAGTTGGATCACATTCAGTAAAATGTATCCCTACACTTCATTTGCACACCATAATAGTATCTCCATACTTTTTGGTTAAGAGGATAATCAACACTTATGGCACACAACGATTTACACTCGATATGTTGATGTCCTGGGTAACAACGAATCATTTGGTCGCGAACACATTTGAGGACTAAATGATAAATCTTTCTTTGTCAAGTCTAAATAGTCTTAAGGACTTCATCATAGAAGAGTTCATTACAAAAAGATGCATAAAATGATGAAAAAGTTAAAATAATAATTTTATTTATTAATAATTTAAGTATAATTATATTTAGCTCAATCATCTATAATTTAGATGAATGGTTTTAGGATACAATTTTCAAAAACTCCCACTTAGACTAAAGCCACTCAGAATAATATCGAATACCCATCTTTTATTTATGATTATCGAACTCTTTGATTCCTAGAGCTTTAGTAAAGGGGTTGGCCACGTTCTACTTTCCATCGATCTTTTGAAGCTCGACATCACCTCGCTCTACGATTTTTCGTACAAGATGGTAGCGATGCAGAATATGTTTGATGCGCTGATGTACCTTTGGCTCTTTCGCTTGAGTTATGACTCTAGTGCTGTCATAGTAAAGCAGAACTAGAGCATTCAAGAAGGACACCACTTTCAGCTTATCGATAATTTTTTGCAGCCACACAGCTTTTTTTGTAGCATCAGATGCCGTGACATACTTCGCCTCGCACACAGAATCGGCTATAGTGTGCTACTTGAAACTCTTCCAACAGACCGCTCCACCATTTAGGATAAACATAAAATCTGACACACTTTTGCTATCATCATGATCTAACTGAAAATAAAAATCAGTATATCCCATAAGTTTCAAATTAGTATATCCATAGATGAGCCACTGGTCCTTGTCATTTCTCAAATACTTCAGAATTGTCTTCACAACCTTTCAGTGATTCTCACCTAGGTTAGACTGGTATCTGCTTACTACTCCTAGTGAGTATGCCACATCTGATCTCGTACACATCATGGCATACATAATAGAATCCACTATCGAAGCATATGGTATTCTACTCATATGCTCTCTCTCTCTTCAGGAGTTGCCGAACAATCTCTCTTTGAGAGCAAAATTTTATGACCCATCGAGAGATAGCCTTTTTTGAAATTCTTTATGCTGAACCTCTTTAGCACGGTATCATGTATGTAGACTGAGATAATCCTAGCAACCTTTTAGATCTATCCCTATAGATCTTCATCCCTAGGATGTAGAAAGCTTCTTCCAAGTTTTTTATAGAGAATTGAGACGACAGCTAAATCTTTATTTCTTATAATGCAGGGATGTCATTTCTGATTAAGAGAATATCATCAACATATAGTACAAGAAATACAATAATAGAACCATTGTTCCATTTATACACGTAGGATTCTTCTCCATTCTTAACGAAGCCATACGTTCTGATTAGTTTATCAAAATGCATGTTTCAACTCTATAATGCTTGCTTCAATCTATAGATGGATCTTTGAAGTCTGCACACCTTAGACTCGTCTGTGGATGTGAAACTCTCAGGCTATATCATATACATCTTTTCATCTAGTTCTTTATTTAGAAAAGCTATTTTCACATCTATTTGTCAGATCTCATAGTCTAGGTATGCTGCTATCGCAAGCATGATCCGAATAGATTTGAGCATTGCTACTAGAGAAAATGTCTCATCATAGTCAATACCATAATGCTGATGATATCCCTTGGCAATTAGATGGGTTTTATAGATCTCCACCTTCCCATCTACATTCCATTTTCTTTTGAAAATCTACTTACACCCAATGAATTTTATCCCTTCAGGTGGATCAACTAATGTCCATACACTGTTGACCTTCATGGACTCTATTTTAGACTTTATGGCTTCTAACCACTTATCAAAGTCAGACCTCTGCATGGCATCCATGTAGGTGATTGGATCCATATTGTTCTCATTAAGTTCGACAGGATCACTGTTCCAGACCAAAAAATTATAGTATTTATTCGATTGATGCAGTACTCTACCGGATCTTCTTGGTGCCATTTCAATAGGCTCTAGATTTGATCTTATCAAATCTAGTTCTGCAGGATCACTAGAATATGTCGGTTCTTTCACCTGTCGAACTTCATTAAGTTCAACATTAGAGATAGCTGTTTCTTCACTAAGAAACTTCTTTTCCAAAAAAATTGCTTTATTACTGACAAACACCTTTTGTTCGTCAGCAAGGTAGAAGTAATAATCCCTAATTTTCTTGAGATATCCTATGAATAGATATTTATCGGACCTAGCACTATTATAAAAATGGCCTATGACAGCACTTACTATGGCAGTAGTTTTCAAAACCGCTGCCATAGCTCCTACAATAGTGGTTTTCGTTAACCATTGCTATAGGTCGGACTTATGGTAGCGGTTAGAAATCCTAGAAGATTGATCTGATAGTTGCAAGGTAATCTCTATAAGTTTCAGTTCTTCCAATCCTAATTGCTTATATATAGAGTATATCAGTATGTTTATGCTAGCCCCTAAGTTTAATAGAGTCTTATAAATATTAGTCTCTTTGATAATGCATGAAATTATAGGGGACCCTGGATCTTTGTACTTAATCGACACTTGACTCAATAGATAAAATCTTATACTTGCTGCTAGGAAGGCTTTCTTAGATAAATTGGTTGTCCTTTTCTTTGTGCATAGATCCTTAATTTAGAACTTTGACGTAGGTCGGAACTTGCTGGATCATGTCTAGTAGAGAGATATTTACTTGGACTTATTTAAACATCTCTGGCATTTTATCCAAATGTTTCGATTGTTTATTTGACCTTAGTCAGTTCAGAAAAGGAGCTATAGGCTTGATGGGTCCTACGAGCGGGTTTGATGAATCATCGAGTGCTGCTGACTTAGGCTCTTTAGATTGGTTCTAATGGGTAGGTTATTCAGAAGATGGCTCAGATGATGACTTTTCTTGACTCTCAATCATATGCACTTTATTGTCCACTTATTTCTCCAACCTTAGGGTATGAATTGCATTCACTTGATTGACTTGGTTTCTATGTTAGGGTTATGGACCATTCTGGGCTCTCAGATTGGGTTCGAGTTGGCTAGGCTATCTACCTCTATCTCTCTCTCTCATTAATAATAGAGGCTAGCTGATCTACTTGCATTTTCAATCAAACAATGGCTTGAGTATTGATATTTAGAAGTTGACCCATGGTCTGCATAAAGTTATTTAGGATGACACTGGTGTCAGCAGTTAATTTTGTCAGGACTTCTAGACTTTTTTCTAGTGCACTGAGCCTTTTTTTTATCATTATTAAATTTTGGTGCATTGTTCAATATTAGGTTGGGCCTTAGGTTAGACTGGTTAAAGCTAGGATCGCTTGAGTTTGAGCCTTACGACCATAAAAAGTTTGGATGATTCCTCCATCCTGAGTTACATGTGGATGCACAAGGGTTTTTCATTGGGTTTTGATATGTAGCATTTACTTGCGCATACCCATTCTCCATTGGGTTCATCAGGAGAGGATATTCTTCAAGGACATGATCTAATGTACTGCATTCGTTACATATGGGTGTAGACACTTGATTTACATTGGCAAATCTCTGAAATTTTAAGGCCTTTAACTTTCATGTTAAAGTGATAATTTTGGCCTCTGCAGTTAGGAATGTTGGAAGTTGGTGTATACCACCTCTTATTGGAGTAGGTTTCTTAATTGCCTCCCATTGTAGATTCTTTTCTACTAGGTCCTCTAAAAATTGCCAGACCTCATTAGGTTTCTTGTGCATGAATTGGCCCTAGCACATTGACTCTAGCATAATTCTAGAATTTAGATCCAGACCTTCATAAATAATTTGGCACAACCTTCATGTTTCTATTCAGTGATGTGGACATTGACTCAAGAGTTTCTTTAATCGATCTAGACACTTTCAGAAAGACTCTTTTCTAACTGATAAAATTGATTAATTTTGTTTCTTAACTTAACTGTTTTATGATATTGAAAGAACTTCTCAAGAACACTTTTATAAAACCATCCCACATTGTGATTGAGTGGTTGGGTAGACTACATAGTCACTTTTTAATATTTTTCTTGAGAGCAAAATTAATCAATCTAAGTTTAATAGCATCTTTCAAGAGTTGATGTATTCTCATGGTATCACATACTTTCTCAAATTCTCTAATGAAAATATATGCATCCTCAATCCCAGTGAATTTAGAAAGCATATTAATGATTTGAGGTTTAATTTTAAAATTTGTTACATTAGTTTGGGGTAGTCTAATACAAGATAGTTGGATTGACCCAATAGGATAGCAAAGATCTATTAGGATCTGAGGTTCTTAATCTATTTCACCCATTATGGACTCAGAGATTTTTTGGATTAGGATAGGATTTGAATCTTTTCTCACTAATCGACTAGATTTTCTTTTCCAAGTTGCAATTTTATAATTTCATTTTTTTTTTTGGAAGAAGAGAGAAGAAAAAGGAGAGGGTTCTAAAGATAAGTCCTAAGGAGTCCTAAATCTAGAGATGAAAGAGAAGTATACTTTAATTAGGTTTAAATTTTAATAATAAGTAAGTTATAAATATAATGAAAACTATACTTAGGATTTGCCTAGACCTAGCCAGCTCCTAACTACCAAGATTATCTTTAAGCCCTCCAAGTATAAGATCAGCCACTCAACTATCAGGTAAGTATAAGATTGGTGGGGGTCCCCCGTTGCTTTTCTTAGATACCAATAAAATTGATCAGATAAGTTAATGGAACTAATTAAATAACCATCTTTCTTCGAGACGTGACCCTTAAGCTACTTGGTTTAGACACCAATCAAATTGACTAATCCTAATCTGGTCCAACTCTTAGGGTTCCTTATCCTAGTGAGCTCGAGTTTCTAGGATTGATGTCTAATTAATTTTAAGAATTATGGTTAGATTATGCAGATGTAAGGAAGTGATTTGTAAGCTAAGAAAGAGTGATCAAATCTTCACCTTATCTTGGTTAATGGGTTGTATCCTTAAGGTATTTTATGAGTATGCAATATAAACAAAGCAAGATATCAAAATACAAGTGAAATTTTTTTTTTAATTTTTTTAATTTATTTTTCTATATTAGTTAAGTATTATGATGTGTTAGTGTCTCTTTTTTTTATATGTATTTAGGAAAATAAAGAAAAGGAGATTTGAATTAGTTTCAAATACTAAAGTCAACTAGATATAAAAGGCAGAAATTTAAAGAGTGCTAAAGAAGCAATTAATCAATTAGAAAAATAAAACAATAAATAAAAATATATTATTTTAAATTTTTAAAAAAATTGAAGCAATCCTACTATAATCTCCGACAATGATGCCAAAAATTTGATACTCATCGTTATAGCACCAAAGATAAAATTAAATTGATCCTACTAGTGATTAGAACAGTAGTGAGTTAGATATCGATTTTCTTAAAAATTATAAACTAAGTTACTCTAATTTTAATTATAAATAAAATTTTAAATTAATCTTTAAAGTAAAAATTTAAAGAAGTATATTAAAAGAAATTTAGCAAGTTATTAACAATTCAGATCTAGCAAATTAAAATAAAAGAAAGCAAGTACTAATTAACTAGGATTTTAAGAATCAGTTGTAGATATTCTAGATTTTTGAATCCATCTTTAACATGATTTTGGTAATTCTTTTTAATGCAAAAATTTAAATTTTGAATACTTAGTTATGATTATAAATTATTTTCTTAGAACATGAATTTGTTGGTTTGTCATACAGGGTTTCTAACTCTACTTTCAAAACTTATTCAAAAATCAATTACAGTAAAATTAAAAATTAATCTAATTATTTTTTTAGAGCTATAGATTTTATCAAAAAATTCTACATAATTAGGATCTAATGTGACATACATGCATGGAAATATGAAAATAAAAATAATCAGCAGTAAAACTATTTTACTACGGTACGTGCTCAAAATACGTTACCTTTGTATGGATAGTCGATCTCCATAATTTGATCACCACCAGAAAGATTTGATTATCATGATGCAGCCACACACGTGTCTGACCTTCATGGATGGTCCTCTCAAGTGCCAGCTTGATTATCATGATTATCATGATTTGATTATCATGGTTATCATGATTATCATGATTATCATGATTCTAATCGGCTCCTCTCAAGTGCCAGCTTGATGATGGAACGATCTTGATGGCTGAATCTGATCGAATGATTCGATCTCCCTCTATCGATTTTTTGGATGCTCCAGATCAGCAGCAGAGGTAGAGGAGAGGAAGAGGAGGATCTCCTAAATGTTTCATGAAGTTTTGACGATCAGAACTCATGAAAATAGATGCAAAACCCTAGATCAAAAACTAGAGCAACACATGCACTCAAACCCCGGCACCCTCCTTTCTCTCTTATTTTTTCTCTCTGATTTTTTTAAAAAAATTTTCTCATGCAAAGGGATGGCTCACGCATGTAGAAGGGAGGTTTCTTTGATGTTCATGCATCCAAAAAATTCTAGGAATTAAAATAAGGGCACAAACTCAAGGGATATGGCGTGGAAGGATAAGATAAGGGATTGGTTCATTCAAACTCAAACTCCTTTTGAATTTGAATGCAACCAATCTCTTCTTATCCAAATGGTGCACGAGAAGGAGGGGCACACACCCTCTTTTGCATGGAAAAATGCATGAGAAACTTCTTTCTCATGGAGAATACGATGGCACAAATTTTGGTGAGGTGGTGCATGGGTAGACTAGGTCAAACTAGTCTTAATACATCTTATCCAATTGAACCAACCCAAATAAATTTGGTTAGACCCAATTAGACCAGATTAAATCCAACTAATTTAGGCTTAATTAGACTTAATTAAATTCTAATTAAATCAAAAATTGATTAAGTCCAATCATTGATCAAATCAGAAATCAAACCTTCTCAGTGATTAGGTCATCTCATAATCTAATCGGATCAAATCCAACTGAATCTAACTCAATTGGACCTGATCCTAAAATAATTACTTATAAATATAAAGTCCAAATACAATGGGTGTTCGGACAATAGAGTTCCATCAAAATAAAATTCTTGATTGAAGAATCTCAAACCAGTGGGACTCTTGACCCTAGTATCCCAAATGAATGGAACTCATGATCATAGAGTACCAGACCAGTGGGATTCTCGATCACAGAGTTTCAGATAAGTAGGACTCAGAGTCTTAGAGTAGTAGAACTTTTAGTCGAAGAGTCTTAGTCCAGTGAAACTCTTGACTATAGAGTCCTAGACCAGTGGAACTTCTAATCATAGAGTCCCAGACAAGCAAGACTTAGAGTCCTAGCCCAGTAGGACTCTCGGTCCAAGAATCCTAGTCCATTGAAACTCTTGACCATAGAGTTTCAGTCTAGTGAAATTCTTCATCAGCCAGCAGATTAAGTAAAAATCTCTAATGTGTGTGACCCCACAGGTTCGAACTTAAGCGGTAGTATAGGAATCAATTTCTATACTAATCGAAGTGACCATCTAGCAATGGTACCTCACGTCTGAATAGATCGAATAGTTGCTATCGTAACATTCAGAACCTATGTAAATATGATTATTACATAATTCATCCCTTTGACCTCTATGTATAGGATAACTCAGAGTTAAACTGTCAATCCTAAAAAGTACATCTAAATCATGTCTCAAAGCTATTAATCCCGTGACTCCTCACTAGGACTACCCTAGCTAAGATTTTGCTAAATTGAAACATAATTGAATACAACTCCTAAATCAAAGTGTCAATCCTATTTTAACTCACACACCGACTCCTCAAGTACTTGACTATGTCTAAAAATTTTTCATCATTGAATTAAAAATTTAGATAGTCTGGCATCAAAGCACAATGAGTTGCTTGAAAGTCACTATGGTGATCTCAGATCGGAGGGATACTTATATCCATATTCTATCGGAGCAAATCTTGATAGCAGAAAAGCTTCAGAGTTGATCATATTCAGTGCAGATGTATCCTTTTATCTCACTTGCATGTTATACCAGTATCTCCACATCCTTGATTAAGAGGACAACCAACCCATATGGCATAAAATGACCTACACTCGATAAATATTGTTGTTCTTAGTAACAACGTATCATGTGGTCATCAATAGATTTAAGAACTAAACAACAAATCCTCCTTTATTGATTCTAAATAGTCCTAAGAATTTTACCACAATACAAAAGTTCATTAGAAGATGAAAAAGATTTATGATGAAAAATATCAAAATAATTTTTATTTATTAATAATTCAAATACAAGTACAAGAATAGTTCAATCATCAATAAGCTAATGATTAGCTTTGGGACACTATTCCCAGCAGAATCATGTCTCTCGATCACAATCCATCCCTATAGAAAAATAAGTTATTCAATACTTAATTTCTAAACATTTAAAACATGACTTTCAAAGATTTCTCTCTAATACAAACTATTAAATTGAGTATGGATTATATCTCTTGACACAATCCATCCTAATAAATATAGTCTATTTAGATCTTAATCAATAGCAAGTATGTTAATACAAAGATAAGATATCATGCATAGAAAATAAAATTTATTTAACAATAAGCAAGAGAACATTGCATAAAAAAGAAATTACAAAAGATGAAGAAAAAAATTATAATCCATGCTAGAAGACTTCTTCTACTTCTCCAAAACTCAGCCTTTTGGCCATGCATGCTTGAGGATTGCTTTAACTTGAATCTAGGCATAGAGGTTTTGTGAAGGAAGATAGGATGGAAAGAGAAGGAAACAGCTTGGAAGAGAGGATGAGAAGGGAGAAAAGGGAGAGAGGGAAGGCTACAACTTGGTTGTGGCATTGGGAGGGTTGGATTTGGTGTAGAGAGGGATCTTATAGAGTGGGGAGGTAAGGAGAATTTGTGTTAGATTAGGAGTTATGAAGAGGGTTGAATTCCAGTGGATTCTCACTGAACCCATTCCATCATAGCCCGCACCCACAAACACCCAATCGAATCGTGCCTAGACTGAACCTGCCATTATGTGAAGAAAAAAATCAGATGTTATTGTGCTGTGTGCTGCAACAAAAGACCACTTTTATTTCCATGGATCGTGGTGGATCAGGTGCATGCCATTCCCATAAGCCGTGTGAAGTATGGATACCTTTAAAGCCCAGCACGGCTCTTCCTTAAGCCATTTCCAGAAAGAAACAATTATTTCTTTCAAATGCCCCCCCCACATCCTTTATAATTTCTTAAATAGTTTATTCTTTTATTGTAATGCCATATGCATCCTCTTTTATTTTGAATCTATTTTTTAATCCATCTTGAGTCCAATTTACTTTCAATTTGAGTTCTTTTAACCTATGAATCAGGCTTCTTGCATTGGTGATCATCTTTCCTGTAAAAGATAAATAAAAAATTAATTTCTAAAAAATAAAGATGAATTAATTTATTAATTGATACTTTTGTAGATATCTTTATAATATTTATCAATTATGTAGCTATATGGAGCCTTCCTGTGCATGTTAATTATAGTAGGTTCATTATAGGAGTAGAATTTGCACTTAGATGGGATCTATCAATTTTGGTAGATAAGAAGAAGTCTTATGCATTTATGAAACTGAGTTTTAAAGACCATGGCTATGGTAGTGTGAATAATGGAAAAGAATTTTTATGAGATTTCACATATAAACTTGAGTAGAATAAATCTTACATATGAGAGATAATGGGATTTGATGTATTTTTCATAACCTCCATCTTATCAGAATTCACAATAGAAGAACTGAATCACACAGTAACTGCACTTGGAGAGATTTATCTATTCTATTCTATTGGATTGCTACTATATACTGGTAGATATCATTAATGGATGGGTAAATTATAAAACCCCTCCTGAGTTTAGGTATAAATTACACTTACATCCAAAAGTTTGAAAAATATACCATTATATTCTTAAGATTTATTTTTAACCTACACTTTAACCCATGTGAAGGAGATTTTTGTAGGTTAAAAATAAGCCTCAAGGATATAATGGTATATTTTTCAAATTTTTGAGTGTAAGTATAATTTACATCTAAACTCAGGAGGGTTTGGGTAATTTATCCTGTGAGATTAATGAGAATTATTTTGATGATCAATAATTCTAATTGGTTGATTTAAAATTATTTCAATATATTGAAAAGAGTTTCATTAATGATATTATTGATCATGATCATAATATATCTCACTACTAGATAAAATAGAATCTATAGGAGTTTGGATAATTTATCCTATGAGACTAATGAGAATTATTTTAATGGTTAATAATTCTAATTGATTGATTTAAAATTATTTCAATCTATTGAAAGAAGTTTCATTAATGATATTATTGATCGTGATCATAATATATCTCACTACTAGACAGAACAGAATCTATAGGATCACACATAAAAAAAAATTGATCTAGAATTTGATATTGGACTTAAGAAGTCCTAATTAGGTTAGGATTTATAAAATCCTAATAGATTTAGATTTTTTATACTAGCACATGATTAAACTCAAATTCTCTTAAGACTTGGACTCCTTATTGGATAAGGAGTTGACTAGTCAAAAGCATATGGTGCTCCAAGAGTTGGACATCCAAAACCAACCTTATTCCACGTGAAAGCTAGGGAGGCATTCAAGGTTGTCTGTAAGCCCAAAGTGAGGAGCCTTGAGTCCTTCTGAAACAAGGCTTTGACTAGTCAAAGCCATGTGGAGATGGGATTAGGGATGAGGCCTATCTAAATTCAAACCCAGAGAGGGTTGACAGTAAGAGATCTAACGCCCTTTTCTCTTGCATGCGCCCAACACACACGCCTTCTCTCTCTCTCTCTCTCTCTCATGCCTCTAGACATCTTTCGTGGCCAAGATAGTCATCTCACACACCCAACATCCTCCTTTCTCATGCCCAAGAGAAGAGGATATCTTCTATTTCTTTCTTGCATTTGAACCAAGAGTTTGTTCAAATTGAGGGTTGACGTCAAGATTGTTGCATGTTGATTTTTCTTGAAGAAGAAAGATCAAATCAGGAGAGCATCATAAGCCATTCTTGTATGGATACCTGTAGAGGCTAGACGTATGTGTAGCTTCAACAGAACCCGTGAAGACATCCACGACCATCGGATCACGATGAAGGTCTACCCATGCAAAGTAAGGATCTAATCTTTATAATTTTAATTTACATCTTGATCTTGGGATCCTGTTTTGAGATGAGATCTCATGCTTGCATGTGTATTTTAATCTGATTTTATTCTATAGTATGTTCAATTTAATCATGCATACTCGTAGGATTTCCTTCACAACTATGGGTGGTTGGATGTAGGTTTGTGGTCCGGTCACCAGAAAATAGATAGGAGGGAGGTGGACAACTATGGGAAAACCACTACTCTTCTCCTCTCATCCGTTCCTTTCTACCTTAATTTATTTATTTATTTTATTCCAACAAAAATTCTAGATCCTAGGTCTAAAAAAAATAAATGGATAAATAAAAATTAGAGTCCAAGAACGGATTCAAGCTGTCGGAAGAGAGGTCCATTTTTTCTTCATTTTATTTATAAATAATAAACATTAAGATGCCAAGAACAAATCTAAAATATGACATAAAATTTTTTAGAACATGAACCGGATAAAATAGTATAGAAGTTGCTCTGATACCACTGAATGTAAGAAATATTAATTTAGATGTAGAAATAAACATAGCTCCAGCTATTATTGTTCAAACCCAAAAGAATCAACTGCAACATGAAGAAATCCTAGAGATACTCCTTGATGTCGTTGAGCAATGTCTTGGTTTCTTTAAATCTAATGTGAGTATATCCTATGGGAAGGATCTCACAAGCTTTCAAATGAGTATGGGATCAAGGTCCATAGGTATCCGCCTCATCCATCAAAGGTAGTATCTAAATCAGTCACAAAAATTGGAAGATGGATGGTATTTACGATGGTTGTATATAGTTCAAATTTATCAAATTATCTAATATATCCTCATCACTTTATTAGAGGTCTATCTTTAATCAAAGTTTAGATTAATTAAAACATGTAAAATAAAATCTGATGCATATTAGTGTGAGCTATCTGGATGGGTTGGAGAAATCATAATATTTTGTTCTTGAAGTCCAGCTCGAGCCTAGTCCGAACTGCATAGATCATAAATAGTTATGCCTAGTTGGTCGCTTCCTCCCCTCACATCCTACTTTTTCTCGTCTTCATGCCATAGATTTCTCCCCTTCGTGGCTAAGACCTGACTTGAAATGGTAGCCCAAGCAAATTCACGCTCGGAATTAAGAAATAGGCATGAAGACCAAGCCAATCTGAGTTCGAGCCTAATTAATTAGACCCAATAAACAACCTAAATTAATAATGCCATAACGTTTTCCTAGTTTTGTTTTGCTACGTTTTCCCATTATACTCGACTCTCTTTCTTCTCTTCTTTATCGTCTTTTCTCATTTTTCCCACTTTTATTCTCCCTTTAGTGTCTGTGATCACCACCAACAACAGCCCCCTAGGGCTCTTTTAATTACCCACAACGTGTAACATTTTTTTCTTGCTGAAAGGTAATGATCGGATGAAAACCAAAGCAGAGAGGGGCACAGATGAGGTTGGAACCAATCTCAGCAGTGCTATTCCGTCTCTCCTATCCTCTTCAAATTCCTCATCCAAACAAGAGTGTAATAATTCTCACCCAATGTAGATTGAACGCACGAGAAAAAAAATCAAGAATAAACACCTAAAAAAAATAATAACAAGAAGAGATAATGCAAGAAAAAATTTAGGATAGAAGAGAAAATCTATTAGGAGAATTCAAACTTGCTATCTCGCAAGAAGCCTTCGTTACAAGATATACAACAAGTTGCTTGACGCTCTCAAAAAAGAGCACAACACTCATCCCCCGCTTCAAGCTGGGAAGACATCCTATAAGTTATGTTGTGTACATTGCGGGCAATTTGAAAATAACGTAGATTATTTCAATAGTTTAGTATTAGCATTACCGAGTAATATACTATGTTTGATAAATATAGGTAATATTAGTTAAAAATTATTAAAAAATTTTATAATATTCTCACTATGACAAACAAGCTTACAGTAATCAAAAATTAAAATTTAAATATCTTTCAATAAATATTGCTTTCTTTCCTGAATGAGTTAAAATATATATATTATGTATGTATGTATGTATGTATATATATATGTATATGTTATATATATATACATATGTATATATATATATATATATATGTATATATGTATATATATATATGTATGTATGTATATGTATGTATATGTATATATTATATATATTGTGTATGTATGTATATATATATGTATGTATATGTATGTACGTATGTATGTATGTATGTATGTATGTATGAGTGTATGTATGTACGTATATATGTATATATGTGTGTGTGTGTGTATGCACGTATATACATATTTACATATGTATATATATATATTTGTATATACATACATACATACATACATATATGTATGTATGTATGTACGTACGTGTGTGCCTGTATATATATAGACTAAGTTTCAGTCAATCGGATCTCAGTCCATATTCGATTGGATCCTCGATCATTGGATCGACGAGCATATCTAAAAGGCTCCTAAATGGAGGACTTCTCTCACCATTAGCTGACTTGGCGTGTTAAAAAAAAAAAAAGATGTGATGGAAAAAAAGTTGACGTGATGCCCCCATCTATTTGAATCTCTCTCCTCCACTAGCTATAAATACTAATAAATACTAACTCCTACTGAAATAAACAAAAACCACCATAGGATAAACATAAACATCAAATAATAAACATAAAGTATTTATTTATTATATATTGTTTGTGTTTATTCTATGAATTTTATATTTATTTTAGGTAGTTTATTTTTATTTGGCTTTTGAAGGCACCTTCAACCTTCATGAAGGCACCTTCATACTTGAAGGCGCCTTCATGCTATCCAAAGGCCAAATAAACACAAATTATCCAAAATAAACACAAACTCCATAGAATAAACATAAACAATATATAATAAATAGAATCTTTGTGTTTATTATTTGGTGTTTGTGTTTATCCTACGAAGGTTTGTATTTATTTTAATTTTTATTATTTTTTATATCCAGCAGGGGAGAAAGTGGTGCGGACACCGGAGCCACCAGAAGTCGATAATATAATTTAGATTCAATTTGGATTGAAGAAGCCATATCAGAATAACTCTACTTCAGTTATTTTATCCTAGTCCTTTTGATTTAATCAATTAGTTCTTTTGATACATTTAATTTTGGGTCCATAGGACCATACTTGGGTTTATTTTGGATTGAGCCTTATTTGAAAAAAGATCATCATAAAGAAGCAAGCTTGGTCCATGTCATCTTTGGAGCCACCACCCTCCACATGCCTAGGGAGAAAATATACATACCAGCATATGCCATGCCCAAGGATCCTCATGCCAAGTTGTGCTAGGCATTAAGCATCCACATGGAGTTCCTTTTCTTTCCTAGGATTTCTTAAGAGTTCTTGATTTCTTACTTATTTTATTAAAAAGCTGATTTCTTCTCTACAGTTTCATAAAAGATAGATATAATATATTATTATATTTGGAAACCATACATAATGTTTTATTAGGAGGGTTGATTTTTTTTTCTTGTAAAGGAAATAGGATTCCTAAAGAAATAGAACCCTTAGGGTCCTATATAAATCCATGTATCTTTCATGAATGAGACAATAAATAAATGAATCAGTTTATAATTTTCACAAACACTTATATTGGTCGCTCTGAGAAGAAGAGGGTGTGAGACCCAAAATCATCCCATGAGGGGAGGGTGTGAGGCCCACCTTTTTTTATCTCTTTAACCTTCATTTTCTTGTGATTCAATGTTCTTTCAACCCCGATTCATCTTCACCATCTACCTACATAAGCCTATTCCATCAAAAGAAGATCAGTCTCCTCCAAGATTTTCATCTATCATGCAGAGAGAGAAAGAGTGATCTATTATTCTACAGATCAAACGTTGACAAGGATCTTCGTTCCTTCTCAACTGATCTTTGATTTTTACTTATTTTTTTTAGATCCGATGTTGGTAAAGACCCAATTCTTTATCGATAGATCTGCTTGGTTAAAAGATTAAAAGTTCTAATCATGATAGTTTCTTAACTACCATGATCCAGATTCTTCTTATCTTTTTTTTGCATTTATTGCAAGCTTAATTTCTTGCTATCCTTCATTCCATTTATATATATTTTTATAATTATTTACGAGCATGTTTAATTTTTGCTATCTATCTATTTACTTTATTATTGCTAGTTATTTACCGATCTCTAAAATGGCATTCATCAGCATTATTTAGATTGATCATGCTTTGGTTCCGTGTCCATTAGTCACGCCTCCTAAGTAGAGTATAGGCAACTATATTATCTATCCTAGGAATAATATGCCACGATCGGACATGATTTATTATTGACAAACAGAAGGAAGCTTGGTCTTTTCTTTTTCTTTTTTTTTAGACTGTCCCACATCAATTTGGTATCAGAGTCAGATTGGTTAGGACTTTAGTTTAAATTCTACAATTTAAAATTTCTGCAAGTTAAATTTTCATAATTTAAATTTTGTAATTTACTTTTCAGTATTTTTTTTACTACATCTTATTCCTGCATTCTGGACTTGTATGACCACTAGATCAGATACCCAATACTAACATCCTACTTTCTCATCCAGTACCAACATTGATCCTAATACAGCAGCCATCATTAATGACCTGATTGAGAAGTTTGATGATATGAAAGATTTTATGAAAACCATGAGTGAAAGAATAATAGTATTAGAAGAAGCTAGGCAAAGATAATCTGAACCCAAGTCTCCCCAACTACCTATAGGATAGAGAAGAAGGAACCTCGATCTAGATCAACCTATAGCAGCAAGCCCCCATTATAACCAGTTCGACCAGGATGAGCATGTCCTTAGGAATGTGAAGATCGAAGCCCCAAGTTTGATGGTTGTCTAGATCCGAGAGAGTACCTTGATTCAAAATCAGGCATGGACCACTATTTTGGATGGTACGAAATATATGAAGCAAGGAAAATTAGGTTTGCTAGGATGAAGTTGGTTAGGCAAGCCCAATTTTATTGAAAAAGTGTTGAACGTCTTCTCAACCAAAGAAGACAAGATCCGATAGAAACCTAGGATGAAATGAAGAAAAAACTTAGAGAAAAATACCTCCCCACCTCCTACTAATAAAGACTTTTAGATCAGTGGCAGAGACTTACTCAAGAAAATAGATCAGTCATAGAGTATATCACAAGATTTGATAAGTACCTCATAAGATGTGGAGTAACTAAAGATAGGATTGTTATCTTATCAAGATTTAGAGCTGGATTATGAGAAGATATCCAGCGTGAGCTCTTTTTGTGAGAGATAATCATGTTAGAACACGCTTATCAACTTGTCCTAGACTTTGAGAGATTTTCTAGGTATTCGACCATCCGTCGTCTTAAACCTAGCCGAGTAATCCCTTCTGGATCAAGACCCAATACTACCCAGACTCCTAATAATGGACCTCCACCTATAAATCTTATTATGAGGAAAGAAGATAAAGGAAAAGGAGTTGCAGGAGAGTTATCTAAGGAAAGTAGTTCTCGATCCCACTACTTCAAGTGCCATGGTTATGATCATTTTGCTGCACAATGTCCCAACCGATCATTATTTATGGAAGAATTAGAAGAAAAAACTCTAGAAAATATTAAGGAGAAAGTTTATAAAACTGATCCAGACTTAGTTGAGCAGTTTGAGAGTACTGAAGAAATCCTAAATTTTGTTGCATCGAAGTCAGACCTTAGGCTTGGAGTCGTTAGGTATGTTCTAGCACAGACTAAGGAGAGTGAAGACTGGCATAGGACTTCTATTTTTTATATCTTCATAAAATTTAGCGATAAAATTTATAAGATGATCATTGATAGCAGTAGCTGTATCAACGCCATCTCCACCGACATGGTTAAGCGATTAGGATTAACTCCTGTAGATCATCCCAGCCCATACCATGTGTCTTGGATAGATTCCTCCTCTATTCACATCAAACTTAGATGCCGTGTTCCCATCCAGCTCTATTCTTATTAGGATCATGTTTGGTGCGATGTCTTACCCATGAAAGTCGGAAGTATCATATTAGGTCGGCCTTGGCTATTTGATAATGATGTTACGATTTATAGCCGAATCAACTCCTATAGTTTTACTCATAAGGATAAGAAGATCATAATCAATCCTTCTCCATCTAAGGCTACCAATAGAAAGATAGACAATGGACCAAAAGAAAACATCAAAAAGAAAAGCCTCCATCTGATAGATGCTAAGAAATTAGAGATGATCGTGAGTAAAGGATCATCAGTTTGGATGATTGCTGTGAGAGAAGTTCGTGAGGATCCTAAGATAGATCATCCAAAGAAAGTAGTTCATAGATATCAACCTAGAAAATTAATAGACCTTATTGCACTGCCCATGCATGCCAGAATTTTCAAATCTGCAAAGTCATTTGCACAGCATGTCAAGAGTTTACATAAAGAGATCAGTCAAAAAATTAGTATTAGTAATAAAGTTTATAAACAGAATGCAGATTCTCATCGACGTGCCCATGAGTTTGCAGAAAGAGACTATGTGATGGTTCGAATGAGGTCTGAATGATTTTCACCAGGAACCGTCAAGAAGTTACATGCTTGAGGAGCAGGTCCATTTAAGATTTTAAAGAAGATCAAACCAAATACGTATGTTATGGACTTACATTCTGATTTTGAGATTAGCTCTACTTTTAACGTTGTAGATCTCGTCACCTATAAAGAGCCAACTTAGATACCTAGTGAGCCATTTGAGCCTGAACCAACCTTTGAGAGAGAGTCTATTCCTGAATGTCCACTAGCCAAAATGTCAAAGCATGATCAAATTGAGAGAATTTTGGATGAGCAGATCATCTCCACCTAGAGTCGAGGCTATCGACGGTACTTAGTTAGATGGTGAGGTCGATCAGAGTCCAAGGATACCTCGATCACTCGAGAAGAGCTGCAGCATATTAATCTCGATTTGTTTAAGCATCATCAGAGCAGAATCGACCCCCACTCGATAGGGTCGAGTTCTCCCCATTCCGAGAGAATTGGTGCGGATACTAGAGCAAACAAAAGTCGGCAAAATAATTTAGATTCAATTTAGATTGAAGAAGCCATATCAGAATAACTCTACTTTAGTTATTTTATCTTAATCCTTTTGATTTAGTCAATTAGTTCTTTTGATGCATTTAGTTTTGGGTCTATAGGACCATACTTGGATTTATTTTGAATTGAGCCTTATTTGGAAAGAGACCATCATAAAGAAGCAAGCTTGGTCCACGTCATCTTTGGATCCACCACTCTCTACATGCCCAGGGAGGAAATACACATGCCAGTATGTGCCATGCCCAAGGATCCTCATGCCAAATTATGCCAGGCATCAAGCGCCCACATAGAGTTTCTTTTCTTTCCTAAGATTTCTTAAGAGTTCTTGATTTCTTACTTATTTTGTTAAAAGACTGATTTCTTTTCTATAGTTCTATAAAAGATAGACATGATATATTATTATATTTGGAAACCATACATAATGTTTTACTTTTTTATTGGGAGGGTTGATTTTTTTTTTTTATAAAGAGAATAGGATTCCTAAAGAAATAGGACCCCTAGGGTCCTATATAAACCCATATATCTTTAATGAATGAGATAATGAATAAATAAATCAGTTTATAATTCCTACAAATACTTGTGTTGGTCACTCCGAGAGGGAGGGGTGTGAGACCCAAAATCGCCCCATGAGGGGAGGGTGTGAGGTCCACCTTTTTCTATCTCTTTAACCTTCATTTTTTTGAGATTCAATGTTCCTTCGACCCCGATTCATCTTCACCATCTATCTATATAAGCCTATTCTACTAAAAGAAGATCTATCTCCTCCAAGATTTTTATCTATCATGCAGATAGAGAAAGAGTGATCTATTATTCTACAGATCAAATATTAACTAGGACCTTCGTTCCTTCTCAACTGATCTTTGATTTTTACTTTTTTTTTAGATCCGATGTTAGTAAAGACCCAGTTCTTTATCGATGATATGCTTGGTTAAAAGATTAAAAGTCCTAATCAGGGTAGTTTCTTAACTACCATGATCCAGATTCTTCTTATCTTTTTTTTAGATTTCTTGTGGGCTTGATTTCTTACTATCCTTCATTCCATTTATATTTTTCTTTTTACAATTATTCACGACATGTTTAATTTTTGCTATCTATTTATTTACTTTATTATTGCTAGTTATTTACTAATCTCTAAAATGACATTCATCAGCATCATTTAGATTGATCGTGCTTTGATCTCATGTCCATCAGTCACACCTCCTGAGCAGAATATAGGCAACTATACTATCTGTCCTGAGAATAATATGCCATGATCGGACGTGATTTATTATTGACGAATGGAAGAAAGCTTGGTCTTTTCTTTTTTTTTTTAGGTTGTCTCACATCAGAAAGATTTGAAAAGATGGGGCATCCGTGTGTTGAACCCTCCCTGAAGGTGCTTTCACTATCCGTGAAGGCACCTTCATATTTCTTTTCAGTTAACGGGCATGAAAAGTCTTCCATTTGCTTTATAGGGGTATTTTATGTTGTAAGCATCACCATGGCATCACCTAGCTCTGATACCAATTATTGTTCCATGGTACCGCTCTGATGCCATGTTGTGGAAAATTTAGGATCTTTAACATGGATATGGAGAGATCTTTGACGTTCTCTAAGGCAGCATACTATAGATCCACCACCTAGATATATGCTGGGATACCTCCCTCCTTGGGCTTAAGGGAGGCACCTCCTCTCTCAAAAGCTTCTTCAAGAACCTAGGGCAACAACACTAGAGACAAGGAAGATTGAAGAAAAAAAGATCTGTATTAATTTCTTCTATGAAAATCTTAATACAACCTATGTATTTATACATAGCCATTAGGTCCGACCAAAAATTCTCCTGGCTAACCTAATACATGAAAGCATTCATCGAGCCCATGTACATCCATGTCTCCCATGCTCTTATCCCCTGAATCTAAACCCAATCCATATATGAGTTAGCCCCCTTAAGACCTCTCAAATCAGATCTTAAGACCCTTAGGATAAATCTCTATCCTAGGCCCAAACTGACCCTCACGTAACTTTGCCCAAGCACTGAGCCAGCTCAGTCTCAGCACTGAGCCGGCTAACCTGAGACTGGGTTGGTTTAGTTTCAGACTAAGCTGACCCAGTTGCATGCCATGCCTGCAGCTCCAAATGCACATCTTTCTATTTGGCCTATCCACTAAGACTTAGCCGATCTAGCTTCAAACTAAGCCGGCTAACCTATAGAAGAGATCCTTCTCTGCAGTCCTCATTCTCCGGCTTTGGTTCCTTGCTCCATCTTATGTCCCAGATTTTTGAAGCACCAACTAAGCCCCTCAAGGTCCTCAATATCTGAACCTCAAGCCCATGGAGAGCTACACATCGCCTCCACCCTAGAACAACTCCTATCCTAGCCCTAGGACTACATCTATCTTAGTCTTTCGGAGTCAACACCCTAACTCCTTTCGTGGCTTTCTAAGGCTTGGGAGCACCACCAACCCTCACAATGTCTACCTTGGTCCCCCAAGCCTTGGTGAACCCTTGACAATGCCCTCCTACATGATTTCACTATTGCTGTGCACCCTGACAGCCTCTTGTGCAAACATCGCCTCTATCAATCCTCTTTAGCTACTGTGCATCTTTTAGGCCTTTGGGATGACCGCCTCCATCGCTGAAGATCTTTGCTTGCTTCTTCGCACCATCCTAAAATTGTAGGATTCCTTCTGCTTAGCAGCCGCATCACTTTTCCTTAACTTTTCTGGAGAACCCATAGCATTCCTGTACCGACACTTGCTGCATATCCTGACATGGTCTCCTCAGAACTATGCCTATCCTCCTACACATGCCACTCCATCTGAAACTATGCATCACCGATGTTGGTGCTAAGATATCAATCCTCCTACATCCCTCCACTTTGAACTCATGTCACATCTCTACTTGTGAAGCCATCTCTATCCGATGCTCCACCTAGAATCAAAGTCCATCTAATGCCGCAGAAGCTGACTCTATACCCGAGCCACTTGAGGCCAACCACTCAATGCTGCACTGTTGAGTTTGTTGTTACACCTCAAACACCATTGCTGCCCCTTCAAATCCTCTGCACTCCGCGGCCCTCTTTGAAGTCATCTCGAATAACTCCGCAACCTGCGAGTATCTTTGAAACCCAAGAGCTCATCCAACTCTTTTAAAATCAACGATTGAATCCTAGAAAATTTTACGATAGCCTTCTCCTCTTCTGCCCCTGCACTAGCCATCGCTACACTTGTATCCGAAGGAACTACAGCTTAAAACCTATCCTAGGCTCGGACCCACCTATCTCATCTCGAGACTTCTAAGATTTTCCGACTCTTCTTGAGACCTGTTCTTAGTCTTCCTAAGATGCCTCCTAACACTCTCTATTGAGATACCTTTCTCGACTGCTGTACCACTGAGCCTCTCTCAATCATGTGCCTTCAGGAAAGCACTGCAGCACTCTAGCACTCCCTGCCTTATCTCGACACTGCCTTCCATAGATATCCAAATCCTCTCTTACTATACATAAACCATCCTCTACCTAAATTACGACTCTCCTTGGTGCTCCTATATAAGAAACTTGATCCACTACCCAGCTCTGACCTACTGGACCTTCATGGATCATTCATCTCCATCATCCCCAAGGCTCTGTAAATTTATGCTTTGATCAAACCGTTGAATACATTCCCGACTACTTTCCCACCTTTCTGACACCAAAGGACATATAATCGCTTCTTTAGCTTTTCTTCGACCATTATCTTCTGAAAAATCTCTCTTCATCCATCAAACAACCCCACACTACCCTTCTTTTTAGAGAACCCCAATGCTCTTTGTTGAGATACCTTCCTCGACTGCTGCACTACCGAGCCTCTCTTAACCCTGCATCTCCAAAAAAATATTACTGCAGCACTCCAGTGCTCCCTGTCTTGTCTACTATCATACACCCCAACCTTTCTACCAAGATCGACTAGCAAATCATGCACTCAAACCTTTCACCTCGGAAAAAATCCTTTTCGTTAATCCTCTCAGCCTCTACCTTCAATCCACTACTTCTAATTGGCCAAACCACAGCAATAACAAAGATAGATCTGAGACATATCTTGGAATACTTGTGCAGATTTTTGATTTCATCCTGTATAACTTATCCTTCTCTTTCATGCACCATTAGGCTCTGATACTAAATGGAGCATCACCATGACATCACCTAGCTCTAATACCAATTGTTGTTCCATGGTACCGTTCTAATGCCATATTGCAAAAAATCTAAGATCTTTAATGTGGATATGAAGAGATCTTTGACATTCTCTAAAGCAGTATACCATGGATCCACCACCTAGATCTATGTTGGGGTGCCTCCCTCCTTGGGCTAGAGGAAGGCGCCCCCTCTCTCTAGAGCTTCTTCAAGAACCTAGAGTAACAACATTAGAGAGAAGAGAGAAGAGAGATTGAGAGAGAAAAGATCTGTATTGATTTTTTCTATGAAAATCCTAATACAACCTATGTATTTATACATATCCATTAGGTCCGACCAAAAACTCTTCTGACTAACCTAATACATGAAAGTACTCACCAAGCCCATGTACACCCATGTCTCCCATGCTCTCATCCCTTGGATCTAAACCCGACCTATACATAAGTTAGCCCTTTTAAGACCTCTCAAACCAGGTCTTAAGGCCCCCAAGATAAGTCTCTATCCTAGCCCCAAACTGACCCTCGCATAACTCTACCCGAGCACTGAGCCGGCTAACCTAAGACTGGGTTGGCTCAGTTTCAGACTGAGCCGATCCAGTTGCGTGTCATCCCTGCAGTCCCAAACGCACACCTCTCTATTTGGTCTGTTCACTGAGACTTAGCCGATCTAGCTTCAGACTGAGCTGGCTAACCTGCAGAAGAGCTCCTTCTCTGTAGTCTTTATTTTTTAACTTTGGTTTCTTACTCCACCTTATATTTCAGATCTTTGAAACACCAACTAAGTCCTTCAAGGTCCTCAATACCTGGACCTCAAGCCCGTGGAGGGCTATACACCGCCTCTACCCTAGGACAACTTCTGTCCTAGTTCTAGGACTACATATGTCCAAGTCTCTTAGAGTCAACATCCTGACTCCTTCCATGGCCTCCCAAGACTTGAGAGCACCACCAACCCTCATAATCTGGAGATGCACACTGATTCAACGACTGAGGATCCGACTGAATATGGACTAGGATCCGATCAACCAAAGTTCAGTCTACCTATATATATGTATGTATGTATGTATACGTATATATGTATACTTGTACATGTATATATGTATATGTATATGTATATATCTATATATATGTAAGTGTATATATGTATATATGTTTACATGTATATGTATATATGTATATATCTATATATATGTATGTATATATTTGTATATACATATATTTACATATATATACATACATCTCCCTCTCTATACACACACATGTATATATGTATACATGTATATGTATATATGTATATATATATATGTATAGATCTATATATCTATATATGTATATATCTATCTACATATACATGTGTATATGTATATATGTAAATGTATATACGTATATATCTATATATTATATTCTACCTATATGTATGTATGTATGTATGTACGCATATATATAAATATATATATATATATATATATATATATATATATATATATATATATATGTATGTATGTATGTATGTATATATGTATGTATGTATGTATGTATATTATGTATGTATATGTATATATATATTTTTTATATATATGTATATATACATATATACGTATAGATGATATATACATATAAACATATACACATGTATATATAGATAGATATATGTACATACATACATACATACATACATACATACATACATACATATATATATATATTATATATATATATATATATATATATATATATATATATACATATACATATATATATATATATATATACATATATACATATATATATATATAATATATATATATATATATATAATATATATATATTATATATATATATATATATATATATATATATATATATATATATATATATTTATGTATGTATGTATAGACTGGGCTCTGATCGACAGGATTTCAGTCCATATCCGATCGGATCTTTGGTTGTTGCATCAGCGTGCATCTCCAAAATATCCCTAAAAAGTAAATAGAGGACTTCTCATCCCCGTTGGTTGAAAAAAATGATGGATGTATGAAACATGTATAGAGCATAAACCCTAAAGGCGCCTTCATAGAGCATGATGGTGCCTTCATGCTCCCTAAAGGCACCTTCATGGAGCATGAAGGTGGCTTCGTGCTTCATGATGGCGCCTTCAAGGAGGGTTCAATGCATGGAGGTTGATCAAGACATCCTCATCTCTTCGAATCTCTTGAAATATACATAGACCATTCTAGGATAAATACAAACACCAAATAATAAATATAAAATTTTTATTTATTATATATTATTTATGTTTATTCTATAGAATTTATGTTTATTTTTGGTGGTTTGTGTTTATTTGGCCTTTGGATGGCATGAAGGCATCTTCGTACTTCATGAAGGTGCCTTCATGAGGGTTGAAGGCGCCTTCAAAGGCTAAATAAATATAAACTATCCAAAATAAATATAAACTCCACAGAATAAATATAAATAGCGTATAATAAATAAAAACTTTATATTTATTATTTGGTATTTATATTTATTCTAGGATAGTTTATGTTTATTTTAGTAGGAGTTAGTATTTATTATTTTCAGTTAGTATTTATAGCCAGCAGAGGAGAGAGATTCGAAGAGATGGTGATGCAGGATAAAGTGGCGGAAAGGATCGTGAGTGGGCTAAGAAGTCACTTCAGATTAGGATAAAAAAAAGGATAACTATGAAATTTCTCCCATAAAATAGATGAGGATTAGAGTAAAGAGAGAAGAGAAAGAAGTTAGAAAAGTCCATCCCGAAGGAGATGAGGAAAAAGAAGTTGAAAAAATCTATTCTAGAGATGAGCAACACAGGACTTGCTGGAGTGGAGAAGAATGGCATAGGAGTTGTCGAGGGGGAAGAATGGCACACGACTTGTCGAGGTAGAAGAAGAAAAGAAATCCAAGAAAGAATAGAAGAGAACCTAAGTTCTTCACTCCAAAAATTTAACTCTTCTTCTTTTTTTATTTAGGTTTATGGCCTTATTTATTGGCCTTTAATAATCCTCTAACCTTCTAATAAATTCTCAACCTACAAACAAATTTCTCACAAACTTCAACTCCTTAACTAATTCCTAACAAATTAATAAATTCCAACCTCCTAACAAATTTTCAATAAAATAACAAACAAAATCATAACAAGTTAACCACCTAACAAACTAATCCACCTTATGCTTTAAGATGTGTGCATGAGTTGGAAATAAGAAGATACACCCATTTATAATACACCCATATATACACCTAGGTAAAATATGAAAATAAAATATATGTAGATCTACATCAATAATAGTGCTAGATGATGTCCTCATTAATTTTTTCTGAGGTGGAAAAAACTCGACCTCGTCGAGTCTAAGTTGATTCCAAAATTGATGCAGATCAAACTGAAAGTCAGCAGGAGAATGGAGATTTGCTTTGAATTCTCTAGGGGTGAGACTATGGACAATGTGATGGAGATGGGAAAGATCATCCAGGGTATCACCGAAAGTGGGTCACCGAAGTCGTCACAAGATAAGTTGCAGCAGAGAAAGTGCTAGGAAAGGTAGCTCAAAGCAATGGCAGACGATGCAGGATGGCATGACGATGGAGATGGATAGGTGCAAAGGCAAGCAGGTGCTGAGGAAGTCAAGGCAGCAGATGAAAAACTTATGGAGGTTGGTGATGGAGGTGGGGAGGAGAGTTTGGAGTAGGAAAAGGATTTGAGGATTAGAGCCTTAGGAGCTTGGAGCTAGATTTTTTTTCTTTTTTTTATAAAACATCATAATCCAATCTATGCTCTGATACCAAAATTGATGCGGGACAAGGTGGTGGGAAGGATCGTGAGTGAGCTAAGAAGTCACTCCAAATTAGGATAAAGAAAAGGATAACTATGGGATTTCTTCCATAAAATAGATGAGGGTTGGGGTAAAGAGGAAAGAGGGAAAAGTTGGAAAAATCCATTCTGGAGGAGATAAGAAAAAAGAAGTTGAGAAAATTCATCCTAGAGGTGAGCAGCACAGGACTTGCTGGGATTGAGAAGAATGGCATAGAACCTGTCGAGGGAGAAGAATGGCATAGGACTTGCTGAGGTGAAAGAAGGAAAGAAATCCAGGAAAGAATAGAAGAGAACCTAAGTTCTTCACTCCAAAAATTTAAATCTTCTTTTTTTATTTAGATTTATGGTCTTATTTATAGACCTCTAATAACCCTCTAACCTTCTAACAAACTCTCAACCTACTAACAAATTCCTAACAAACTTCATCTCCCCAACTAATTCCTAATAAATTAACAAATTTCAACCTTTTAACAAATTTTCAATAAAATAACAAACAAAATCATAACAAGCTAACCATCTAACAAACCAATCCACCTCATACTTTAAGATGTATGCATGAGCTGGAAACAAGAAGATACACCCATTTCCTATACACCCATACATACATCTAGGTAAAATATAAAAATAAAATACATGTAGATCTTCATCAATAATAGTGTAGGGTGATGTCCTCATCAATTTTTTTTGGGATTGGAAAAACTCGACCTCGCCGAGTCTGGGTTGATTCCAAAATTAATGCCGCTCAAACTGAAAGTCAGCAGGAGAATGGAGATCTGCTTTGAATTCTCTAGGGGTGAGATGGTGGAGGATATGATGGAGATGGGGAAGGTCGTCTAGGGTGTCAGTGGAAGTGGGCCGTTTAAGTCGTTACGGGGCAAGTTGCAGTAGAGGAAGTGCTAGGAAAGACAGCTCAAAGCAGTGGTAGACGATGCAGGATGGTATGGCGATGGAGGTGGATAGGCACAAAGGCGAGTAGCTGTTGAGAAAGTCAAGGTAGTAGATGGAAAGCTTATGGAGGTTGGCGATGAAGGTGGGGAGGAGAGTTTGAAGTAGGAAAAGAATTTAAGGATTAGAGCCTCAGGAGCTTGGAGCTAGATTTTTTTTCTTCTTTTACAAAACATCTTAATCCAATCTATGCTCTGATACCAAAATTGATGCAGGACAAAATGACGAAAAAGATCGTGAGTGAGCTAAAAAGTTACTTCGAATTAGGATAAAAAAAAGATAACTATGGGATTTTTTCCATAAAATAGGGACAAGGGTTGGGATAAAGAGAAAAGACGTAGAAATTGGGAAGGTCCATATCGGAGGGGACGAGAATAAAGAAGTTGAGAAAATCCATCCCAGAGATGAGCAGCATAGGACTTGTTGGGGTTGAGAAGAATGGCACAGGGCTTGCCTAGTTAGAAGAAAAAAAACCCAAGAAAGGATAGAAAAGAACCTAAGTTTTTCCCTTCAAAAATTTAACTCTTCTTTTTTTATTTAGATTTATAGCCTTATTTATAGGCCTCTAGTAACCCTCCAACCTCCTAACAAACTCTCAACTTACTAATAAATTTCTAACAAACTTCAACTCCCTAATTAATTCCTAACAAATTAACAAATTCCAATCTTCTAACAAATTTTCAACAAAATAATAAATAAAATCATAACAAGCTAACCATCTAACAAACTAATCCACCTCATACTTTAAGATGTGTGCATGAGCTAGAAATAAAAAGATACACCTATTTTTTATACACCCATACATACACCCAGATAAAATATAAAAATAAAATACATATAGATTTGCATCAATAATAGTGCTAGGTAATGTCCTCATCAAATGAAAGGCGTCGTGTCAATATGACGTGCTTTTCTCCATCGCATCTCTCTAGGTCAGCTAACGGTGAGAGAAGTCCTTCGTTTGGTTTTAGGGGTCTCTTGGAGATGCTCGTCGATCCAATGGTTGGACATCCGATCGGATATGGACTAGGATTCGATTAACTGAAGCATAGTCTATCTCTCTCTCTTTATATATATAAATATATACATACATACATACATATATACATACATACATACATACATACATACATACATACATACATACACACACAAACACACACACCACATATATATATATATATATATATATATATATATATATATATATATATATATATATATATATATATATATATATACACGTACATATATATACATATATATATATACACATACATATATATACATAAATATATATTGGTGCAGATCTGGTTGATGTCGAATCGAGCTGGAGTTGAGGAAGAAGAGGTCGCCGTCGGTGACCTACAAAATAAAATTTCATCCAAAGTCGGTGGTGGTTGCTCCGACAGAACCCTCCGATGATCAAGTCAGCTCTTCTAGCCAACAGAAATGAAGTGCTCAGAAAAGAATTTGGCAAAATTTTGGAAAGAAAAAAAGAGCTTAGAGAAAATATATCTAGAGAGTCTCTTTTTAGAGATGGAGCCTGTAGCAGATTGATAGTGACAGCCATAACCATCCTGTAGTGGGCCACTCGGAGCCGCATGAGATTTATTATGGAGAGAGAGAGGTGTTGCCTGTAGTAGATTGATGGTGATAGTCATAATCGTCTGGTAGTGGGCCACTGAAGGTCGCATAGGATTTGCTATGGAGAGGGAGGTATCGTCTATCATGATGTGCCCGTTCGTCAAGATTCAATAGTCAAAGTTCAGAGGAAGCAGGCGTTGGTTGATGAAGAACTTTGACATATATCAATTCCAAAGAAGTTCGGACTCCTAAGAAAAATACGGCTAGAGAAAATCATCCAAGAGGAATGCTAGTTGAAATCTGAAAGCAATCCATTGAAGAAATTCGACTGAAAGAGAGGTTCGGAAGGAGTTCGACTCCTGAAGGAATTCGACTGAAGGAGATGTCTGAAAGAAGTTTGGCTCCTAGAGGAATCCAACTGAAGGAGAAATTCAGAAGGAGTTTGGCTCCTGGAGGAATTCGATTGAAGAAAAAGTTTGAAAAAAGTTTGGCTCCTGGAGGAATTTGACTGAAGAAAAAATCTGAAAAGAGTTCGGCTCCTAAAGAAATTCGATTGAAGGAGAAGTTCGAAAAAAATTTGGCTCCTGAAGAAATTTGACTAAAGACAAAGGTGGGAAGGAGTTCGATCGCTGGAGGAGTCCGAGAGGGGCTCGACTGCTGGAGAAGTTCGGCCGCTGGGAAAGTTCGACTGAGGTTCGACCATTGGAGGAAGAATTTTCGATCGAAGCTTTTCCATGATTATCAGTTGCATTAGGCTAAGCATTAGACTGGACTTCGACGGGAGCAGAGTTTATCTCCAATAATAGTCCTCCCACTCTCAAGTTCAAAATTTGAAGGAAGTACAAAAAAGATGACTACCAAAGTTCTTTTTCAGGCTCTGCACCCATTGAGGTTGAAGCTCGGAGAAGATCTTATCATCTCCAGTTGAGGTTGAAGGAGATCTCATCTCCTATTGACGTTAAAGCTCGAGAAAGATCTTATCTCCAACCGAGGTTGAAGGAAATCTTATCTCCTACTGATGCTGAAGCTCATGGGAGAGTTTCGGTCCCGAGTTCGAAATTTGAAGAAAGAGAGTAAAAAAGGCATCGATCGAAGTCTGATCCTGGATTCTCGTGCTTGTTGCTTATTGCAGAAGCCGAGCTCGTTGTGGACGCCAGGCCTGTTGTGGACGTCGAACTAGAACCTCTCTTGCAAATCATGATAAGGTTCTGCCTTTCACATTTGACGTAGTTAGGTTGTCATGGAAAAATATATGTTAAAATTCTCCACCGAGCTTCTTCCTTCTCCACATCTTTGGCCTACGAGGTTCTAACTTTTGCTTATGTTAGGATGAGGTTCTCCTCCTATCCTCATCTAAAATGAATGAGGCCTTCAACTTTGCTCACGTTAGGACAAGGTTCTCCACCTGTTCCTAATGGACTGTAGGGGCATATTAGGGCCATTATCGGGGCCTCTCTTCTCATCTCATCTAAAATGAATGAGACCTTCGACTTTACTCATATTAGGATGAGGTTCTCCCCCTATCCTCATCTAAAATGAACGAGGCCTTCGATTTTTGCTCATGTTAGGATGAGATTCTCCTCCTGTTTCCAATGGACTGTAGGGACGCATAAGGGCCGTTGTCAGGATCTCTCTCCTCATCTCGTCTAAAATGAACGAGACCTTCGACTTTGCTCAAGTTAGGATGAGGTTCTCCTCCTATTCCTAATGAGCTGTAGGAGCGTATAAGGGCCGTTGTCAGAGCTCTCCCCTCATCTTGTCTAAAATAAATGAGGCCTTCGACTTTACTCACGTTAAGATGAGGTTCTCCTCTTATTCCTAACAGGCTGTAGAGGCGCATAAGGGCTGTTGTCAGGGCCTCTCCCCTTATCTCGTCTAAAATGAATGAGGCCTTCGACTTTGCTCACGTTAGAATGAGATTCTCCTCCTTTTTCTAATGGGCTGTAGGGGCATATTAGGACCATTGAATGGGCCTGTCCCCTCCTTCTATCTTAAATAACCAGAGGTCTTCGACTTGCTCATATTAGAATGAGGTTCTCCTCCTATTCCTAATGGACTGTAGGGGCACATAAGGGTCATTGTCAGGGTCCTCTTCCTCCTCCTATCTTAAATAATCGGAAGTCTTCGACTTGCTCATGTTAGGACAAGATTCTCCTCGTGTTCCTAATATGGCAATAGGGGCACAAATGAACTATTGAATGGGCCTCTCCCCTCCTCCTGTCTTAAATAATCGAAGGTCTTCGACTTGCTCATGTTAAGATGAGGGTCTCCTCCTGTTCCTAATGTGGTCACTTTTGATTACTTCTTTTCTATCATCACATAGCTTTTGTACCAAGAAATAATAATATTGAAATGGAGGAATTTTATTGAAGAAAAATTACTGACAGTACGTTCTCAAATTTTTTTAATTTCAAGATCATGGGAGCATTATTCCTCTGAGCTCCTTCAGACGATAAATTTTGGATCAGACAACCTCCTCTATTTCACATAGGCCTTTCCAATTTGGAGCAAGCTTCCTCTGACTTTAAGGCTGAGAGATGGTGGCACACCAAAGCACTAAGTCCCCCAGAGATAGTATTGATGATGTCGAGAGGCGATCGATCTCCTTGTTGTTTCTTCCTAATTGGTGATTTTGGCTGCGGCAGCACCCTTGGCCAATCTTCTCTTGCTTCAGGTTGGCATCTGAGGAATCGACCTAGCCGACCTCTACTGATAAGCTCCTCGATCTCGTCTTGGAGCAAGGTGAGAGTGCATCCTTTCAGGCCTCAATAATTATTCCTTGATCTCCATCAATACTTGCATTTTTGGAGCATCGAGGGAGGCGTAGTTGTGAAACCTTCTAAGGGAGAATTTCTTCGTGCCCTTCTGTTAGAGCTTCTTTGATGACGAGCTCGAGAAGGAGTTCGGGCTCGCTTGTACTCGAAGGGAGTCTATGAGTGCGATTGAACTTTATTCGACCCTCCATTAGTTGTGGGCTTATTAGAATCATCCGCCTGTCGTGCTTCTGTGGCCTCCTCATCCTTCAACTTGAAGGCTTCTTCTACTCAGGTATATCCTTCAGCCCAAGCTAGCAGATCAATAAAGTCCCTAGGATATTTCTTTTCCAAGGAGAACAACAAATCGTTCTTTTAAAGGCCGCCCTTGAGTGCGGCCATTACAACAAATAGATCCAAATTTCGGACCTTCAATGCAGCAGCATTAAATCGGATGATATAAGCCTGGATAGATTTTTCCTCCTTCTGCTTGATTGTCATCAGGAAATCCAAATCTTGGTGCGGATGTCGGCTGCTGACGAAGTAAGCCGCAAACTGATAGCTCATCTAGTCAAAGAAGAAGATCGTACCTAGCCTCAACACCGAGTATCAATTTCTTGCTACTCTCTTTAAAGTAGATGGGAAAGCTCGTCATAAGATGGCATCTGATATGCCATGAAGTAGCATCATGATCCGAAAGGCCTTTAGGTGATCGATCGGATCAAAGATTCCATCGTAGCTTTCAAAGTAGAAAAGCTTGAAGTTCAACAGAATGAGCTCTTGCATAATTTGGGGAGAGAAAGGAGGATCGGTGTAGATGTCGTCATGATGAGCCAGGGTGACATGGTGGAGTTCCTCAATCCATCGATCCATCTTTTGTAGTTTTCGATCGAGGATGTTATCTCGATTATAGATTTTGGAAGACTTTCGACTGTAGATGGAGAAGATCTCTTTTAGAGAAGAATCATGATTCAAGCAAGAATCCTCTGCTCTTTATTTCTCCTTCCTAGGGGCGACAGGTATGCTAGCCTAAGTGCTCCTCCTTGAGGCTGATTCCTGACATCCTGATGGTGGATTTTCTGGTGGAACTGCCATCGAAGGTTGTGCATGGCCTGCATCATTTTGGTGAGGCCCTAAATCTACTGCATCAGTAGGTTAAACTGCTCCGAATCCACGGTGGCCGTCGATGGAGGAGGAGGTTGAAGCACCAGTGATGGGATAAGAATGGATGAATCTGGCTTAGATCTGACGGCAGAAGTGGTAGATCTTCGGATAGTCACCTTCTTTGGAGGCATTTCTTGGGATTGAGGGATGTTAGATATATGTGCCCTAGAAGCCAGAATTGGCTGACACTTGTAATACACTTCTAGGGGCAAAATTATAATTTTGACTATAATTAATGAAATGGGTTATTTTCTATCACACCTGTGTATTTAGTGTCTGTGATACATCCTTTGAGTTAATGGTAATGATAATTCATATTTTCAAGAGTTAAAAATTTAAGACATGAATAATCATTATTAACTCATAAACAGCTCCCGACCATAGGATCATCACGAGGATGGTGATTGATCCGGAAGGTTGGTGTACGATCGCTTCTCTTTAGTAGATGAGTCTTGAGTCTACGGTGTGGAGACACCGGAGCGAGAGTACAGGTACTCGTTAGAGAACGAGGGCACTGAGCGTGACCACCTCGAGTAGTCATTAGGAAGTCTACCTTCTCGTCAATGACTGACTCGATGCTGCAGTAGTGTGTCTGGTTCTTTGACCTGAGATGCATCGGCAGTTCACCTTGAGGGTGTTATAGTTTGACTACACCATTACTCGGTCTCCTAGCCATATGGAACCCTGAGGTGTATGTTGGCTATAGCATGTTCATTGTAGGAACTGGATTGCATCAAGATGGGATCTATCTACCTCGGTGGTAGAGGAGCAGCCCTATGATGAATCATGAGAATCAAGTCCAGAAGCCCATGGCCATGGCAGAGTGAAATAATAGAAAGAGTTTCTATTTAGATTTTCACATTGGACTCGAATCGAATGATTACATCATATGACAGAGACTAGGGTTTGACGAGTTCACCTTAACCCTAATCTGATCGGGGCTCAAGATAGAAGAACTTAATCACACAGGTAGCTGCACCAAGAGGTTCGCATTCAGCTCTGATGGGTTGCCACCATATACTGCTAGGTGTCACTGGTGGATTTTGGGAGCAATTAGAATGATTTAGATGATCGATCATTCTAGCTGTTCGAATCAGAAGAGTTCTGATCCATCGAAAGGAGTTTCGATGATGTCTATGATAGAGATCATGACATATCCCATTACCATACAGAACTGAACCTAACTGGGTCACACAAACAAGGGTTTGAATCTGGTGATCATCAATTGAACTGATCTAGTTCAATTGATCTGAATGAGATTCAATTAGGTTCAAGGAAATCGTGCTAGCACTCGATTGAACCTAACGTTCTTCTTTTACTATCATAAATAAGTTGTCCTGACTGAGCCAAAGGAGTTTGTGCTCAATCAGAGGCCTTCATATGGTCTGACTGGAGGTTGTCCAAGTCAGAATAGGTTGTCTTATTTGTAAGACATTACCTGCCATTTTTGGTCACCTGCCATTTCTTGTTCTTTGACTTTGGTCAAAAGTCTACCTTTGACTGGTCAAACGTTGACCATTGACCTTTGACTTTTGACCACATGTCATGCACCTATTGGAGAGCTGGTGGGGGCCTGTCCCCCTGCCAGAACCTGGCAAGGAGAAGGGCGCACGCCAAGGGTGGCGTGAGCCCAAGTAGGAGGCGCCTAGGAGTCCTTGTTGGACAAGGACTCCACCTCCCTTTTGGATTCCAATCAGAGTTCTACTAAGAATCCAGTTTGACTGGTCTTAGGCGCCCTCTAAGGAGGAATCCAGGGGTCTCTATTCCAACCAATCAGATTTAGATCTGATTTCACAAAGGGTTGTGATTGGTTGAGAGGAAGAGGAGTTGGATCACAAGAGGTCTATAAATAAGACCCTGCGCCCAACCCTAATTCTAATGCAATTCAATTGAGAAACCCCACGCCCCAAGGCTGCCTCTCCCCTCCTTCTCCATGCCATAGTCTCTTCTCCCCTTGCTCTCCACGTCCAAAAGGTGTTTTGGACTTAGGTTGGTGCGATTCAGATCAAGGAAAGGCGATCAAAAGCAAGAAGGCTGCGCTGCTGCAAAAGGACGACTGCAGATCTTCAAAAGAGTTTTGAAGATCCTCCAGATCAGATCCAGATCTGATTTTTGGAGGTGTGATAGAGAAGAAGAGGATCTCCAGATCCAACCCGAGTGGATACCGGTAGAGGCCAGGCGCTTGCGTGGCTAAGATCCAGAACCTTCCGCTGCAATCAGGATCATCTACAGGGTAATAGGATTACCCAAATCAGGTAAATTAAATTTGATTTAATTTATCTTATTTTATTTTATTTATTAAAATAATAAGAATCAGATCTGAAACATATCAAGATCTGATTGAGATCAAGAGAAAATTTTTGAAATATATCTCTTGATCTGAATCAGATCTGGACGAACCTGGACCGGGAAATCAGGATTTCCCTTCAACTGGTATCAGAGCCATGGTTCTAAATTGTTTAGATCTGATTTTAATTTTATTTTAATTAGAAAATAAAGTGATTTCAGATGTCACATGAGATGTGATCAGATCTGAAATCAGAAAAATTAAAATTAAATGATTTGGATCTAAGAACATGAAGATATGCATGACTAGTTCTAGAATAGAATAGTTCTATAGAATAGTTTTGCATGTCTTTGATTTAATCTGATTAAATCATATTTTAGATCTTCTTATTTACTATTTTCTGATATTATAAGTGTTATAATAACATCTGATAAACAGCAAATAAAAATTATTTAATTTTAAATATCATATGAGATATGATTGATGCATGTCTAGACTAGTTGTAGAATAGTTCTACATAATTGTCTAGATTAGAATTTATTTTGATTAGATCAATTTAAATCTAATTTTTTAGATTATTATGAGATAATTTAGATCTGAAAACATGCATGATTTGATACATGAGATGTATGCAAAATATGCCTTGATTAGATCTAAATTTGTATATGAGATATATGATATAGATCTATAACTGTTTTGTAGATTTACATGTTCCTGATTAAGGCGTTCCTCTTGGCCGTCCGGTCATAAGAACGAAGAAGGGTTTAAAGGCCCTCTCTTCCCATTCGATGGGGTGTTCTTATGACGTGTAGGGGTGCTGCGTGTTCGTCCTTAATCAGAAACCCAAAACTTACTTTCTGCAAAACCCTAGATCCTGAAACCCTAGGATTTATTGTGCATATTTTGTTTATGAACCCAACTTAATTAAGAATTAAGTTTATGGAATATTAATTAGGTCTAAAATTGAGAATTTCAGATCTAAGACATATTCATAATACTGGGTTCGGGCTTGGGTAGCTCAATTAGGTCTAAGCGGTTGATCAAACCGAATCAAGAGTTGGTTAGATGGGATCAACAATGCTTAAATTGACCAGCCTAATAGGATTAAGTCTGGGTCAAGATCGAGTCACGATCAAGCAAGACCTAATTAGGCTCAGAGGTTAGAGTCTGGATTGTAGGCTAACCCAATTGGTTCTGACTCAACAATTTGGTGTCTAAGGTAAGTTTGGCACAGACGACCGACTGGTTTTTAATTGGAAGCTACTCGACCTGAATGCGTTCTTGTGCGAGTTAACGGCATATTCCTTCCACCGGTCTCACTTACCTGGCCATATCTGTTGACACAGTTCTGATCTGAGGTGGTCAATAATCCGAGCTGAACCCATGCCACTAGGTTAGTCATAATTGTTATGACTAAGCCAAGTCTAGTTTAATGAGACCTGAATCAATTCTCCCTAAGAAAAGATTAAGTCTGAGGTCTTCCACCATTGTAGACGTGCGGGCCCTTCCCGGGGTTGATTGTTCTCGGCTGGATACAGTGGCTCAGTTGCACCGGGAAGATGCAACCATGTCTATTAGGCATTGGATGCTATGGGCTGGAGGATGAGTTGGGCTCAATATTCCGGATACGGTGAGAGACCCAATTAGGAACCCAGTCCATGCAAATGGTGGGTCTGACTTAACTAAGGAGTGGATCAATATTCCGGATACGGTGAGATTCATGAATTAGAGACCAAGTTTGGGTGCACCATGATTAGAGAATCATTGAACAAGAGTTGTTCACTCATTGGCTAACCCATCACCAATAACTGTTAGGTGAGGTGATGAGTCAGTTGGTGAGACCGCACCACCCACTAGAAATCATCAATCGCGGAGATTTTCGCATCTCTACAGAGGGAGTGTAGGGATCCGAGAAAATAGTGGGAGCTAATTTGTTTAAAAATAAAATCCCTAAACAAATTGGTCAAGTCAAAATTACAGTATCTAACTAGAATCTTTGACTCTCTACAGGAAAATGTCTGCGTCCAACCCACTGGCACGTATCCTAGACACACATAGACTGACTGGACCCAATTATAAAGATTGGCTCAGGAACTACAAAATTGTTTTGGGTTCAGAGAAGTTAACACATGTTTTGGACCAGGACCCTCCCACCTTACCAGCTCGTCCATCCACTGAACAGAGAGCGTCTCTGGAAAAATGGATTGACGAAGACAATAAGGCCAGATACTACATGTTGGGCTCGATGTCTGATGAGCTCCAGCGCCAACATGAAGATATCGGGACTGCTCGCCAAATGTTGGCTCACCTGCAGGAGATGTTTGGTGAACAGAGTCGCGCAGCCAAATATCAAGTCACGAAAATGACTTTTTAAGGCTAAGATGCGTGATGGGCAGTCAGTCCAAGATCACTGTCTGACAATGATCAAGGACATGGAAGAGCTTGAGAAGCTCGGTGTGAAGTTGGACTTGGACTTGCAGAACGATATTATTCTGCAATCCTTGACTGATGCATATGGGCAATTCATCATGAATTACCACATGCATAAACTTCAAAATTCCTTGGCCGAGTTGATGAATATGCTGGTTACCGCTGAGCTTTCTATGAAAGGTTCTAAAGGCTCAGTTCTTGCTATGGAACGGACTTCTTCCAAAAGAAAGTCTTATGGAAAGAAAAAGAAGTCTGTGAAAAAGCAAAAGGTGGAAGGATCAAAGAAGAAGAAGGCAGAACCGAAGAAGAAGGTCGATGGCAAAGGAAAGTGTTTCCATTGCAACAGCGACGGCCATTGGAAGCGGAACTGCCCTACTTACCTGGCCACCCTGAAAGAACAAGAAGGAAGGTCCTTCTGGAGGTATGCTCGTTATTGAGTCTAACCTTACGGTTTCTTCTGCATCCAGTTGGGTGCTTGACTCTGGTTCTAGTGCTCATCTGTGCACTTCTATGCAGGGTCTTGAGGATAGCAGGAGGCTGAGGGATGGAGACATGATCCTACGCGTCGGTAATGGAGCAAGAGTTGCTGCAGTAGCCGTGGGAACATACCCTCTGCGATTACCATCTGGTTTAGACTTAGTTTTAAAAGACTGTTATTATGTGCCTGCAGCTAGCAGGAATTTGATTTCTGTTTCATGCTTAGCACAAGAAGGTTATGTGATCACCTTCTTTAAGGACCATTGTAACATTCTTTATGAAAGAAATAAAATTGCAAATGGTTTCCTTGTTAATGGTCTTTATCAGTTGCATATTGATGTACCTGTTTTAACTATCGAGCAAAACGTGAATGCCAAACGACCTAGGGATAGTCCAAACGACAGATATCTATGGCACCTGAGATTAGGTCATATAGCAGAAGATAGGATTAACAAATTGGAGAAAAATGGGCTATTGAGTCCATTGACTTTTGAGTCATATCCAACTTGTGAATCTTGTCTTCAAGGCAAAATGACTAAACTCCCTTTTGTTGGACATGGGGAGAGGGCCACAGATCTCCTTGCCCTAGTACATACTGATGTGTGCGGCCCATTCGATGTGCCGGCTAGAGGCAATTTTGTCTACTTCATTACCTTTACCGATGATCTGTCTAGGTATGGGTATGTGTATCTTATGAGACACAAGTCTGAAGCCTTTTGAAAAGTTCAAAGAATTCAGACATGAAGTAGAAAAACAAACTGGAAAACCCATTAAGGTTCTTCGATCAGATCGAGGAGGTGAATACCTTAGCCGGGAATTCCTAGACTATCTTAAGGAAAATGGCATAGTCTCTCAATGGACTCCACCAGGAACACCTCAACTCAACGGGGTTTCAGAACGGAGAAATCGGACTCTATTGGATATGGTTCGATCCATGATGAGCTTCACAGACCTCCCTGATTTTCTTTGGGGACATTCATTATTAACTTCAATCTATTTACTGAATAGGGTTCCCTCTAAAACCGTTCCTACCACACCGTATGAGATATGGCACGGTAAGAAACCAAGTCTGAGTCATCTCAGAATTTGGGGTTGTCCGGCTTATGTCAAAAGACAACAAGCGGACAAGTTAGAGTTTAGGTCCTTTAGAGCTCGATTCATAGGATATCCTAAAGAGTCATTAGGATACTATTTCTACATTCCAGAAGACCACAATGTGATTGTGAGTCGACATGCCATATTTCTTGAAAAATAGTTTATTCAAGATAGCGGCATTGGAAAGCAGATTAAGCTTGATGAGAAAGTCTCACAAGCAGAACGAGCTAAGGACCAAGTGGAACCAAATCAGGTTGAGCCAATAAGAACACTACCTCCTCCACCT
>QRFJ01002057.1:154474-173522 GCA_006176705.1 Cocos nucifera | reverse complement strand
TCTCACCAGAAGTCCAAGCACATTGAGCGGCGATATCATCTCATCCGCGATTATCCTTGAGAAAGGTTACGTTGAGGTCAAGAGAGTCAACTCCGCAGATAATGTGGCAGACCCACTTACAAAGCCGTTGGGCCAGCAGAAGATCGAAGCCCACCTTGAGAAGATGGGACTTAGACTTGTAGCCAATTGGCTTTAGGACAAGTGGGAGATTGTTAGATATATGTGCCCTAGAAGCCAGAATTGGCTGACACTTGTAATACACTTCTAGGGGCAAAATTATAATTTTGACTATAATTTATAAAATGGGTTATTTTCTATCACACATGTGTATTTAGTGTCTGTGATACATCCTTTGAGTTAATGGTAATGATAATTCATATTTTCAAGAGTTGAAAATTTAAGACATGAATAATCATTATTAACTCATAAACAGCTCCCGACCATAGGATCATCACGAGGATGGTGATTGATCCGGAAGGTTGGTGTACGATCGCTTCTCTTTAGTAGATGAGTCTTGAGTCTACGGTGTGGAGACACCGGAGCGAGAGTACAGGTACTCGTTAGAGAACGAGGGCACTGAGCGTGACCACCTCGAGTAGTCATTAGGAAGTCTACCTTCTCGTCAATGACTGACTCGATGCTGCAGTAGTGTGTCTGGTTCTTTGACCTGAGATGCATCGGCAGTTCACCTTGAGGGTGTTATAGTTTGACTACACCATTACTCGGTCTCCTAGCCATATGGAACCCTGAGGTGTATGTTGGCTGTAGCATGTTCATTGTAGGAACTGGATTGCATCAAGATGGGATCTATCTACCTCGATGGTAGAGGAGCAGCCCTATGATAATCATGAGAATCAAGTCCTGAAGCCCATGGCCATGGCAGAGTGAAATAATAGAAAGAGTTTCTATTTAGATTTTCACATTGGACTCGAATCGAATGATTACATCATATGACAGAGACTAGGGTTTGACGAGTTCACCTTAACCCTAATCTGATCGGGGCTCAAGATAGAAGAACTTAATCACACAGGTAGCTGCACCAAGAGGTTCACATTCAGCTCTGATGGGTTGCCACCATATACTGCTAGGTGTCACTGGTGGATTTTGGGAGCAATTAGAATGATTTAGATGATCGATCATTCTAGCTGTTCGAATCAGAAGAGTTCTGATCCATCGAAAGGAGTTTCGATGATGTCTATGATAGAGATCATGACATATCCCATTACCATACAGAACTGAACCTAACTGGGTCACACAAACAAGGGTTTGAATCTGGTGATCATCAATTGAACTGATCTAGTTCAATTGATCTGAATGAGATTCAATTAGGTTCAAGGAAATCATGCTAGCACTCGATTGAACCTAACGTTCTTCTTTTACTATCATAAATAAGTTGTCCTGACTGAGCCAAAGGAGTTTGTGCTCAATCAGAGGCCTTCATATGGTCTGACTGGAGGTTGTCCAAGTCAGAATAGGTTGTCTTATTTGTAAGACATTACCTGCCATTTTTGGTCACCTGCCATTTCTTGTTCTTTGACTTTGGTCAAAAGTCTACCTTTGACTGGTCAAACGTTGACCATTCACCCTTTGACTTTTGACCACATGTCATGCACCTATTGGAGAGCTGGTGGGGGCCTGTCCCCCTGCCAGAACCTGGCAAGGAGAAGGGCGCACGCCAAGGGTGGCGTGAGCCCAAGTAGGAGGCGCCTAGGAGTCCTTGTTGGACAAGGACTCCACCTCCCTTTTGGATTCCAATCAGAGTTCTACTAAGAATCCAGTTTGACTGGTCTTAGGCGCCCTCTAAGGAGGAATCCAGGGGTCTCTATTCCAACCAATCAGATTTAGATCTGATTTCACAAAGGGTTGTGATTGGTTGAGAGGAAGAGGAGTTGGATCACAAGAGGTCTATAAATAAGACCCTGCGCCCAACCCTAATTCCAATGCTATTAGACACGCCCCAAGGCTGCCTCTCCCCTCCTTCTCCATGCCATAGTCTCTTCTCCCCTTGCTCTCCACGTCCAAAAGGTGTTTTGGACTTTGGTTGGTGCGATTCAGATCAAGGAAAGGCGATCAAAAGCAAGAAGGCTGCGCTGCTGCAAAAGGATGACTGCAGATCTTCAAAAGAGTTTTGAAGATCCTCCAGATCAGATCCAGATCTGATTTTTGGAGGTGTGATAGAGAAGAAGAGGATCTCCAGATCCAACCCGAGTGGATACCGGTAGAGGCCAGGCGCTTGCGTGGCTAAGATCCAGAACCTTCCGCTGCAATCAGGATCATCTACAGGGTAATAGGATTACCCAAATCAGGTAAATTAAATTTGATTTAATTTATCTTGTTTTATTTTATTTATTAAAATAATAAGAATCAGATCTGAAATATATCAAGATCTGATTGAGATCAAGAGAAAATTTTTGAAATATATCTCTTGATCTAATCAGATCTGAACGAATCTGGACCGGGAAATCAGGATTTCCCTTCAGTCAGTGCGTGTATCAAGATGGAATTGACCACTCTTGAATTTAGGAGTTGTGTTAAATGGTGTTTCAATTTAGCAAAGCCTTGGCTCGGATAGTCCTTGTGAAGGATCATAGGATTAATTACTTTGAGACATGATTTGGATGTATCTTCTAGTATTGACAGTCAAACCCTAAAGTCATTCTATGCATAGAGGTCATAGGGATGAATTATACGGTAATCATATTCATGTAGGTTTTGAATATTATGATTATGACTATTTGACCTATCCGGACGTCAAGTATCATTGCTAGATGGTCACATCAATTAGTATAAAAAATGGTTCCTATGCTACCGGCTTAGGTTCGAATCTATGGAGTCACATACACTAGAGATTCCTACTTGATCTGATGGTTGTTGAAGAGTTCCATCAAGCTAGGACTATGTGGTCAAGAGTCTCACTGGAGTAGAACTCTTCGATCAAGAGTCCTACTAGGCTGAAACTCTAAGTCTTATCTATCTGAGACTTTATAATTGAGAGTCTGGACTCTATGATCATAAGTTCCACTCATTTCGGGTACTAGAGTTAAGAGTCCCACTAGTTTAGGACTCTTCGATCAGGATTTCATTTTGATGAGACTGTGTTATTCGGATACCCACTGGATTTGAGCTTTGATTTTATGAGAGATTTTATTAGTGATTTGATCACTAATTAACTTAATTTGATTGAGTAATTATTTTTGGTTCAAGTCTAATTGAATTGGATTCAGTTGGGTTTGACCCGATTAGGTCACGAGTTGATCTAATCGTTGAGGAGTTCTGAACCCTGATTTGATCAGAGGTTGGGCTTGATTAATTTCTAATTTTATTAAGATCTATTTGAACCTAATTAAGCCTAAATATGTTGTATTTAATTTAGTCTAATTGGACCTAACCAATTTTGATTGTGTTGGTTCAGTTGGTTGAAGTTTAGAATTCGAAGACTAGTTTGACTAGTCTTCCCATGTGCCACATTTAACCCCATGCCCCATTTAAATTCTCTCGTACCTTTTTTTCCATGCACATAAGAGATTTTTACTGGTCTTTCCACGTCCTCAAGGGATAAGTTTAGTTTCCATCCAAATTCAAAAAAAGTTTGAATTTGGATCAGCAACAACCATATCTTATCCCTATGCCACCTAAACTATTGTGCACCTATTATCTCCATGTGAAGTGGGTTTCTCATGGACTTTTCTTTGCTAAAGAGTGGGTACAAAACTCCTTTCCACATCCCAATTAAGTTTAAATTCAGTTGGTTGAAGTTTTGGATTAAAATGAGATTTGAATTCAAAACTAGCAACCAACTTGTTCTCATCTTCCCATGCGTATGTGACACTATTTGGCACAAAATAAAAAGGGGAGATTTTTGGGACATGTGATATTAATCAAAAAGGAAGTAGAGGACTTTCATGAGCCTTGATGTGTATGAGAAAAATATTTTAAAATTCTTGAAGAAAAAAAAAATTAGAGAGGAGGTAGCGCAGGGTTTTCATTGAGTGCAGCCCTAGGTATTTGACCTTGGGTTTGGGAAGATATTGTGTGAGCTATGAACATCCAAAGCTCACAAAACTTCCGAGAGAATCTCCTCTGCTTCTCTACTACATCTACCAGCAACTCAAAGCATCTATGAAGCCCATAAATGAAGATCAAAGTCGTTCGATCAAAATAGCCCATGAAAGACTCTGGTGTTGAGCTAGCACTCGTGGGGAGCCGATCAGGACCAAGAGCTTCATGTGGATGATCCATGGCGGCTAGACATCTGTGTAGCTACATCATCAAGAGTGGACCTCCTTGATGATGATCAGATCTTGGCGATTGACTATCCACGAAAAAGGTATTGTGTTCTGAACACATTAATATAGTAAATAGTTTGCTGCATAGTTTTATTTTTTAGAACTATATGAATGCATGCATATTATGTTTAGATCCTTAGTATAGGATTTAATATTTTGATACGATCAACATGTAATTAATTAGATTAACTACTTCTTTCACTGCATCTTTTCTATTTTTGAAAAGTTTTTCAAAAGTAGCACTGCAAATCCTAAACTACATTCTATAAATGGTATCAGAGCAAGGTTTTGCTAAACATGATATGCTTGCATGTTCAGATTGATAATTTAGATTTAATCTAAATATTAATCTAATAATCTGATTAATTAGATCTAATAATGATACCAAATAGAACATGCAGACTACCTGATATTTGTTAGATATATGTGCCCTAGAAGCCAGAATTGGCTGACACTTGTAATACACTTCTAGGGGCAAAATTGTAATTTTGACTATAATTAATGAAATGGGTTATTTTCTATCACACATGTGTATTTAGTGTCTGTGATACATCCTTTGAGTTAATGGTAATGATAATTCATATTTTCAAGAGTTGAAAATTTAAGACATGAATAATCATTATTAACTCATAAACAGCTCCCGACCATAGGATCATCACGAGGATGGTGATTGATCCGGAAGGTTGGTGTACGATCGCTTCTCTTTAGTAGATGAGTCTTGAGTCTACGGTGTGGAGACACCGGAGCGAGAGTACAGGTACTCGTTAGAGAACGAGGGCACTGAGCGTGACCACCTCGAGTAGTCATTAGGGAAGTCTACCTTCTCGTCAATGACTGACTCGATGCTGCAGTAGTGTGTCTGGTTCTTTGACCTGAGATGCATCGGCAGTTCACCTTGAGGGTGTTATAGTTTGACTACACCATTACTCGGTCTCCTAGCCATATGGAACCCTGAGGTGTATGTTGGCTATAGACATGTTCATTGTAGGAACTGGATTGCATCAAGATGGGATCTATCTACCTCGGTGGTAGAGGAGTAGCCCTATGATGATCATGAGAATCAAGTCCAGAAGCCCATGGCCATGGTAGAGTGAAATAATAGAAAGAGTTTCTATTTAGATTTTCACATTGGACTCGAATCGAATGATTACATCATATGACAGAGACTAGGGTTTGACGAGTTCACCTTAACCCTAATCTGATCGGGGCTCAAGATAGAAGAACTTAATCACACAGGTAGCTGCACCAAGAGGTTCGCATTCAGCTCTGATGGGTTGCCACCATATACTGCTAGGTGTCACTGGTGGATTTTGGGAGCAATTAGAATGATTTAGATGATCGATCATTCTAGCTGTTCGAATCAGAAGAGTTCTGATCCATCGAAAGGAGTTTCGATGATGTCTATGATAGAGATCATGACATATCCCATTACCATACAGAACTGAACCTAACTGGGTCACACAAACAAGGGTTTGAATCTGGTGATCATCAATTGAACTGATCTAGTTCAATTGATCTGAATGAGATTCAATTAGGTTCAAGGAAATCGTGCTAGCACTCGATTGAACCTAACGTTCTTCTTTTACTATCATAAATAAGTTGTCCTGACTGAGCCAAAGGAGTTTGTGCTCAATCAGAGGCCTTCATATGGTCTGACTGGAGGTTGTCCAAGTCAGAATAGGTTGTCTTATTTGTAAGACATTACCTGCCATTTTTGGTCACCTGCCATTTCTTGTTCTTTGACTTTGGTCAAAAGTCTACCTTTGACTGGTCAAACGTTGACCATTGACCCTTTGACTTTTGACCACATGTCATGCACCTATTGGAGAGCTGGTGGGGGCCTGTCCCCCTGCCAGAACCTGGCAAGGAGAAGGGCGCACGCCAAGGGTGGCGTGAGCCCAAGTAGGAGGCGCCTAGGAGTCCTTGTTGGACAAGGACTCCACCTCCCTTTTGGATTCCAATCAGAGTTCTACTAAGAATCCAGTTTGACTGGTCTTAGGCGCCCTCTAAGGAGGAATCCAGGGGTCTCTATTTTCCAACCAATCAGATTTAGATCTGATTTCACAAAGGGTTGTGATTGGTTGAGAGGAAGAGGAGTTGGATCACAAGCTTAGGTCTATAAATAAGACCCTGCGCCCAACCCTAATTCCTAAAATGAATTCAATTGAGAGATTTCCCACGCCCCAAGGCTGCCTCTCCCCTCCTTCTCCATGCCATACTCTCTTCTCCCCTTGCTCTCCACGTCCAAAAGTGTTTTGGACTTAGGTTTGGTGCGATTCAGATCAAGGAAAGGCGATCAAAAGCAAGAAGGCTGCGCTGCTGCAAAAGGACGACTGCAGATCTTCAAAAGAGTTTTGAAGATCCTCCAGATCAGATCCAGATCTGATTTTTGGAGGTGTGATAGAGAAGAAGAGGATCTCCAGATCCAACCCGAGTGGATACCGGTAGAGGCCAGGCGCTTGCGTGGCTAAGATCCAGAACCTTCCGCTGCAATCAGGATCATCTACAGGGTAATAGGATTACCCAAATCAGGTAAATTAAATTTGATTTAATTTATCTTATTTTATTTTATTTATTAAAATAATAAGAATCAGATCTGAAACATATCAAGATCTGATTGAGATCAAGAGAAAATTTTTGAAATATATCTCTTGATCTAATCAGATCTGGACGAACCTGGACCGGGAAATCAGGATTTCCCTTCAACTGGTATCAGAGCCATGGTTCTAAAATTGTTTAGATCTGATTTTAATTTTATTTTAATTAGAAAATAAAGTGATTTCAGATGTCACATGAGATGTGATCAGATCTGAAATCAGAAAAATTAAAATTAAATGATTTGGATCTAAGAACATGAAGATATGCATGACTAGTTCTAGAATAGAATAGTTCTATAGAATAGTTTTGCATGTCTTTGATTTAATCTGATTAAATCATATTTTAGATCTTCTTATTTACTATTTTCTGATATTATAAGTGTTATAATAACATCTGATAAACAGCAAATAAAAATTATTTAATTTTAAATATCATATGAGATATGATAGATGCATGACTAGACTAGTTGTAGAATAGTTCTACATAATTGTCTAGATTAGAATTTATTTTGATTAGATCAATTTAAATCTAATTTTTTAGATTATTATGTGATAATTTAGATCTGAAAACATGCATGATTATGATACATGAGATGTATGCAAAATATGCCATTGATTAGATCTAAATTTGTATATGAGATATATGATATAGATCTATAACTGTTTTGTAGTATTGAATGTTATTGAATGTTCCTGATTAAGGCGTTCCTCTTGGCCGTCCGGTCATAAGAACGAAGAAGGGTTTAAAGGCCCTCTCTTCCCATTCGATGGGGTGTTCTTATGACGTGTAGGGGTGCTGCGTGTTCGTCCTTAATCAGAAACCCAAAACTTACTTTCTGCAAAACCCTAGATCCTGAAACCCTAGGATTTATTGTGCATATTTTGTTTATGAACCCAACTTAATTAAGAATTAAGTTTATGGAATATTAATTAGGTCTAAAATTGAGAATTTCAGATCTAAGACATATTCATAATACTGGGTTCGGGCTTGGGTAGCTCAATTAGGTCTAAGCGGTTGATCAAACCGAATCAAGAGTTGGTTAGATGGGATCAACAATGCTTAAATTGACCAGCCTAATAGGATTAAGTCTGGGTCAAGATCGAGTCACGATCAAGCAAGACCTAATTAGGCTCAGAGGTTAGAGTCTGGATTGTAGGCTAACCCAATTGGTTCTGACTCAACAATTTGGTGTCTAAGGTAAGTTTGGCACAGACGACCGACTGGTTTTTAATTGGAAGCTACTCGACCTGAATGCGTTCTTGTGCGAGTTAACGGCATATTCCTTCCACCGGTCTCACTTACCTGGCCATATCTGTTGACACAGTTCTGATCTGAGGTGGTCAATAATCCGAGCTGACCCATGCCACTAGGTTAGTCATAATTGTTATGACTAAGCCAAGTCTAGTTTAATGAGACCTGAATCAATTCTCCCTAAGAAAAGATTAAGTCCGAGGTCTTCCACCATTGTAGACGTGCGGGCCCTTCCCGGGGTTGATTGTTCTCGGCTGGATACAGTGGCTCAGTTGCACCGGGAAGACGCAACCATGTCTATTAGGCATTGGATGCTATGGGCTGGAGGATGAGTTGGGCTCAATATTCCGGATACGGTGAGAGACCCAATTAGGAACCCAGTCTATGCAAATGGTGGGTCTGACTTAACTAAGGAGTGGATCAATATTCCGGATACGGTGAGATTCATGAATTAGAGACCAAGTTTGGGTGCACCATGATTAGAGAATCATTGAACAAGAGTTGTTCACTCATTGGCTAACCCATCACCAATAACTGTTAGGTGAGGTGATGAGTCAGTTGGTGAGACCGCACCACCCACTAGAAATCATCAATCGCGGAGATTTTCGCATCTCTACAGAGGGAGTGTAGGGATCCGAGAAAATAGTGGGAGCTAATTTGTTTAAAAATAAAATCCCTAAACAAATTGGTCAAGTCAAAATTACAGTATCTAACTAGAATCTTTGACTCTCTACAGGAAAATGTCTGCGTCCAACCCACTGGCACGTATCCTAGACACACATAGACTGACTGGACCCAATTATAAAGATTGGCTCAGGAACTACAAAATTGTTTTGGGTTCAGAGAAGTTAACACATGTTTTGGACCAGGACCCTCCCACCTTACCAGCTCGTCCATCCACTGAACAGAGAGCGTCTCTGGAAAAATGGATTGACGAAGACAATAAGGCCAGATACTACATGTTGGGCTCGATGTCTGATGAGCTCCAGCGCCAACATGAAGATATCGGGACTGCTCGCCAAATGTTGGCTCACCTGCAGGAGATGTTTGGTGAACAGAGTCGCGCAGCCAAATATCAAGTCACGAAAATGACTTTTTAAGGCTAAGATGCGTGATGGGCAGTCAGTCCAAGATCACTGTCTGACAATGATCAAGGACATGGAAGAGCTTGAGAAGCTCGGTGTGAAGTTGGACTTGGACTTGCAGAACGATATTATTCTGCAATCCTTGACTGATGCATATGGGCAATTCATCATGAATTACCACATGCATAAACTTCAAAATTCCTTGGCCGAGTTGATGAATATGCTGGTTACCGCTGAGCTTTCTATGAAAGGTTCTAAAGGCTCAGTTCTTGCTATGGAACGGACTTCTTCCAAAAGAAAGTCTTATGGAAAGAAAAAGAAGTCTGTGAAAAAGCAAAAGGTAGGAAGGATCAAAGAAGAAGAAGGCAGAACCGAAGAAGAAGGTCGATGGCAAAGGAAAGTGTTTCCATTGCAACAGCGACGGCCATTGGAAGCGGAACTGCCCTACTTACCTGGCCACCCTGAAAGAACAAGAAGGAAGGTCCTTCTGGAGGTATGCTCGTTATTGAGTCTAACCTTACGGTTTCTTCTGCATCCAGTTGGGTGCTTGACTCTGGTTCTAGTGCTCATCTGTGCACTTCTATGCAGGGTCTTGAGGATAGCAGGAGGCTGAGGGATGGAGACATGATCCTACGCATCGGTAATGGAGCAAGAGTTGCTGCAGTAGCCGTGGGAACATACCCTCTTCGATTACCATCTGGTTTAGACTTAGTTTTAAAAGACTGTTATTATGTGCCTGCAGCTAGCAGGAATTTGATTTCTGTTTCATGCTTAGCACAAGAAGGTTATGTGATCACCTTCTTTAAGGACCATTGTAACATTCTTTATGAAAGAAATAAAATTGCAAATGGTTTCCTTATTAATGGTCTTTATCAGCTTGCATATTGATGTACCTGTTCTTAACTATCGAGCAAAACGTGAATGCCAAACGACCTAGGGATAGTCCAAACGACAGATATCTATGGCACCTGAGATTAGGTCATATAGCAGAAGATAGGATTAACAAATTGGAGAAAAATGGGCTATTGAGTCCATTGACTTTTGAGTCATATCCAACTTGTGAATCTTGTCTTCAAGGCAAAATGACTAAACTCCCTTTTGTTGGACATTGGGAGAGGGCCACAGATCTCCTTGCCCTAGTACATACTGATGTGTGCGGCCCATTTGATGTGCCGGCTAGAGGCAATTTTGTCTACTTCATTACCTTTACCGATGATCTGTCTAGGTATGGGTATGTGTATCTTATGAGACACAAGTCTGAAGCTTTTGAAAAGTTCAAAGAATTCAGACATGAAGTAGAAAAACAAACTGGAAAACCCATTAAGGTTCTTCGATCAGATCGAGGAGGTGAATACCTTAGCCGGGAATTCCTAGACTATCTTAAGGAAAATGGCATAGTCTCTCAATGGACTCCACCAGGAACACCTCAACTCAACGGGGTTTCAGAACGGAGAAATCGGACTCTATTGGATATGGTTCGATCCATGATGAGCTTCACAGACCTCCCTGATTTTCTTTGGGGACATTCATTATTAACTTCAATCTATTTACTGAATAGGGTTCCCTCTAAAACCGTTCCTACCACACCGTATGAGATATGGCACGGTAAGAAACCAAGTCTGAGTCATCTCAGAATTTGGGGTTGTCCGGCTCATGTCAAAAGACAACAAGCGGACAAGTTAGAGTTTAGGTCCTTTAGAGCTCGATTCATAGGATATCCTAAAGAGTCATTAGGATACTATTTCTACATTCCAGAAGACCACAATGTGATTGTGAGTCGACATGCCATATTTCTTGAAAAATAGTTTATTCAAGATAGTGGCATTGGAAAGCAGATTAAGCTTGATGAGAAAGTCTCACAAGCAGAACGAGCTAAGGACCAAGTGGAACCAAATCAGGTTGAGCCAATAAGAACACTACCTCCTCCACCTCGTAGATCGGAAAGAGTTTCCCGTCCCCCTGAAAGATACTTAGGTATTATTTCAGAGGATGTAGAGGAAATGTTCCTCATAGGTAATGGTGCTCATGGTGATGATCCCAAAACCTACAACGAGGCGATATCAGATATCGACTCCGAGAAATGGCTTGAGGCAATGAAGTCAGAAATTGACTCGATGCACTCAAACCAAGTCTGGACCTTGGTAGATCCACCAGAAGGTATAGTACCTATTGGGTGTAAATGGATCTTCAAGAGAAAGATTGGTGCAGATGGGAATGTGGAGACATTCAAGGCTAGACTAGGTGGCAAAAGGTTATAGTCAACGTGAAGGCATTGACTATCAGGATACCTTTTCCCCAGGTAGCTATGCTAAAATCCATCCGCACATTGCTTGCTGTTGCAGCCTATTTCGATTATGAAATATGGCAAATGGACGTGAAAACGGCATTCCTAAATGGATATCTTGAGGAAGATATCTATATGGAACAGCCGCTAGGTTTCACATCCAGTGATACTGATCACAAGGTTTGCAAGCTGCAAAGGTCCATATATGGACTTAAGCAAGCATCTCGGAGCTGGAACACTCGTTTCAATGATGTGATCAAAAAGTTTGGTTTCATCAAAAATGAAGAGGAACCATGTGTTTTCAAAAGGGTCAGTGGGAGCGCTGTTGTCTTCCTCGTATTGTACGTGGATGACATCCTCCTTATTGGGAATGATATTCCCATGTTGACATCAGTCAAGATGTGGTTGTCCAAGGAATTCTCCATGAAAGACCTAGGTGAAGCATCCTTTATTCTAGGAATTAAGGTCTATAGGGATAGACCGAATAGGATGCTAGGACTTTCACAGAAGATGTACATAGAGGAAGTACTAAAGAGGTTTAGTATGGAAAACTCTAAGAGGGGATTAATACCCTTCAGACATGGTATTCATCTTTCCAAGAAGATGTGCCCCAGCACACCTGAGGAAATAGAACGCATGAGCAAGATCCCTTATGCTTCTGCAATAGGGAGCCTCATGTATGCCATGCTATGTACACGACCTGATATAGCCCATGCTGTGAGTGTCACAAGCAGATATCAGTCAAATCCAGGTGAAGAACACTGGACTTCTGTGAAATGTATCCTTAAGTACTTGAGAAGAACTAAGGATATGATGTTGGTCTTTGGTAATGGAGAACTCCAAGTTCCAGGGATACACAGACTCGGACTTCATGTCCGATATAGATGATCGAAAGTCGACATCTGGCAGTCTGTTTGTGTGCAATGGTGGAGCTGTCAGCTGGAAGAGTTCCAAGCAAACGGTGATACCATCTCATCCGCGATTACCTTGAGAAAGGTTACGTTGAGGTCAAGAGAGTCAACTCCACAGATAATGTGGCAGACCCACTTACAAAGCCGTTGGGCCAGCAGAAGATCGAAGCCCACCTTGAGAAGATGGGACTTAGACTTGTAGCCAATTGGCTTTAGGACAAGTGGGAGATTGTTAGATATATGTGCCCTAGAAGCCAGAATTGGCTGACACTTGTAATACACTTCTAGGGGCAAAATTGTAATTTTGACTATAATTAATAAATGGGTTATTTTCTATCACACATGTGTATTTAGTGTCTGTGATACATCCTTTGAGTTAATGGTAATGATAATTCATATTTTCAAGAGTTGAAAATTTAAGACATGAATAATCATTATTAACTCATAAACAGCTCCCGACCATAGGATCATCACGAGGATGGTGATTGATCCGGAAGGTTGGTGTACGATCGCTTCTCTTTAGTAGATGAGTCTTGAGTCTACGGTGTGGAGACACCGGAGCGAGAGTACAGGTACTCGTTAGAGAACGAGGGCACTGAGCGTGACCACCTCGAGTAGTCATTAGGGAGTCTACCTTCTCGTCAATGACTGACTCGATGCTGCAGTAGTGTGTCTGGTTCTTTGACCTGAGATGCATCGGCAGTTCACCTTGAGGGTGTTATAGTTTGACTACACCATTACTCGGTCTCCTAGCCATATGGAACCCTGAGGTGTATGTTGGCTATGACATGTTCATTGTAGGAACTGGATTGCATCAAGATGGGAATCTATCTACCTCGGTGGTAGAGGAGCAGCCCTATGATGATCATGAGAATCAAGTCCAGAAGCCCATGGCCATGGCAGAGTGAAATAATAGAAAGAGTTTCTATTTAGATTTTCACATTGGACTCGAATCGAATGATTACATCATATGACAGAGACTAGGGTTTGACGAGTTCACCTTAACCCTAATCTGATCGGGGCTCAAGATAGAAGAACTTAATCACACAGGTAGCTGCACCAAGAGGTTCGCATTCAGCTCTGATGGGTTGCCACCATATACTGCTAGGTGTCACTGGTGGATTTTGGGAGCAATTAGAATGATTTAGATGATCGATCATTCTAGCTGTTCGAATCAGAAGAGTTCTGATCCATCGAAAGGAGTTTCGATGATGTCTATGATAGAGATCATGACATATCCCATTACCATACAGAACTGAACCTAACTGGGTCACACAAACAAGGGTTTGAATCTGGTGATCATCAATTGAACTGATCTAGTTCAATTGATCTGAATGAGATTCAATTAGGTTCAAGGAAATCGTGCTAGCACTCGATTGAACCTAACGTTCTTCTTTTACTATCATAAATAAGTTGTCCTGACTGAGCCAAAGGAGTTTGTGCTCAATCAGAGGCCTTCATATGGTCTGACTGGAGGTTGTCCAAGTCAGAATAGGTTGTCTTATTTGTAAGACATTACCTGCCATTTTTGGTCACCTGCCATTTCTTGTTCTTTGACTTTGGTCAAAAGTCTACCTTTGACTGGTCAAACGTTGACCATTGACCCTTTGACTTTTGACCACATGTCATGCACCTATTGGAGAGCTGGTGGGGGCCTGTCCCCCTGCCAGAACCTGGCAAGGAGAAGGGCGCACGCCAAGGGTGGCGTGAGCCCAAGTAGGAGGCGCCTAGGAGTCCTTGTTGGACAAGGACTCCATCCTCCCTTTTTGGATTCCAATCAGAGTTCTACTAAGAATCCAGTTTGACTGGTCTTAGGCACCCTCTAAGGAGGAATCCAGGGGTCTCTATTCCCAACCAATCAGATTTAGATCTGATTTCACAAAGGGTTGTGATTGGTTGGGAGGAAGAGGAGTTGGATCACAAGCTTAGTCTATAAATAAGACCCTGCGCCCAACCCTGAAAAAATAATCAAGAAGCAATTTCCCACGCCCCAAGGCTGCCTCTCCCCTCCTTCTCCATGCCATACTCTCTTCTCCCCTTGCTCTCCACGTCCAAAAGTGTTTTGGACTTTGGTTGGTGCGATTCAGATCAAGAAAAGGCGATCAAAAGCAAGAAGGCTGCGCTGCTGCAAAAGGACGACTGCAGATCTTCAAAAGGAGTTTTGAAGATCCTCCAGATCAGATCCAGATCTGATTTTTGGAGGTGTGATAGAGAAGAAGAGGATCTCCAGATCCAACCCGAGTGGATACCGGTAGAGGCCAGGCGCTTGCGTGGCTAAGATCCAGAACCTTCCGCTGCAATCAGGATCATCAACAGGGTAATAGGATTACCCAAATCAGGTAAATTAAATTTGATTTAATTTATCTTATTTTATTTTATTTTTATTAAATAAATAAGAATCAGATCTGAAACATATCAAGATCTGATTGAGATCAAGAGAAAAATTTTTGAAATATATCTCTTGATCTGATCAGATCTGAACGAACCTGGACCGGGAAATCAGGATTTCCCGGCCAATAGGGGTGAGCTTAAGTTTGGCACTTTGATTGGTGATTTTTAATTGGGAGATTCTCTCATTGATTCGATCTTTGATGAGTTAATGGCATATCCCTTCCACTAATCTCACTTACCTAGCCATCCTGGTGAATTAGATTTTGATTAGATCACTTGGTGATTTAGGCTCATCCATGTCAATTAGGTAAATCAGTTTGACTAATTTAAGTGCTCTTAATGCCAGCTTAGACTAGATCCTTTTTAATTTAACTTTGTGAAGTTAGCGGAAGATTCAAAATTGGCTCACTAAATTTCTTCCTCTTCCTAAAATATGTTAATTAAATCCTCTAAAATTATTAGATCCTTAAAAATAAAATAGTTATATAGATAACTAAATCATAGCCTCCCATTAAGTTGAGTGATAATGGGTTCATTAATATAATGATCATTGAAGGCCCAAAGGCCTGGTGATTATTGACTAATGAAATTATCATTTATCAAATGATCATTTAGTTAAGTCTTTCTGATGGTGGTTAGGTTGGCCGACCAAAGTCGGGCTTGATCATTTATTGGTTAGATAAGATCAAATGTAGTTATGTTAACGGTTGGACCTAACCAGACTTTTTCAGTGGAGGCCAAAGCCTACTGATTAGGTCTCCGAGGCAAAATCAATATTACAAGTTGTTTAGAGAAATAATTGATTTTGAATCTACCCATAGATGCACATGGGTTGACCAACCAAAGTTGGGCTCATGTGTAGTCTATGTAGATTCTAGTACCCACTAAGAAATTAAAGTAATTTCGCGAATTGGAGGTAGAGGCTACCAATTTATATAAAATAGAGAAAAAATCTTTAGACTAAAGTTCAAGTCTTTAGGATAATTAATTCATATACTAATTAGGTTTGATTTTTCTTTTTATGCAAAAATGGCCACTAACCTGTCACTCCGGTCATTATTAGACAATGATAAATTAATGAGATCCAACTTTGATAGCTGGTATCATAAGTTGAAAATCATCTTGGAGCATGAGTGGATCCTTTATATAGTAACGAATCTAGCATATGAGAAGCCAGCTTCGAATGCTAGAGGAGTGGTACGAGACACTTATCAAATGTGGCTCAATGACTGCACCATTGTTCGATGCATAATGCTAGCAGCAATGAATGATGAGTTCAGCCGTAGGATCAAAAATGCCTAGCCACAGGAGATGCTTCAAATGTTGAATGACTCCTTTGGCGTGCCTGATGATGTTGAAAGGCACAAAACAAGTTGTGTCATTTTCAATGCTCGGATGAGGGATGGGGCCGCAAAGCTATTGTTTGTTAGATATATGTGCCCTAGAAGCCAGAATTGGCTGACACTTGTAATACACTTCTAGGGGCAAAATTATAATTTTGACTATAATTAATGAAATGGGTTATTTTCTATCACACATGTGTATTTAGTGTCTGTGATACATCCTTTGAGTTAATGGTAATGATAATTCATATTTTCAAGAGTTGAAAATTTAAGACATGAATAATCATTATTAACTCATAAACAGCTCCCGACCATAGGATCATCACGAGGATGGTGATTGATCCGGAAGGTTGGTGTACGATCGCTTCTCTTTAGTAGATGAGTCTTGAGTCTACGGTGTGGAGACACCGGAGCGAGAGTACAGGTACTCGTTAGAGAACGAGGGCACTGAGCGTGACCACCTCGAGTAGTCATTAGGAAGTCTACCTTCTCGTCAATGACTGACTCGATGCTGCAGTAGTGTGTCTGGTTCTTTGACCTGAGATGCATCGGCAGTTCACCTTGAGGGTGTTATAGTTTGACTACACCATTACTCGGTCTCCTAGCCATATGGAACCCTGAGGTGTATGTTGGCTATAGCATGTTCATTGTAGGAACTGGATTGCATCAAGATGGGAATCTATCTACCTCGGTGGTAGAGGAGTAGCCCTATGATGATCATGAGAATCAAGTCCAGAAATCCCATGGCCATGGTAGAGTGAAATAATAGAAAGAGTTTCTATTTAGATTTTCACATTGGACTCGAATCGAATGATTACATCATATGACAGAGACTAGGGTTTGACGAGTTCACCTTAACCCTAATCTGATCGGGGCTCAAGATAGAAGAACTTAATCACACAGGTAGCTGCACCAAGAGGTTCGCATTCAGCTCTGATGGGTTGCCACCATATACTGCTAGGTGTCACTGGTGGATTTTGGGAGCAATTAGAATGATTTAGATGATCGATCATTCTAGCTGTTCGAATCAGAAGAGTTCTGATCCATCGAAAGGAGTTTCGATGATGTCTATGATAGAGATCATGACATATCCCATTACCATACAGAACTGAACCTAACTGGGTCACACAAACAAGGGTTTGAATCTGGTGATCATCAATTGAACTGATCTAGTTCAATTGATCTGAATGAGATTCAATTAGGTTCAAGGAAATCGTGCTAGCACTCGATTGAACCTAACGTTCTTCTTTTACTATCATAAATAAGTTGTCCTGACTGAGCCAAAGGAGTTTGTGCTCAATCAGAGGCCTTCATATGGTCTGACTGGAGGTTGTCCAAGTCAGAATAGGTTGTCTTATTTGTAAGACATTACCTGCCATTTTTGGTCACCTGCCATTTCTTGTTCTTTGACTTTGGTCAAAAGTCTACCTTTGACTGGTCAAACGTTGACCATTGACCCTTTGACTTTTGACCACATGTCATGCACCTATTGGAGAGCTGGTGGGGGCCTGTCCCCCTGCCAGAACCTGGCAAGGAGAAGGGCGCACGCCAAGGGTGGCGTGAGCCCAAGTAGGAGGCGCCTAGGAGTCCTTGTTGGACAAGGACTCCACCTCCCTTTTGGATTCCAATCAGAGTTCTACTAAGAATCCAGTTTGACTGGTCTTAGGCGCCCTCTAAGGAGGAATCCAGGGGTCTCTTTTTCAACCAATCAGATTTAGATCTGATTTCACAAAGGGTTGTGATTGGTTGAGAGGAAGAGGAGTTGGATCACAAGAGGTCTATAAATAAGACCCTGCGCCCAACCCTAATCCTAAGTGAATTCAATAGAGATTTCCCACGCCCCAAGGCTGCCTCTCCCCTCCTTCTCCATGCCATACTCTCTTCTCCCCTTGCTCTCCACGTCCAAAAGTGTTTTGGACTTAGTTTGGTGCGATTCAGATCAAGGAAAGGCGATCAAAAGCAAGAAGGCTGCGCTGCTGCAAAAGGACGACTGCAGATCTTCAAAAGAGTTTTGAAGATCCTCCAGATCAGATCCAGATCTGATTTTTGGAGGTGTGATAGAGAAGAAGAGGATCTCCAGATCCAACCCGAGTGGATACCGGTAGAGGCCAGGCGCTTGCGTGGCTAAGATCCAGAACCTTCCGCTGCAATCAGGATCATCTACAGGGTAATAGGATTACCCAAATCAGGTAAATTAAATTTGATTTAATTTATCTTATTTTATTTTATTTATTAAAATAATAAGAATCAGATCTGAAACATATCAAGATCTGATTGAGATCAAGAGAAAATTTTTGAAATATATCTCTTGATCTAATCAGATCTGGACGAACCTGGACCGGGAAATCAGGATTTCCCTTCAACTGGTATCAGAGCCATGGTTCTAAAATTGTTTAGATCTGATTTTAATTTTATTTTAATTAGAAAATAAAGTGATTTCAGATGTCACATGAGATGTGATCAGATCTGAAATCAGAAAAATTAAAATTAAATGATTTGGATCTAAGAACATGAAGATATGCATGACTAGTTCTAGAATAGAATAGTTCTATAGAATAGTTTTGCATGTCTTTGATTTAATCTGATTAAATCATATTTTAGATCTTCTTATTTACTATTTTCTGATATTATAAGTGTTATAATAACATCTGATAAACAGCAAATAAAAATTATTTAATTTTAAATATCATATGAGATATGATAGATGCATGACTAGACTAGTTGTAGAATAGTTCTACATAATTGTCTAGATTAGAATTTATTTTGATTAGATCAATTTAAATCTAATTTTTTAGATTATTATGAGATAATTTAGATCTGAAAACATGCATGATTTGATACATGAGATGTATGCAAAATATGCCTTGATTAGATCTAAATTTGTATATGAGATATATGA
>QRFJ01002057.1:125975-153474 GCA_006176705.1 Cocos nucifera | reverse complement strand
CATTTCTTGTTCTTTGACTTTGGTCAAAAGTCTACCTTTGACTGGTCAAACGTTGACCATTCACCCTTTGACTTTTGACCACATGTCATGCACCTATTGGAGAGCTGGTGGGGGCTTGTCCCCCTGCCAGAACCTGGCAAGGAGAAGGGCGCACGCCAAGGGTGGCGTGAGCCCAAGTAGGAGGCGCCTAGGAGTCCTTGTTGGACAAGGACTCCACCTCCCTTTAGGATTCCAATTCAGAGTTCTACTAAGAATCCAGTTTGACTGGTCTTAGGCGCCCTCTAAGGAGGAATCCAGGGGTCTCTTTTTCAACCAATCAGATTTAGATCTGATTTCACAAAGGGTTGTGATTGGTTGAGAGGAAGAGGAGTTGGATCACAAGCTTAGGTCTATAAATAAGACCCTGCGCCCAACCCTAATCCTAAGTCTTATTGAATAGAGATTTCCCACGTCCAAGGCTGCCTCTCCCCTCCTTCTCCATGCCATACTCTCTTCTCCCCTTGCTCTCCACGTCCAAAAGTGTTTTGGACTTAGTTTGGTGCGATTCAGATCAAGGAAAGGCGATCAAAAGCAAGAAGGCTGCGCTGCTGCAAAAGGACGACTGCAGATCTTCAAAAGAGTTTTGAAGATCCTCCAGATCAGATCCAGATCTGATTTTTGGAGGTGTGATAGAGAAGAAGAGGTTCTCCAGATCCAACCCGAGTGGATACCGGTAGAGGCCAGGCGCTTGCGTGGCTAAGATCCAGAACCTTCCGCTGCAATCAGGATCATCTACAGGGTAATAGGATTACCCAAATCAGGTAAATTAAATTTGATTTAATTTATCTTATTTTATTTTATTTATTAAAATAATAAGAATCAGATCTGAAACATATCAAGATCTGATTGAGATCAAGAGAAAATTTTTGAAATATATCTCTTGATCTAATCAGATCTGGACGAACCTGGACCGGGAAATCAGGATTTCCCTTCAACTGGTATCAGAGCCATGGTTCTAAAATTGTTTAGATCTGATTTTAATTTTATTTTAATTAAAAATAATGTGATTTCAGATGTCACATGAGATGTGATCAGATCTGAAATCAGAAAAATTAAAATTAAATGATTTGGATCTAAGAACATGAAGATATGCATGACTAGTTCTAGAATAGAATAGTTCTATAGAATAGTTTTGCATGTCTTTGATTTAATATGATTAAATCATATTTTAGATCTTCTTATTTACTATTTTCTGATATTATAAGTGTTATAATAACATCTGATAAACAGCAAATAAAAATTATTTAATTTTAAATATCATATGAGATATGATAGATGCATGACTAGACTAGTTGTAGAATAGTTCTACATAATTGTCTAGATTAGAATTTATTTTGATTAGATCAATTTAAATCTAATTTTTTCAGATTATTATGTGATAATTTAGATCTGAAAACATGCATGATTATGATACATGAGATGTATGCAAAATATGCCTTGATTAGATCTAAATTTGTATATGAGATATATGATATAGATCTATAACTGTTTTGTAGATTTACATGTTCCTGATTAAGGCGTTCCTCTTGGCCGTCCGGTCATAAGAACGAAGAAGGGTTTAAAGGCCCTCTCTTCCCATTCGATGGGGTGTTCTTATGACGTGTAGGGGTGCTGCGTGTTCGTCCTTAATCAGAAACCCAAAACTTACTTTCTGCAAAACCCTAGATCCTGAAACCCTAGGATTTATTGTGCATATTTTGTTTATGAACCCAACTTAATTAAGAATTAAGTTTATGGAATATTAATTAGGTCTAAAATTGAGAATTTCAGATCTAAGACATATTCATAATACTGGGTTCGGGCTTGGGTAGCTCAATTAGGTCTAAGCGGTTGATCAAACCGAATCAAGAGTTGGTTAGATGGGATCAACAATGCTTAAATTGACCAGCCTAATAGGATTAAGTCTGGGTCAAGATCGAGTCACGATCAAGCAAGACCTAATTAGGCTCAGAGGTTAGAGTCTGGATTGTAGGCTAACCCAATTGGTTCTGACTCAACAATTTGGTGTCTAAGGTAAGTTTGGCACAGACGACCGACTGGTTTTTAATTGGAAGCTACTCGACCTGAATGCGTTCTTGTGCGAGTTAACGGCATATTCCTTCCACCGGTCTCACTTACCTGGCCATATCTGTTGACACAGTTCTGATCTGAGGTGGTCAATAATCCGAGCTGACCCATGCCACTAGGTTAGTCATAATTGTTATGACTAAGCCAAGTCTAGTTTAATGAGACCTGAATCAATTCTCCCTAAGAAAAGATTAAGTCCGAGGTCTTCCACCATTGTAGACGTGCGGGCCCTTCCCGGGGTTGATTGTTCTCGGCTGGATACAGTGGCTCAGTTGCACCGGGAAGACGCAACCATGTCTATTAGGCATTGGATGCTATGGGCTGGAGGATGAGTTGGGCTCAATATTTCGGATACGGTGAGAGACCCAATTAGGAACCCAGTCTATGCAAATGGTGGGTCTGACTTAACTAAGGAGTGGATCAATATTCCGGATACGGTGAGATTCATGAATTAGAGACCAAGTTTGGGTGCACCATGATTAGAGAATCATTGAACAAGAGTTGTTCACTCATTGGCTAACCCATCACCAATAACTGTTAGGTGAGGTGATGAGTCAGTTGGTGAGACCGCACCACCCACTAGAAATCATCAATCGCGGAGATTTTCGCATCTCTACAGAGGGAGTGTAGGGATCCGAGAAAATAGTGGGAGCTAATTTGTTTAAAAATAAAATCCCTAAACAAATTGGTCAAGTCAAAATTACAGTATCTAACTAGAATCTTTGACTCTCTACAGGAAAATGTCTGCGTCCAACCCACTGGCACGTATCCTAGACACACATAGACTGACTGGACCCAATTATAAAGATTGGCTCAGGAACTACAAAATTGTTTTGGGTTCAGAGAAGTTAACACATGTTTTGGACCAGGACCCTCCCACCTTACCAGCTCGTCCATCCACTGAACAGAGAGCGTCTCTGGAAAAATGGATTGACGAAGACAATAAGGCCAGATACTACATGTTGGGCTCGATGTCTGATGAGCTCCAGCGCCAACATGAAGATATCGGGACTGCTCGCCAAATGTTGGCTCACCTGCAGGAGATGTTTGGTGAACAGAGTCGCGCAGCCAAATATCAAGTCACGAAATGACTTTTTAAGGCTAAGATGCGTGATGGGCAGTCAGTCCAAGATCACTGTCTGACAATGATCAAGGACATGGAAGAGCTTGAGAAGCTCGGTGTGAAGTTGGACTTGGACTTGCAGAACGATATTATTCTGCAATCCTTGACTGATGCATATGGGCAATTCATCATGAATTACCACATGCATAAACTTCAAAATTCCTTGGCCGAGTTGATGAATATGCTGGTTACCGCTGAGCTTTCTATGAAAGGTTCTAAAGGCTCAGTTCTTGCTATGGAACGGACTTCTTCCAAAAGAAAGTCTTATGGAAAGAAAAAGAAGTCTGTGAAAAAGCAAAAGGTAGAAGGATCAAAGAAGAAGAAGGCAGAACCGAAGAAGAAGGTCGATGGCAAAGGAAAGTGTTTCCATTGCAACAGCGACGGCCATTGGAAGCGGAACTGCCCTACTTACCTGGCCACCCTAAAGAACAAGAAGGAAGGTCCTTCTGGAGGTATGCTCGTTATTGAGTCTAACCTTACGGTTTCTTCTGCATCCAGTTGGGTGCTTGACTCTGGTTCTAGTGCTCATCTGTGCACTTCTATGCAGGGTCTTGAGGATAGCAGGAGGCTGAGGGATGGAGACATGATCCTACGCGTCGGTAATGGAGCAAGAGTTGCTGCAGTAGCCGTGGGAACATACCCTCTGCGATTACCATCTGGTTTAGACTTAGTTTTAAAAGACTGTTATTATGTGCCTGCAGCTAGCAGGAATTTGATTTCTGTTTCATGCTTAGCACAAGAAGGTTATGTGATCACCTTCTTTAAGGACCATTGTAACATTCTTTATGAAAGAAATAAAATTGCAAATGGTTTCCTTGTTAATGGTCTTTATCAGTTGCATATTGATGTACCTGTTTTAACTATCGAGCAAAACGTGAATGCCAAACGACCTAGGGATAGTCCAAACGACAGATATCTATGGCACCTGAGATTAGGTCATATAGCAGAAGATAGGATTAACAAATTGGAGAAAAATGGGCTATTGAGTCCATTGACTTTTGAGTCATATCCAACTTGTGAATCTTGTCTTCAAGGCAAAATGACTAAACTCCCTTTTGTTGGACATGGGGAGAGGGCCACAGATCTCCTTGCCCTAGTACATACTGATGTGTGCGGCCCATTCGATGTGCCGGCTAGAGGCAATTTTGTCTACTTCATTACCTTTACCGATGATCTGTCTAGGTATGGGTATGTGTATCTTATGAGACATAAGTCTGAAGCCTTTTGAAAAGTTCAAAGAATTCAGACATGAAGTAGAAAAACAAACTGGAAAACCCATTAAGGTTCTTCGATCAGATCGAGGAGGTGAATACCTTAGCCGGGAATTCCTAGACTATCTTAAGGAAAATGGCATAGTCTCTCAATGGACTCCACCAGGAACACCTCAACTCAACGGGGTTTCAGAACGGAGAAATCGGACTCTATTGGATATGGTTCGATCCATGATGAGCTTCACAGACCTCCCAGATTTTCTTTGGGGACATTCATTATTAACTTCAATCTATTTACTGAATAGGGTTCCCTCTAAAACCGTTCCTACCACACCGTATGAGATATGGCACGGTAAGAAACCAAGTCTGAGTCATCTCAGAATTTGGGGTTGTCCGGCTTATGTCAAAAGACAACAAGCGGACAAGTTAGAGTTTAGGTCCTTTAGAGCTCGATTCATAGGATATCCTAAAGAGTCATTAGGATACTATTTCTACATTCCAGAAGACCACAATGTGATTGTGAGTCGACATGCCATATTTCTTGAAAAATAGTTTATTCAAGATAGTGGCATTGGAAAGCAGATTAAGCTTGATGAGAAAGTCTCACAAGCAGAAACGAGCTAAGGACCAAGTGGAACCAAATCAGGTTGAGCCAATAAGAACACTACCTCCTCCACCTCGTAGATCGGAAAGAGTTTCCCGTCCCCCTGAAAGATACTTAGGTATTATTTCAGAGGATGTAGAGGAAATGTTCCTCATAGGTAATGGTGCTCATGGTGATGATCCCAAAACCTACAACGAGGCGATATCAGATATCGACTCCGAGAAATGGCTTGAGGCAATGAAGTCAGAGATCGACTCGATGCACTCAAACCAAGTCTGGACCTTGGTAGATCCACCAGAAGGTATAGTACCTATTGGGTGTAAATGGATCTTCAAGAGAAAGATTGGTGCAGATGGGAATGTGGAGACATTCAAGGCTAGACTGGTGGCAAAAGGTTATAGTCAACGTGAAGGCATTGACTATCAGGATACCTTTTCCCCGGTAGCTATGCTAAAATCCATCCGCACATTGCTTGCTGTTGCAGCCTATTTCGATTATGAAATATGGCAAATGGACGTGAAAACGGCATTCCTAAATGGATATCTTGAGGAAGATATCTATATGGAACAGCCGCTAGGTTTCACATCCAGTGATACTGATCACAAGGTTTGCAAGCTGCAAAGGTCCATATATGGACTTAAGCAAGCATCTCGGAGCTGGAACACTCGTTTCAATGATGTGATCAAAAAGTTTGGTTTCATCAAAAATGAAGAGGAACCATGTGTTTTCAAAAGGGTCAGTGGGAGCGCTGTTGTCTTCCTCGTATTGTACGTGGATGACATCCTCCTTATTGGGAATGATATTCCCATGTTGACATCAGTCAAGATGTGGTTGTCCTAAGGAATTCTCCATGAAAGACCTAGGTGAAGCATCCTTTATTCTAGGAATTAAGGTCTATAGGGATAGACCGAATAGGATGCTAGGACTTTCACAGAAGATGTACATAGAGGAAGTACTAAAGAGGTTTAGTATGGAAAACTCTAAGAGGGGATTAATACCCTTCAGACATGGTATTCATCTTTCCAAGAAGATGTGCCCCAGCACACCTGAGGAAATAGAACGCATGAGCAAGATCCCTTATGCTTCTGCAATAGGGAGCCTCATGTATGCCATGCTATGTACACGACCTGATATAGCCCATGCTGTGAGTGTCACAAGCAGATATCAGTCAAATCCAGGTGAAGAACACTGGACTTCTGTGAAATGTATCCTTAAGTACTTGAGAAGAACTAAGGATATGATGTTGGTCTTTGGTAATGGAGAACTCCAAGTTCAGGGATACACAGACTCGGACTTCATGTCCGATATAGATGATCGAAAGTCGACATCTGGAAGTCTGTTTGTGTGCAATGGTGGAGCTGTCAGCTGGAAGAGTTCCAAGCAAACTGTGATAGCAGATTCCACCATGGAAGCAGAATATATAGCTGCATCAGAGGCTGCAAAGGAAGCGTTCTGGTACAAGAAGTTTGCTGCAGAAATTGGAGTAATGCCATCAGATGCCATTCCTCTTTACTGCGACAACAATGGCGCCATAGCCCTTGCTAAGGAGCCGAGGTCTCACCAGAAGTCCAAGCACATTGAGCGGCGATATCATCTCATCCGCGATTACCTTGAGAAAGGTTACGTTGAGGTCAAGAGAGTCAACTCCGCAGATAATGTGGCAGACCCACTTACAAAGCCGTTGGGCCAGCAGAAGATCGAAGCCCACCTTGAGAAGATGGGACTTAGACTTGTAGCCAATTGGCTTTAGGACAAGTGGGAGATTGTTAGATATATGTGCCCTAGAAGCCAGAATTGGCTGACACTTGTAATACACTTCTAGGGGCAAAATTGTAATTTTGACTATAATTAATGAAATGGGTTATTTTCTATCACACATGTGTATTTAGTGTCTGTGATACATCCTTTGAGTTAATGGTAATGATAATTCATATTTTCAAGAGTTGAAAATTTAAGACATGAATAATCATTATTAACTCATAAACAGCTCCCGACCATAGGATCATCACGAGGATGGTGATTGATCCGGAAGGTTGGTGTACGATCGCTTCTCTTTAGTAGATGAGTCTTGAGTCTACGGTGTGGAGACACCGGAGCGAGAGTACAGGTACTCGTTAGAGAACGAGGGCACTGAGCGTGACCACCTCGAGTAGTCATTAGGGAGTCTACCTTCTCGTCAATGACTGACTCGATGCTGCAGTAGTGTGTCTGGTTCTTTGACCTGAGATGCATCGGCAGTTCACCTTGAGGGTGTTATAGTTTGACTACACCATTACTCGGTCTCCTAGCCATATGGAACCCTGAGGTGTATGTTGGCTATAGCATGTTCATTGTAGGAACTGGATTGCATCAAGATGGGATCTATCTACCTCGGTGGTAGAGGAGTAGCCCTATGATGATCATGAGAATCAAGTCCAGAAATCCATGGCCATGGTAGAGTGAAATAATAGAAAGAGTTTCTATTTAGATTTTCACATTGGACTCGAATCGAATGATTACATCATATGACAGAGACTAGGGTTTGACGAGTTCACCTTAACCCTAATCTGATCGGGGCTCAAGATAGAAGAACTTGAATCACACAGGTAGCTGCACCAAGAGGTTCGCATTCAGCTCTGATGGGTTGCCACCATATACTGCTAGGTGTCACTGGTGGATTTTGGGAGCAATTAGAATGATTTAGATGATCGATCATTCTAGCTGTTCGAATCAGAAGAGTTCTGATCCATCGAAAGGAGTTTCGATGATGTCTATGATAGAGATCATGACATATCCCATTACCATACAGAACTGAACCTAACTGGGTCACACAAACAAGGGTTTGAATCTGGTGATCATCAATTGAACTGATCTAGTTCAATTGATCTGAATGAGATTCAATTAGGTTCAAGGAAATCGTGCTAGCACTCGATTGAACCTAACGTTCTTCTTTTACTATCATAAATAAGTTGTCCTGACTGAGCCAAAGGAGTTTGTGCTCAATCAGAGGCCTTCATATGGTCTGACTGGAGGTTGTCCAAGTCAGAATAGGTTGTCTTATTTGTAAGACATTACCTGCCATTTTTGGTCACCTGCCATTTCTTGTTCTTTGACTTTGGTCAAAAGTCTACCTTTGACTGGTCAAACGTTGACCATTGACCCTTTGACTTTTGACCACATGTCATGCACCTATTGGAGAGCTGGTGGGGGCTTGTCCCCCTGCCAGAACCTGGCAAGGAGAAGGGCGCACGCCAAGGGTGGCGTGAGCCCAAGTAGGAGGCGCCTAGGAGTCCTTGTTGGACAAGGACTCCACCTCCCTTTAGGATTCCAATTCAGAGTTCTACTAAGAATCCAGTTTGACTGGTCTTAGGCGCCCTCTAAGGAGGAATCCAGGGGTCTCTTTTTCAACCAATCAGATTTAGATCTGATTTCACAAAGGGTTGTGATTGGTTGAGAGGAAGAGGAGTTGGATCACAAGCTTAGGTCTATAAATAAGACCCTGCGCCCAACCCTAATCCTAAGTCTTATTGAATTCAATAGAGATTTCCCACGTCCAAGGCTGCCTCTCCCCTCCTTCTCCATGCCATACTCTCTTCTCCCCTTGCTCTCCACGTCCAAAAGTGTTTTGGACTTAGTTTGGTGCGATTCAGATCAAGGAAAGGCGATCAAAAGCAAGAAGGCTGCGCTGCTGCAAAAGGACGACTGCAGATCTTCAAAAGAGTTTTGAAGATCCTCCAGATCAGATCCAGATCTGATTTTTGGAGGTGTGATAGAGAAGAAGAGGTTCTCCAGATCCAACCCGAGTGGATACCGGTAGAGGCCAGGCGCTTGCGTGGCTAAGATCCAGAACCTTCCGCTGCAATCAGGATCATCTACAGGGTAATAGGATTACCCAAATCAGGTAAATTAAATTTGATTTAATTTATCTTATTTTATTTTATTTATTAAAATAATAAGAATCAGATCTGAAACATATCAAGATCTGATTGAGATCAAGAGAAAATTTTTGAAATATATCTCTTGATCTAATCAGATCTGGACGAACCTGGACCGGGAAATCAGGATTTCCCTTCAAATCACCCAATTTAGAATAATGAGAAAAGACCTTAAGCCCTTATCATATTTATAATTGTATGCAGGGCTTGCAGGTCAGTAGAAGATTTGATCAAGGCCAGAGGTTCCTGAACGTTGGAGATGGAAGACAAGTTCCAATTCTAGCTTTAGAAATTATGAATCTTGCAATCATTTTAAATAAAGTTATTCTTAATGAATGTCATTTTTATCCAACTTTTCTATTGAATGCCATTTTTGCAGGCCTTTTGGCCATGAATGGTTATGAAATATCAATAAAAAAAATATTTTGTAATGTCATTTTGAATGGTGTTACAATCTTTATTGGATAAATGAATAACGATATTTATTTATTAACTATTCCTATTAACATGGTTCAATCCTTCGATAAACATCCTAGAATTAGTGATGTATCCGAAGTCTACCTTTGGCACTGTAGGCAGGGTCATATTAATAAGAACAAAATAAATAGATTAGCTCAAGAAGAAATTCTTGAGGTTAGTAATTATGAATCATTTTTGACCTGTGAGTCCTATATTTTTGGTAAGATGACCAAGTCACCTTTTACTTTAAAAGGTGAATAAGCCATTGAACTCCTAAGTCTAGTACATTCAGATGTATGTAGACCCATGAGCTTAAGTGCCAAAGGTGGATACTTCTACTTCATAACCTTCACAGACCTATCGAGGTATGGGTACGTCTATTTAATGAAGCATAAGTCAGAGTTATTTAAAATGTTCAAACTATTTCAAAATGAGGTAGAGAAGTAAACTAGAAAGAGTATTAAAATTCTTTGGTCTGATCGAGGAGGTTGGTACTTTTCCAATGAGTTTCTGATATATCTAGGAAAGAATGAGATTCTCTCCTAATGGACCCCTCTTAGAACACCACAACATAATGGTGTGTCCGAAAGGAGGAATCGAACCCTATTGGATATGGTTCGATCCATGATGGGGTTTGCTAGTTTACAATTCTTCTTATGGAGATATGCACTTGAGTTAGCTTATTACATTCTAAATAGGGTTCTAAGTAAATCTGTTAATAAAACACTATATGAGATATGGACAGGGCGTAAGCCAGTGCTCTCACACTTAGGATTTGGGGGTGTCCGGCTTATGTCAAACATTTGATGATAGACAAACTTCGACTTAGGTCTGATAAGTATAGTTTTATAGGTTATTCAAAAGAAACCAAAGGATATTACTTCTACCTTACTGATGAGCAAAAAATATTTGTCAGTCTTAAGGCAGTCCTTTTAGAAAAGGAGTTTCTTAGTGAAGGAACTAATGCCTCTAAGGTCGAACTTGATGAGGTTCGATGGATGGAAGAACAGACACAAGTTATTGAACCTGAGCTAGATCTGATTAGATCAGAACTAGAATCCATTGTAGATGCATCCTTAAGATAATCTGATAGAGTACCACGTCAATCAGATAGATACTATGGTTTCTTGGTCCGGGGTGGAGATCCTATCAAACTCGATGAGAATGATGAGGATCCGATCACCTACATGGATGCAATGCAGAGATCCAACTCTGAGAAATGGCTTGAGGCCACGAAATTCAAAATGAAGTCCATGAAAGTCAACGATATATGGACATTGGTTGATCCTCCTAAAGGGGTAAAACCTATAGGGTGTAAGTGGATCTTCAAAAGGAAAAGTGGCACAGATGGAAAGATGGAGATCTATAAAATTCATCTGGTTGCTAAGGGGTAACGTCAATATTATGGTATTGACTATGATGAGATGTTCTCTTCTGTGGCAATGCTCAAATCCATTTGGATTATGCTTGCTATTACTGCCCATCTAGACTATGAAATCTGGCAGATGGATGTGAAAATGACTTTTTTAAATGGAGAGTTGGATGAAGAGGTGTATATGATATAGCCTAAAGGATTCATATCCATAGATGAGTCTAAGGTGTGTAGGCTTCAAAGGTCCATATATGAACTGAAGCAGGCATCTCAAAGTTGGAACATACAATTTGATAGAACAATCAAAATGTATGGTTTTGTTAAGAATAAAGAGGAGCCCTGCATATACAAGTGGGCTAATGGACCAATAATAGTATTCTTAGTATTGTATGTAGATGACATTCTCTTTATTGAAAATGATGTCCCTGCATTACAAGAAATAAAGATCTGACTATCATTATAGTTCTCCATGAAAGATCTGAGAGAAGGTTCCCACATCCTGACGATGATGATCTATAGAGATAGATCTAAAAGGTTGCTTAGATTATCCCAATCTACGTACATTGATACTGTGCTGAAATGATTCAGCATGAAGAATTTCAAGAAAGGCTATCTACCGATGGCCATGAAATTTCTCTTTCTTAAATAGATTGTCCGACATATCTCTAGAAAGAGAGCGTATAAGTAGAATACCATATACTTCGACAGTGGGTTCTATAATGTACTCCATGATATGTACACGACCAAATGTGGCATACTCATTAGGGGTAGTGAGTAGATACCAATCTAATCCAAGAGAGAACCATTGGAAGATTGTTAAAATCATCCAAAAATATTTAAGAAATACTAAGGATCAGTGGTTTGTATATGGTGAATCGGACTTGAAACTTGTAGGGTTCATAGACTCCAATTTCTAGTTTGACCATGATGATAGCAAAAATGTGTAGGGATATATATTCACCCTTAATGGTGGGGCCGTCTGCTGAAAAAGTTTCAAGCAACATACTGTGGCTGATTTAGTTTGCGAGGTGGAGTATGTCACCGCATCAGATTCTGCCAAAAAAGCGGTGTGGCTAAGAAAATTCATCATTGAGCTTGAAGTAGCACCCTCCCTTGATGGTCTAGTTCTGCTCTATTGCAATAGCTCTAGAGCCATTGCTCAGTCGAAGGAACCAGAGATGCACCAATGGATGAAGCATATTCTGCACCGCTACCATCTTATCTGAGAAATTATGGATCGAGGTAACATCGACCTTCAAAAAGATTGACGAAATGGAGAACTTGCCTGACCTATTCACTAAAGCTGTTGCGGTGAAGGAGTTCAACGACTTCAAGTCGAAGATAGGTATTAGATACTGCACTGATTGGCTGTTGGAGATTGTTGGAAATGTGTCCCAAAGTCAATCATTAGCCTGTTGAAGGTTGGACTATACTTTTATAATTATATATGAATTATAAATTAATAAGAGTTATTTTGACATTTTTTATCATAAATTTTGTTATCTTCTAATGAACTCATGTGTTATGATGAAGTCCTTAGGACTATCTAAATTCGACAAAGGAGGATTTACCGTTTAGTCCTTAAATTATTTGCAATCAAATGATACGTTATTACTAGGGATGGCAATGTTTATCAAGTATAGGTCATCGTATGCCATATAGGTTGGTTGTCCTTATAACCAAGGAGTGTTGAGATACTAGTATGATATGCAAGTGAGATGTATGGGTACATCTGCACTAAATGTGACCAACTTCAAAGCTTTTCTCCTATCAAGATTAGCTTCGATGGAATATGGGTATAAGTGTCCCTCCAATCTAAGATCACCATGCTGATTTCCAAGTAACTCATTGTGCTTTGGTGTCAGACTATCTAAATTTCTAATTCAATGATGAAAAATTTTTGGGCACAGTAAAATACTTAAGAAATCGATGCGTGTATCAAGATGAGATTGACCACTCCTGGATTTAGGAGTTATGTTAAATGATGTTTCAATTTAGCAAAGCCTTAGTCAAGATAGTCCTTATGAAGGGTCATAGGACTAATTGCTTTGAAATATGATTTAGATGTATTTTCTAGGGTTGATAGTCAAACTCTAAAGTTATCCTGTGCACAGAGGTCATAGGGATGAATTATACGGTAACCATATTCGCGTAGGTTCTGAATGTTACGATTGCGACTATTCGGCCTATCCAAATATCGGGTACCATTGCTAGATGATCACATTGATTAGTACAGAAAGTGGTTTCTATGCTACCAGCTTAGGTTCAAACCAATGGAGTTACCCACACTAGAGGTTCCTACCTGATCTGATGGCTATTGAAGAGTTCTATCGAGCTAGGACTCTATGGTCAAGAGTCCCACTAGACTGAGACTCTTTGACCAATAGTCCTACTAAGTTGGGGCTCTGAGTTCTATCTATCTGGGATCCTGTAATTGAGAGTCTGAACTCTGTAATCATAAGTTTCACTCATTTCGGGCACCAGGGTCAAGAGTCCTACTGGTTTGGGACTCTTCGATTAGGGTTTCATTTTGATGGGACTGTGTTATTCGGATACCCATTGGATTTGAACTCTGATTTTATGAGATATTTTATTATTTGATCACTAATTAACTCAATTTGATTGAGTAATTATTTTTGGTTCAAGTCCAATTGAATTGGGTTCAGTTGGGTTTGACCCGATTAGGTCATGAGTTGACCTAATCGTCGAGGAGTTCTGAATCCTGATTTGATCAGAGGTTAGACTTGATCAATTTCTAATTTTATTAGGATCTAATTGAGCCTAATTAATCCTAAATGTGTTGGGTTTAATTTATTCTAATTGGATCTAACCAATTTTGATTGGGTTGGTTCAGTTGGTTGATGTTTAGAATTCAAAGACTAGTTTGACTAGTCTTCCCATGCACTACATTTAACCCCATGCCCCATTTAAATTCTCTCATACCTTTTTTCTCATGCACATATGAGGTATTTACTGGTCTTTCCATGTCATCAAGGGATAAGTTATGGTTAGTTGCCATCCAAATTCAAAAAGAGTTTGAATTTGGATCAGCAACAACCATATCTTATCCCTGCACCACCTAAACTTTTGTGTGCCTATTATCTCCACGTGAAAGGGATTTCTCATGAACTTTTCTTTGCTGAAGAGTGGGCGCATAACTTTTTTCCGTATCCAAATTATGTTTATATTAAGTTGGTTGAAGTTTTGGATTAAAATGAGATTTGAATTCAAAACTAGCAACCAACTTGTTCTCATCTTCCCATGCGTATGTGACACTATTTGGCACAAAATAAAAAGGGGAGATTTTTGGGACATGTGCAATTAATCTAAAATGAAGTAGAGGACCTTTTTGAGCATTGGTGTGCATGAGAAAAATATTTTAAAATTCTCAAAGGAAAAAGAAATTAGAGAGGGGGTAGCGCAGGTTTTTCATTGAGTGCAGCCCTAGGTATTTGACCTAGGGTTTGGCAAGATAATGCATGAGCTACGAATGTCCAAAGCCCATGAAAGTTCAGAGAGAACCTCCCCTACCTCTCTACTATGTCTAGCAAAAATCCAAAGCGTCCGTGAGTCTCATAGATGAAGATCAAAGTTGTTCAATCAAAATAGCCCTTGAAAGACTCCGGTGTCAAGCTAGCACTCGCGAGGAGCTGATCAGGACCAGAAGCCTTATGTGGACGATTCATGGAGGCCAGACATCTGTGTGGCTGCACCATGACCAGTGAACCTCCTCGATGATAATCAGATCATAGTGATCGACTATCCATGAAAAAGATATTATGTTCTGAACATATTAATATAGTAAATAGTTTATTGCATAGTTTTATTTTTCAGAACTATCTGAATGCATGCAAATTATGTTTAGATTCTTAGTATAGAATTTAATATTTTGATATGATCAATAGGTAATTAATTAGATTAATTACTTCTTTCGCTGCATCTTTGTTATTTTCAAAAAAATTTTTGAAAGTAGCACTGCAAACCCTGCACTGCATTCTATAGTCCTCTACTCTCTCCTCCTCCCCAACATCTTTTGACCAACCACCATCAATCTTAGAAAAACCCATGTGATGTAGTGTGTGGTGGTTGATAGTATCTATGTGTGATAATCTGGTGATAGCCATCCCCTTAAAATAGACTCTGAACCTCCTAAAGACTAAGGTAAGGGTCATACCATAAGCCAAGTGAGCTTTTGATCTATTCTATGTCTCCCTCATGGCCTCAATTATCAAAATAGGAAGGTTCAAGGGGGCCTCAGTGATCACATGGTATATAATGCATATGTCTCTACTAGATAAGAGATCATGTCTACCACTCCTAGGGATAAATAATTTGGTCACCATGTGATGCAACAACCTCATTTTCACTGAAAGTATTTTTGCTTCCAATTTGTTCAAATTTCCTTCTCAAAATAGCTCTCAATCCCTCTTCCTTATGAGTAAGTTCCATTTCTTTATATCCCTCACAAGGTAAATGTAAAATTTCTCCTAAGTGGATTGGATCAAGTAAAAACAAAAGATTTTACTGTTCCATTGGAGTAACCTAGATTCAGATAAAATTCCCTGATCAAATCAACATAAGTAGTTTCCTTCAACTTACAGTAAAAATTTCATGACTCTTAATTTTTGAAAATATAGAAAACCCTTCTTTCTCAAAGAATCTAAAGTCTATATTCTTCCCTAGTTCAACTCTTCAATCGAAAAGGGGGACCTTACTTGGAGTGAGAGGGGATGGTGAGGAAGCTGAAGTAGGATCGGGAGCATGGGTAGGAGCAATAGAGGGCTCGGTTGCCTTTCTCTTTCAACGAGCATCTTCCTCTGGGCTGTGGATAGATTCTTCCTCTACGGCAACTTCATCTTGGGTGCCATTGAGAGCAAAGGAACCTTTAATCCAACTAGAGAGTCTCAAGGAGAAGTGGAATGGAGAAGATTTTGAGAGAGAGAGGAAGAATTTTAAGGGTGGTAGCCAACGGTGGATTTTGGGGTGAGGGTTTGCTTGGAACCTTGAATCTGCCTGAAATGGGAGAAAATGGAGAGCGATTTGGTTCCTAAATGGGTGATTTGAAGAAAGGAACTAGGTGGAAGAGGGATTTTAGTCGATTTATGGAGGAATAGAGATGAGTATTTGGATCGTTGAACGGAAGAATAGGGGAAGGAATTGGGGTCGCCTTGTTCGGCTAAGATAATTCCCAAATAAGCTAAGCTACCCAAAGGTTTAAGTGAAAATTGACTAAAATACCCTAGGGTCGGCCTCTAGGTCGACCAATGGCATAGAAAATCCAAAAAATGATGAGAAAAATTCAAGAAAAATTTGAGACATTGAGGGTAGAATTTTATTCCTTTGATTGATCAAGGAAGGTGTAAATTTGAGCCTTTTAAAGGTTAAAAGTTAAGAACAAAGCTCAAGATTTGTTTCAAGGTGATTTTGATAGAAATGAACTTGAAATCATAAAATTGTTTAGGCTAAAGGATCAAGAATTTCTAATTCTCTCCTAATTTCACAAAATCTATCCTCACTTAAGGCCTTTGTAAATACGTCAGCCAATTATTTTTTAGTATAAACATAATCAAGAAATATGTCATTATTTTAGACATGTTCTCTTATAAAATGATGTCTAATTTAAATATATTTTGATCTATAGTATAGAATTAGATTTTTAGTTAAATTAATGGCACTAGTATTATCACATCTTATGGAAGTTTTGTTAAGTTTGATGCCAAAGTCCTCAAGTTGTTGCTTAATTCATAAGATTTGTATACAGCAACTTCTGACTGTAATGTATTCAACTTCAGCTGTAGATAGTGCTATCGAATTTTGCTTTTTGCAAAATCAAGAGATTAAATTAACTCTTAGAAATTGGCAAATTCTACTAGTGCTTTTTCTGTCGAATCTATATCCAACAAAGTCTGCATCTGAATATCCTATTAGATCAATGGATGAATTTTTTAAATACCATAACCCAAAGATTTTAGTTTCTTTTAAGTATTTAAGTATTCTTTTAACAGCATTTAAATGTGATTCTTTTGGATTAGATTGAAAATGAGCACATAAACATACACTAAATATGATATTTGGTCAACTAGTAGTTAAATACAATAAAGAACCAATCATACCTCTATAAAGTTTCTAATCAATACTTTTACCTTCTTCATCCTTGTCAAGTTTACATGATGGGCTCATGGGGGTGCTTATAGTTTTAGAGCTCTCCATCCTAAATCTTTTGAGTAGCTCTCTTATGTACTTGCTTTGGATGATAGAGATTCCCTCCCTTGTTTATTTGATTTGAAGTCTGAGGAAGAATGTTAGTTCACCCATCATGCTCATCTCGAATTCTTCCTGCATCAGCTTAGCAAAATCTTGATAAAGATTTTCATTAGTAGACACAAATATGATATCATCAACATATATTTGTATAACTAAGACATCATCATGATCTCTTTTAATGAAAAGGATTGTATCTACATTTTCTCTTGAAAAATCATTATTAAGCAAGAATTTACTTAACCGTTCATACCAAGCCCTAGGTGCTTGTTTTAAACCATATAATGCTTTATTTAATTTGAAAACATGGTTAGGAAAGACATGATTTTCAAAATCGGATGGTTGTTCTACATAAACTTCTTCTGCAATATAACCATTTAGAAAAGCACTTTTGACATCCATTAGAAATAATTTAAAGTTCATAAAGCAATCATAAGCAAGTAAAAGTCTAATTGCTTTCAATCTAGCAACCGGTGCTAAGATTTCATCAAAATCATTTCTCTCTTCTTGATTATAACCATTTGCAACCAATCTAGCTTTATTTCTGATTACATTTCTATTTTCATCTAACTTATTTCTATATATCCATTTTGTGCCAATTATTGGATGATTTTTAGGTCTTGATACTAAAGTCCATACATTATTTCTTTCGAATTGATTAAGTTCCTCTTGCATGACATTTATCCAATTATAATTTTTTTCAACTTCATTTATGGTCTTAGGTTCAAAATGAGAAATAAATGTAAAATGATTGTATGCATCTCTAAGTGAAGAACAAGTTCTTACCCCATGTGTAGGATCACCAATAATTAATTCTTTGGAGTGATTGTGATCATACCTCCATTCTCTTGGTAGATCATTTATACCTTGAGGTTGTTCTTGTTGTTCTTCACTTTCATCCTCTTATTTGTTCTCATGTTCTTCTTTATTTTGAATTGTTGAGTCCTTTAGGGTGAGCTCTTTCATCCCTTCTATAAAAGGATCTGCATCATCAATACCTTCACTCTTTCTTGATGGAAGATCATTAGTCTCATAAAAAACAATATGTATTGACTCCTCTACTACTAAAGTTCTTTTGTTGAAAACTCTAAATGCTTTGCTAGATGAGGAGTAACCAAGAAAAATAGCTTCATCAGATTTTGCATCGAATTTACCTAATCCTTCTTTATCATTGTTCAAAACAAAACATGGGCAACCAAAAACATGAAAATATGCAATGTTTGGTTTTCTTCCTTTCCAAAGTTCATAGGATGTTTTCTTCAAAATTTGACTAATTAAAGCATGGTTTAAGAAGTAATATGTCATGTCAATTGCTTCCATCCAAAAGTATCTTGGGAGGTTACTTTCATATAGCATGGTATGGGCCATTTTTTCTAGAGTTCTATTTTTTATTTCTACTATCCTATTTTGTTGGGGTATTCTAGGTGCTGAAAAATTATGATCTATACCTTTTTCATCACAAAATTTTTCAAAGTCTTGATTTTCAAATTTGGTTCCATGATCACTTTGAATATTTTAAATTGAAAACCCTTTTTCATTAGTAATTTTTTGATAAAACTTTGAGAAAACTTGAAAAGATTCATCTTTATGTGCCAAGAAGAAAACCCATGTGAAACGTGAAAAGTCATTGATAATTATAAAATCATAACATTTTCCACCTAAGCTTGTAGTTCTTGTAGGACCAAATAAATTCATGTGCAATAGCTCCAATGGTCTAAAAGTTGAAACTATATTTTTAGATTTGAATGAAACTCTAGTTTACTTACCTAGTTGGCATGCATCACAAATCTTATCTTTTTCAAAATTCAACTTAGATAAATTGATAATTAATTTCTTTTTAATAAGTTTTGAAAGTGAATGCATGCTATTATGTGCAAGCCTACGGTGCCAAAGCCAACTAATCTCATTGATTTTGGCATTCATAGCTATTAGGCATTGCATGTTTATCATGGAAATATTATTCAATTCTAGCATATAAATATTACTATGCCTATGCCCAACAAATTTAATGCCATCATCATTGGGACTAGTTATAATGCATAATGAAGATTTAAAAATAACTTTGTATCCTTTGTCATAAAATTGACTGATATTTAAGAGATTATGTTTTAAGCAATCAACTAATAAAATATTTTTAATATATTTGGAGGGAGTGATACCAATGTTACCTATGCTAATGATCTTTTCTTTGCTATTGTCTCCAAAGGTGACCATTGCTTCATTTTTGGCATCAAGTGTGATCAGTTGGAACTCATCACCGATCATGTGTCTTGAGCACCCGCTATCAAGATACCATTTTTTATTTGCTTCTTTGGATGCAAGACACACCTACATGCAAAAATCAAGTTTTGACTTTAGGTACCCAAGTTTTCTTTGGTCCTTTTTGGTTAGTCACAATGGTTCCTTTTGGAACTCATATTTTTTTCACATTTAAACTTTTAGATTTGTTAGAGAAGCATGTATAAGATTTATGTCCTACTTTCCATATTTAAAGCAAGTAATATTTAAAAATTTATTGCTTGATGAATTTACAAAATTAATTTTCAAAAATTTTTGTTTCTTTAAGGGATTGTAGCCAAGACCGGCGTTATCATAAATGGCCTTTTGATTTTTAAGTATCATTTATAGTTTGTTTGAGCTTAAAGTAAATTTTTCTACTACTGGTTTTAGCTTGTCAATTTTATTTTTCAAATTTAGATTCTCTTGAGTTAAAGCTAGTTTTTCACTTGAAATACTTTCATTTTCTTTTAGTAAGGATTGATTCTTTAACTTGAGTTCTTTGTTTTTAGCCCCTAACTCCTTTAAATCATCTGCTAAATCATAGAAAGCTTCTTGAAGTTTTCAAAAATAAATTTATTCAAAGTTTCAGCATTTACCTCATTTTCATGTGCCATAAGGCACAAGTTGGCTTATTCATGTGGCTCTTCTTCTTTGAAACTCAAATCATCACTATCACTCTACGTAGCCACCATAGCCTTTTTTTTATACTTTCTGGGGCCCTTCTTGAGTTGTGGACATTCGGACCTAAAGTGCCCTGGCTTCTTGCACTCATAGATATTAAGGATTTCTCCTTATCCTTCTCCTTGCTATGCTCTCCTTTTGTAAGTGGCCTCTTCCTCATCCCTTATTTTTCTTTCTTCAGAAATCTATTGAATTTTCTAGTAATGAGGGCCAATTCTTCATCTTGATCTTCATTTTTTGTTTCATCAGATTCTTCCTCTAGTTTAGTAGATTTGAGTGTGATTGTCTTCTTCTTCTTGACATCTTCTTCTTGATGTTGCTTCATGTTTAGCTCATGTGTCATAAGCGATCCTAGAAGCTCCTCCAAAGATAATATGTTCAAATCTTCGACTTCTTGGGTTGTGGTCACTTTGACCTCCCAAGTCCTTGGTAAAGATCTAAGAATCTTTCTCACAAGATCGCTATTAGAATAAGACTTACCAAGACTTTTTAGACCATTAATAATATCTGTAAAATGAGTAAATATTTTAGTTATTAATTTATCAAGCTCCATTTTAAAGAGTTCATATTTATGCATAAGCATGTTAATTTTTTGTTTCTTAACTTGATTAGTGTCTTCATGTGTTACTTCTAGCCTATCCCATATTTTCTTAGCCAACATACATGTTGAAATGCGATTAAATTCATTAGCATCTAAAGCACAATATAAAACATTCATGGCTTTACCATTGAGTTGAGCCATTTTCTTATCAATCTCATCCTATTTTCTTTTGGGTTTGGTTGATTCTATACCATCAATTATCTTAGTGGATATATAAGGTCCATTAACTATGATACTCCAAATATTATAGTCAAGTGCTTGAATGAAAATTCTCATTTGAGCTTTCTAATAGATGTAGTTTGATCCATTAAAACATTGAGGATGGTTTGTGAACTACCCCTCGGCTAGTGAAGCACCGACTTAAGTTGCCAAAGATCTTTAGCTCTTTGATGGTTAAATCAAAGTAGTACTAGAGCACCGAACTCTGAGACCACTTGTTCCCCAGCTATGCAACCCAAGAGGAAGGGGGTGAATTGGGTTTTTAAAATTTTTAAACTAAATTAGGATTACCAAGATTATGTGATGATATGCAAGTTGTATGTGGTGAGCGATTTAAGTGAGATAAAAAGATAAATAGTAAGAGAGCAAGTATTTAACATAATAAAGATGGAGAGAGAGAGAGCAAGCACACTACAAACAAGTAAGATTTATAGTGATTCGGTGCCAACCTTGTACCTACATCCACTTTTCAAGCTCCTACTTAAAAATTTAAATACACTAACTACATTTAAACTGAATACACCATTGAAAACCTCTAACTCTAGCTATCCCAAGCTAGCACACTTATTTCTTGGGTATAAGCCAACCCTACACACTTTGATTCAAGGTTCAGAGAGACCTTCCCAAGTTTTGGAATCTTTTCAAAACTTAAAACAATACAAAATAGAGTATAGGAGTTAGTGACAATGAAATACAAGTTTAGCTCCCTTAATGAGCAAATAAAATCTTAAGAACACTTTTTACAACAAAGGAGAAAGCTTTTCTGATTTTTTTCAAGGTTATTGGAGACTTGAACGAGCTTTTGAGAGGTTGGTGAACTTGAAAATGAAAGCTTCTTTGCTTGAAGAGGACTTTTTGCTTAGGACTGAAATGAATCCTTGAATCTCTTACTTTTTTTCCACCTTTTTGAGCCTATATATCTTCAATAAGTATTAGAGAGAAATCTAGATAGGATTAAAGCTATTGGAGGATTTTAAATGCACATTAAATGCGGCCAAAATGGACAAAAAAATAGTCATTTTGGAGATTTTTTGTCGCAGGGATCGTCTCCAACATTGGGGTCAATCCTGGGGTCGACCTCTATGGTAGAAGTCGAGAAACCCCCAGTTTCTATTTTCTAGCTTACAAAAACAGCAAAGATCGACTCTAGGGTCGACTCGGGTCGACCCCTATGCTAGGGGGTCAACCTCAGGGTCGTCTCCATTGGTGGGCCAGTCAAAAAACAGCATGCCAATCAACCCCTTTTGATAGGGGTTGACCTAGAAATCGACCTTTTACTTAAAAATTAATTTTTTCTCAAAATATAAATTTAAAAAATATAAAATTACCTTCAATAGATCATAAATCTTCTATTCTTGCTCTTTAGACTTTCGAATCAGAACATGATAAAATAATGATTTTGTTCCTAAAATACAATAAATCTATTTTCAAGTCAAAATCATTAGTAATCCCCTCAAATACTTTGTAATCATCAAAATTAATTCTTGGTGTAACACCAATATATAATGATTTTGTCTTAGGTTCTTTAATTCATAATTTTAAATCCTAATTTATAATCCATAATTCTTAATTAAGTATTGGGCTGATAGATTGGGGTTCAATATTTGAAAATGGTTTTTTTGTTTTGTAAAATATTTTTATAATCTGGTTCTATCCACCAAATGGGTCCACTCATTTCAAAAGTGGATCGGTTCATTTCATAAATATCAACTAGTTGCATGTTTGATTCATAAACTATGCACATAACACACATAATAACATGAATTGATTTTAGATCTAATCTAAACATATTCATGATCATAAATTTTAGATTGAAATAATTTTAAATCTATTAAACCATAAATTTTTTTAAATCATGTCAAATATATTTATAATTAGCTTTTAGATCAGCACGTAGTAGGATAATCTTTTCACTATAAGGGGTAAACCTTAGAGCAAAACAACCTTATAAAATCAGTCCATGCAATCTAAAGGATATTTATTTCAGATTTAAATCTAAGATTATAATTTAGATCTAATATAAATTATCAATCTATACATAAATATCATATCAATCGACTTAGGCTCTAATACCAATGATAAAAAAATCTAGGATTCATGCATAGATTTTAAATTTTTTTCAAAAATTATGGAAGCGAAAGACTTAGATTAATCAAATTAATCTACATATGCATGTAAAAACACCTACATCTAGGATCTTATGACATGATATGGGCATGTAATAAATCTAAAAATAAATAAAGCTAAAAGGTATTGATCACATCAATATGGATTTAGATCTAATCTAGAACACTATAGAGAATAGATCTCTATACTTGATCGTAGGTTGAGAACTTTGCTACTAATATCCATGGATGAGAACATCATTTAGAGTTGCACAGGATGTTCAGCCTCTGTAGGTTGTCCATATGATGCTCCTACGCTGTCGAAGGTCTGACGAACAAAAATCTGCACAGCATGCTAGCACTTTACAGATCTCTCTTGATGGTTGATCTTGATTCTTCTTCTTTCGATCTCTTAGACCTTCCAAGTAATGAAGAAGCTGAGGAAGACTTAGGAGAGATAATCTTTCTCTCTAATCTCTTAAAGATTTGTGGAAGAAAGAGGAATAAGAATCTTAGAGAAGAAATCCTTTCTTCTCTTCTTTTTTTCTCTCACCAGGACAACCTAGGATGTTGTCCTAAAGAAAGCCTTATTATATATGAGTGCCCTAGAAGCCAAAATTGGCTGACACTTATAATACATTTCTAAGGGCAAAATTATAATTTTAACTATAAATAATAAAATGAATTATTTTCTATCATATAAGTATATTTAGTGTCTAAGATACATCTCTTGAGTTAATGGTAATGATAATTTATATTTTCAAGAGTTGAAAATTTATGATATGAATTTTTATTTATTAACTCATAAAATGCTCCTAACCGTAGGATCATCATGAGGATGGTGATTTATCTAGAAGGTTAGTGTATAATCACTTCTTTATAGTAGATGAGTCTTGAGTCTATGGTATGGAGACACCGGAGCGAGAGTATAGGTACTCATTAGAGAATGAGGGCATTGAGCATGACCACCGCGAGTAGTCATAAGAAAGTCTACCTTCTCATCGATGACTGACTCGATGTTGCAATGGTGTGTGTGGTTCTTTGACCTGAGGTGCATCGATAGTTCACCTTGAGGGTGTTATAGTTTGACTACACCATGACTCAGTCTCCTAGCCATTCAGAATTCTGAGGTGCATGTTGACTATAGCATGTTCATTGTAGGAATTGGATTACACCAAGATGGAATCTATCTACCTTGATGGATGAGGAGCAGCCCTATGATGATCATGAGAATCAAGTCCATAAGCCCATGGCCATGGCAGAGAGTGTGAAATAATAGAAAGAGTTTCTAAGAAGGTTTTCACATCGGACTTGAATCAAATGATTAAATCATATGATAGAAATTAGGGTTTGACGAGTTCACCTTAACCCTAATCTAATCGGGGCTCAAAATAGAAGAACTTAATTAGATAAGTAGCTGCACCAAGAATTCATTTTTAATTTGATGGGTTGCCACCATATGCTGCTAGGTGTGACAGATGGATTATGAGAGCAATTAGAATAATTTAGATAATCGATCATTCTAAGTTGTCTAAATTAGAAGAGTTCTGATCCATCGAAAGGAGTTTCGATGATGTCGATGACGAAGATCATGACATATCTTATTACCATATAGAACTGAACCTAACTAGATCATACAAATAAGGATTTGGATCTGAATATCATCAATTGAATTTACCGAGTTCAATTGATTTAAATAAGATTTAATTAGATTCAAGAAAATTATGCTAGCACACGATTGAGCCTAACGTTCCCCTTTTTCTATTATAAAAGTTATCTCGACTGAGTGAAATGAGTTTGTGCTCACTCAGATATCTTTACCTTGTCTGATTGAAGCTTTTCCAAGTCAAAAAAGGATTGTCTTAATTTATGAGATAAATTTAAGACAACACCTGCCATTTTTCGTCACCTGCTAATTCTTGTACTTTGACTTGGTTAAATGTTGACCTTTGACCCTTGGACATCTGCCCATGTGTCATGCACTTATTAGAGAGCAGATAGGGGTTTGTTCCCTCTCTAGAAATTGGAAAGAAGGGGGTGTACACCTAGGATGGCATGCGCTTATGGATAGGGATGCTGGAGTCCCATACGGATGGGACTCTAGGTTGCTTCTTGGTTTCTACTTAGGTGGCCCTTGGGTATCTACTTTGACTAGTCTTAGGCACCATCCAAGAATGAACTTGTGGGACTCTCATATGATTAGATCAGGTGATGTCATCCCACCAATCAGATTTAGATCTGATTAAACGAAGCAATGTGATTGGCCGGGGTGATGCAGCACTGCATGGTGCAGTAGAGACTGTAAAAAAGACCCTGTCTGCGCCCACTTTTAAAAACCCCTCTTCCAAGCTACGCCGTAAGGATACCCCTCTCCCTTCTCCATGCCACCATCTAATCCTCTCTCTCCTCTCCACGCCCAAGGAAGTTGGGCCTTCAGATTAGTGCGAGTCAGGCAAGAAAAGGCTGACGAAAAAGGAAGAAAGCAGCACTTCTGCAGAGACGATAGGTGACCTTCAGAAGGTGTTTTGAAGATCCTCCAAATCAGATCCAGATCTAATTTTTAGAGAAAAGAAAGAGAAAGAGAAGATCTTCAGATCTAGCCTAAGTGGATATTGATAGAGGCCAAGCGCTTGCGTGGCTAGATCCAGAACCTCAGAGCTTCCGTAGGATCATCAACAAGTAATCAGATTATCCAAGATCAAGGTAAAAATTAATTCAAAATTAATTTAGTTTTATTTTCTTAATTATCAGATTATAAATTCAAGATCTAAAAAGTGTTAGATCTGATCTAGATCTGAGAGGAAAATTTTTGAAATATGCCTCTCGATCCAATCAGATCTGAACGAACCTGATCCGAAGAAATCAGGATTTTCCCTTCAACTGGTATCAGAGCCAGGTTCTTATAAAATTTTTTTTTAGATCTAATTTAATTTAATTAATTAGTAATTTTAGATATCACATGAGATATGATTAGATCTAAAATTAAAAAAATAAAAAATTAAAATTAATTAATCTAGATCTAATATGTATGAGATACATAACTAGACTAGGTATAGAATTATTCTATGTGTAGTCTAGTATAATCATATTTTTTATTTAATTAAATATAATTTTTAGATCTATTTATTTTCTATTTTTTGATATTATAAATATTATAATCAGATCTAAAAATAAAAAATAAATTAAATTTAATTTGTTCATATGAGATATGATAATTGCATGTTTAGACTAAGTTGTAGAATAGTTCTGCAAATAGGTCTAGATTAAATTTTATTTGATAAGATCAAATTTAAATTTAATTTTTTAGATGATTATGAGATAATTTAGATCTAAAAAATATGCATGCATGATATATGTGATATATACAAAATATGTTTTAATTAGATCTAATTTTTTATATGAGATATATGCTTAGATCTAATTAGTTTTTGTAGATTAGTTGTTTTTCTGATTAAGGCATTCCCCTTGGCCGTCCGATCATAAGAATAAAGTAGGGCTTAAAGACCCTCTCCTCTCCATTCGATGGGGTGTTCTTATGATGTGTAGGGGTGCTGCGCGTTCGTCCTTAATCAGAAATTGAAAAACTTACTTTCTGCAAAATCCTAGATCCTGAAACCCTAGGATCTTATTTACATATTTTGTTTATGAACCCTAAACTTAATTAAGAATTAAGATTATGAAATATATTAGGTCTAAAATTGAGAATTTTTAGATCTAAGACATATTCATAAAATCTGGGTTCGGGCTTGGGTAGCTCAATTAGGTCTAAGCGGTTGATCAAACCGAATCAAGAGTTGGTTAGATGGGATCAACAATGCTTAAATTGACCAGCCTAATAGGATTAAGTCTGGGTCAAGATCGAGTCACGAATGTGATCGATCAAGCTAAGACCTAATTAGGCTCAGTGGTTAGAGTCTGGATTGTAGGCTAACCCAATTGGTTCTGGCTCAATAATTTGGTGTCTAAGGTAAGTTTGGCAGATACGATCGACTGGTTTTTAATTGGGAGCTACTCGACTCGAATGCATTCTTGTCGAGTTAATGGCATATCCCTTCCATCGGTCTCACTTACCTTGCCATATTTGTTGACTCAGTTCTGATCTGAGGTGGTCAATAATCCGAGCTAACCCATGCCACTAGGTTAGTCATAATAGTTATGACTATGTCAAGTCTAGTTTAATGAGACCTAAATCAAATCTTCCTAAGAAAAGATTAAGTCTAAGGTCTTCCACCATTGTAGATGTGCGGGCCCTTCTCGGGGTTGATTGTTCTCGGCTGGTTACAGTGGCTCAGTTGCATCAAAAAGATGCAACCATGTCTATTAGGCATTGGATGCTATGGGCTGGAGGATGAATTGGGCTCAATATTCTGGATACGGTGAGAGACTCAATTAGGAATCCAATCTATGCAAATGGTGGGTCTGACTTAACTAAGGAGTGGATCAATATTTTGGACACGGTGAGATTCATGAATTAGAGACCAAGTTTGGGTGCACCATGATTAGAGAATCATTGAACAAGAGTTGTTCACTCATTGGCTAACCCATCACCAATAACTTTAGGTG
>QRFJ01002057.1:0-125965 GCA_006176705.1 Cocos nucifera | reverse complement strand
AATTGCTTTGAAGGGATATAGGTATAAGTGTCCCTCCAACCTAAATCACCATGGTGACTTGAAGCAAGTCACTGTATTTCAGTGCCAGACTATCTAAATTTTTAATTTAATAATGAAAGATTTTTAGGTATAGTCAAGTACTAGTGAAGTCGGTGAGTAAGTCAAGATAGAATTGACCACTCATGGTTTCAGAAGCTGTGTTAAATTGTGTTTCAGTTTAGCAAAACCGTGGCTAAGATAGTCCTTATGAGGAGTCATATGACTTATTATGTTGAGATATATTATGGATGCAGTATTCCAATGTTGACAGTTTAACTCTAAGTCATCCTAAATATAGAGGTCAAAGGGATGAATATGTGATAACCATATTCGAATGGATTCTAGAATGTTTCTTTACATACATTCAACCTATCTGAATGTCAGGTATCATTACTAGATGATCACTTTGATTGGTACAAAAATTTACTTTTATGTTATTGATTTAGGTTTGAACCTATGAGATCACACATATTAGAGGTTTCTTTCTGATCGGATGGTTGATCAACTATTACGAATCATTCTATGATCAAATTAGTAATATGATTGATGATTGATCTAGTGCAAGTGTTGTAGGAGGATTAATTAGGAATTGGATTGCTAATTAGCTCAATTTAATTGAATATTAGGATTAAGATCAAATCTAATTAAATAAGATTCAATTTGGTTTAGTTTAGACTTGATTAGGTCAAGTCTAATTGGTTTATAAGATAAGCCAATTACAAGGGAGATGAATTTTCTATTCAATTAGGACTTTTGTACACCTAATTTCTAATTAGATTAGAATTTAAATCAAAATTAAATATGATTTAATCAGATTTAAATAGGTTTCTAGTTCGATTAGGTTCACTCTTAATTAGGTTGTACTAATCTAATTTAATTGGGTCTAAAATTTGGTTTGACCAAAGAATACGTGAGAGCCCAGTCTGATTGGGACGCTCTTCCTTACGCCAACTGATCTCTCCCCATGCCCCATGCCCTTCTTCTAAATTTTTGTGTGATATTTCTCATGCCAAAGAGCCCCCATGTGTCTCCCTTTTCTCATGTGTTTGGAAATTTGTTTTGACTATGTCAAAACAAGCAAGTTGTTTTGACCTAGGACTCTATTTGATAGAGTTTTCAAATACCCAAATGCTATCCATTAAAGGTGCCATTTGTAATCAGATATGATCTGATTTTTTATGCAAGAAAGGAAGGAAATTAGTGTGAATTTTCTGATACCCCATGCCCAAAGAAAAGGAGGTGGCGCCCAATAGTTGGGCACCCCAAATTTTCTTATAATGGAATCTTTCCCAACTAGGTATTTGACCTAGACTAGGACTCTTCCCTTTCTCCCTATTTAAGAGGACTTAAGGTGTGAAATGTGAAGTAGAGTTTCACCATGGGATAACCCTTTGGGCATGGGAATATTGGGTGCAAATACTTTTGGGGCATGGGGTTTATTTAGGACAGCATCCTAGGTTGTCCTGGTAAGAGAAATGAAAGAAGAGAAGAATGGGTTTCTTCTCTATGGTTTTTTCTTCCTCTTTCTTCCACAAATCTTTGAGAGATTAGAGAGGAAGATCATTTCTCCTACGTTCTCCTCTGCTTCTTCATTACTTGGAAGGTCCAATAGATTAGAAGAAGAAAAATCAAGATCATCCGTCAGGGGGGATCTACAAAGTGCTAGCACACTGCACAGATTTTCATTCATCGGATCTCCGATCAGCGTAGAAGCCTCTTATGGACAATCTATAGAGGCTAGATGTCTTGTGCAGCTTTGAGCAATGTTGTCATCTATAGATATTAGTAGCAGAGTTCTCAACCCGTGATCAGGTATAGAGATCTTCTCTATAGCATTTTAGATTAGATCTAAATCGGTATTGATGTGATCAATACCTTTTAGCTTTATTTATTTTTAAATTTATTACATGCCTATATCATATCATAAGATCCTAGAGGTAGGTATTTTTACATGTATATGTAGATTAATATGATTAGTCTAAGTCTTTTGCTATCATAATTTTTAGAAAAGTTTCAAAATCTATGCATGAAACTTTAGATTTTTTTCTTCATTCGTGCTAGAGCCTAGGTCGATTGACATGATATTTATGCATGCTTACATGTGATTATTTAGATTAGATCTAAATTTTATCTTTAAAATTTAAATCTAAAATAAATAACTTTTGGATTGCACAGACTGATTATAAGGTTGTCCTACTATAAGTTTTATCCCTTATAGTAAAAAGATTATCCTAGTACGTGTTGATCTAAAAGCATAAAAAAATAATCATAAATGTGTTAGATATGATCTAAAAGGATTTATAGTCTAATAGATTTTAAATTATTTTAATCTAAAATTTATGATCATGAATATGTTTAGATTAGATCTAAAATAGATTCATGATTTTATTTATGTTATTTGCATTGTTTATGAATCAAACATGCAACTGGTTGCTATTTATGAAATGAGCCGATCTACTTTTAAAATGAATTGACCGATTTAGTGGCTAGAAGCAGGAAAAAAATATTTTACTAAATGTGAAAATTATTTTTAAAATGCCGAATCCTAACCCATTAGCCAAACAATTAATTAAGAATTAAGAGTTACAAATTAGGATATAGAATTATGAATTAAAGATACTAAGACAAAAGCATAATACATGGGTTAATGGGTTAGTGTGAATTAAGTCCATTAATTAGGTTAGACCTAAGGTTAGATTAAAGAATAGACTTAATTAGAGTAATTGACTAAATCTAATTAAGTATTATCTTAGATTAGGTCAAGGACACTCCAGATCAATTAAAATAGTTATAGTTGGTCAAGTCCATGCCTTTAACAAAAATCGAATGGACTTGATTCTTGGCTAAGTAGTCTAGCCCAAATTATTAGATGGATCCAATCAAAACTAATTAACCAGTTAGTGTCTAAGGTAAGTCTGGCAGTTTAAACTAGTGGTCTTTAATTAGGAGCTACTCGCACTGATTCTATATTTGATGAGCTAATGACATATCTCTCTCACCAATCTCACTTACTTGGCTATCTTGATGAAATTATATTTTGATCAAATCATTTTGACAATTTGAGCTGACCCATGTCAACTAGGTAAATCAATGTGACTGATTTAGGTGCTCCTAGACTAGCTTATTTCTGATCTCTATTAATTTGACTTGGTGAAGTTAGTGGGAGGATCATGATTAGCTAGTTAATCGTTTCTCTTCTCTTAAAATAAGTTAATCAAAATCTATAAAATTATTAGGTCCTAAGAAATGAAATAGTTATGGTGATAACTAGATCATAGCCTCTCATTAAGTTAAGTGATAATGGGTCTGTTGGGAGATTTTTATGCTAGCCGAAGATATGAGAATTTAGACTGATTGAAGATCTTTAGAAGGCTGAGGTCGAGGTCCTATTTTAGGTCAAACTTGAATTCATCAAGAAATAGAAGCCAATGTCATAATATAGGCTGATTGAAGATCTTCAGAAGGCTAAGATCGAGGTCCTATTTTAGGCCAAACTTGAAGTCATCAAGAAATGGAAGCCAAAGTCATAATATAGACTGATTGAAGGTCTTTAGAAGGCTGAGGTTGAGGTACTATTTTTGGCTGAACTTGAAGTCATCAAGAGATTGATGCCAAAGTCACAATATAGGCTGATTTAAGATTTTTAGAAGGCTGAGGCCGAGATCCTATCTTAGGCTGAACTTGAAGTCATCCAGAGATGGAAGCCAAAGTCACAATATAGGCTAATTGAAGGTTTTCAGAAGGCTGAGGCAGAGATCCTATTTTAGGCCGAACTTGAAGTCATCAAGAGATGAAAGCCAAAGTCACAATATAGGCTGATTGAAGATCTTCAGAAGGCTAAGGCCGAGATCCTATCTCAGGCCAAAATTGGAGTCATCAAGATATGAAAGCCAAAGTCACAATATAGGCTGAATTGAAGGTCTTCAGAAAGTTGAGGCCGAGGATCTATTTTAGGCCAAGGCCGAGGTCCTATTTTAGGCCGAACTTGATGTTATCAAAAGACTGAAGTCTTCACTCTTGGCTCCAGGTTGTCAACTTCCTCCCTACATGCCATGAGGGGACAATACCTAACAAGATTTCTGAGAATATTCTAGTAGACAAATAAAATATCTCTGACAACTCACTGCTCTCCCACGACTAACATCCCATAATCCATCCTAACAAACTCTGGATCCTTCTATAAAAAGGAAAAAAGAGGATCCCCAAGGTACATAGACTCTTCTTTTTCAAACGCTCATCTTCTTCATTCTGTTGAATGAAAAACTAACTTGAGCGTCAGAGGGTCTCCATCGGAGCCAACTTCAATCGAGGACTTTTTTTGCAAGTATGGCCACCTCCATCTAATTGCCACCGACTTGCCGCCATCACACAACTCCAGCCAATCCAACCTCGAGATGGATTTTTGCATCAATAGATGGTGCTAGAGGAAGAGCCTTGATCCCATTTATGGAAAGAAATGAGCATCTAGTGAGAGAAGCTCCACCGTATTGCTCTAATGCCAACAAGATCCAGATCCTATCCAAGCTCAAACTGGAGGGCTCCAAATAAGAAAAAAATTTCAATCGAAGAGAAAAGCTCAAGCAAGGAAGGAGATAATGATAAGGATGATCTGAATCAGCAAAGATGCCACAAGATCTAGATAAGAAATATAATTATGAAATTTTTTAGTCATATTATTTTTTTATTTTTTTGCTTGTTCTTTTGAATTCTATATAGAATCAAACATTAAAAAAGGGATCATCATTTGCTCTCTGATTTGCTGGACAAAATCTAGTTTGAGTGCTTCATAAATGAGAGCAAATTGGATGCCTAGCAAAAAGCTCTTCGTCAATAGCATCCCATAAAAAGGGGTTTGATTCCCTTGATTCACAAAAAAGAAAGAAGAAGAAAAAAAGGAGAAGAAAAAGTTTTTTAGTTTCCTATTTCAAATAAAATAAAATAAAATAAAAAGGGGGTTTTTAGTTTGTTGTTTAAAAAAATGAGGGGGCGAATGAAAAAGCAAAAACTAGATAAAAAAAAGCAAGGGCAGGGTTGGTGGCCTTCCCCGCGCCTATCATGCATCCGACTGGCCTCCCTCACTCCCGTCATGCATCCGACCAACCTGCCCCTCGCCCATCTTAGCTGTCCAGCTGGCCTCCTCCAAGATTGCGCACTTGGGCACACCCCTCCAGCCTCCTCTCAACCCACGAGGCTCCTTTGATCTCCTTCAAACCCGCGGTGCCCCTAGTCACGGCCAAGCTCCTCCCCTATGGGCCCAAACAACCTCCACCCGATCTTCATGCTTCGTGCGACAGCTCCAGTAGATCTCCTCCTCATGCGATGACCTTCTCTTGATCCTGGATGCTGACGACCTCCTCCCTCATGCTTTTAGGTGCGGCCAGCAATGGCAAGGCCTCTCCCCAACCCTTGTGATTCTAGCTAGCCTCCATGCATTCAAGCCCCTCCAACATATCCTCCTCTCCCACGCGTCCGTGCATCTCCAGCCGAGCTCCTTCCATATGCTTCCAGGTGCAACCTGCAGCGGCTTCGGCCTTTTTCCCCCTCATGATCTTGTGGCAGCTTCGACCTCCTCCTCCTTTGTGATCCCAGGTAGCGCCGACCTTCCAAGAAACAAAAAGGAAGAAGAAGAGGTTCTGTTTCAAAAAACAAAGAAGAGGATAGGGAGGGGTTGGCATCTGTAGGCCTCTCAATCCATGTGAATCCGACCTCCTCCAATCTTCTCATCCCAGGTGTAACCCAAGCAACCCCCCTCCAATCTCCTCTTGCGCATCCGAGCGTGCCCCTCTGGCCATTCTCCTACCTCACACTCCTAAGTGCAACCTACAGTGCCCCTCCAACCTCCTTGGAACCTGTGGGCCCCCTCTAATCTTCTTGAAACCTATGATGCCCTTTCTATCTCCTCTAAACCCACGGCACCCCCAATTGTGGTAGATCTCCTCTCCCTGGATGCCCAAATGACCTTCGGTCGACCTCTCCTATGCTCCTAGCTGCAATTTACAATGACTCCGGCTATCTCCTCTCAGCCAAGCTTCTCCACTATGCATCCATGCATTTCTAGCGCTGATGTCCTCCTGCACCATGCCCTAGGAGTGACCCATGATGGTGCCGATGTTCTCCTCCCTCATGATCCCAAGCATGGCCCATGATGGCGCAAGCCTTCTTCTCCATCGCAATCCCGGGTGGCACAGATCTCCCTCGCGATCCTAATGGCATCGAGGTCCTCCTTCGCGATATCAGGCGGCGATCACTTTCCAAAAAAAAATGTTGGGGGTAAAATGACCCCCATCGAAGTTTTTGCACTCCTTTCAAACGATCTCCTCTATTCGCACTCCCTCCAGATGATCTCCTCTAGTCGCACTCCTTACGGATGATCTCCTTCCATTGCATTCCTTTCGGACGATCTTCTTCCTTCGTATTCCTTCCAGATGATCTCCTCCAATCGCACTCCTCGAGGACGAACTCTCCTAGGATGAACTCCTCCAGGATGAACTCCTTCCAGATTCCTTCCAGTTGCTCAAAGGGCCCCTTCCAGCTGAACTTCTCTCTATCGCTAGAAGGACCTCGACATCAATTCATAATATAGCAAATATCAGTCAACACACAAACGATCTTAAAAACATCTGAATCTCTCTCGAACTACTGTGACACGAAGTTCTTCACCACCTATAGCTATCCCATCCGAACTTCAACTATTAAATCCTAATAGACTGGCAAGTCACGACAATGGACACCACTCTTGACTGGCGCATCATGATAATAAACACCATCCTCGATAACAAACTCCACGTGGCTTAAGCGGCCTACTATCAGATGGTTATGGCTATCACTATTAGTTTGTTACATGCTCCGTCTATAAAAGGGACCCTCCAGATATGTTTCCTCTAGGCTCTAGTTCTCCTCCTCATTACTCAGCTCCTCAATTTCCTGAGCACTCCATTGAAGGAAAAAATCCTATTTTTCGGATCAGGTTCGCTCAGATCTGATTAGATCAAGAGAGATATTTCAAAATATTTCTCTTAGATCCAAATCAGATCTGAGATTCTTCAAATATGATTTTATTGATCTAATAAAATAAAATAAAAATAAATTAAATTAAATCAAATTTAATTATACCTTATTATGGGTAATCTTATTATCCTGTGATGATCCCGATGTTTGCTTGAGGTTCTGGATGTAGCCACGTAAGTGCTTGGCCTCTATCGATATCTACTTAGATAGGTCTAGAGATCTTCTCCTTCTCAATATGTACTCCAAAGATCAGATCTGGATCTGATCTTGAAGAACTTCAAAATACCTTTTGAAGATTGGATATTATCTCTTGCAGTAGTGCTGCCTTCTTGCTTTCTTGTCGCCTTTCTCTTGCTTGGATCGCACCAAACTGAAGCTCAAAATATTTGGGCATGGAGAATGAGAGAGAGAGGATATGTGGCATGGGCAAAGGATAGAAGCTCTCAATCTTAGGTGCAGACAGAGTTTATATAGACCCTGCTGCACCATGAAGTGCCACATCATCCCGACCAATCATGGCTCTTTGTGTAATCAGGTCTAAATCTGATTGGTGGGATGACATCATCGGATCCAATCAGATTAGAGTCTCTTACAAACCTCCTTAGGTGGCACCAAAACTAGTCAAAGAAGAGTCTTTGACGCCACCCAAGTAGAGAGCATGAAGCAACTGGAGTCCCATCCATATGGGACTCCAATCTTTATCTTCTTTGGGCACACGCCTCCTTAGGCATGCATCCCATCCCTTTCCTTCTTATAGAAGGGGACAAAGCCCTATCTACTCTTCTATAGGTGCATGACACATGGGCAGTTGTCTAAGTGTCAAAGGTCAATGTTTGACCAAAGTCAAAGAACAAGATTTAGTAGGTGACAGAAAATGGTAGGTGTTGTCTCAAACTTATCTTATAAATTAAGACAATCCTTTTCTAATCTGGACAAGCTCCAGTCAGACCAAGTAAAGGTTCCTAAGTAAGCCCAAACACATTTGGCTCAGTCAAGATAACATTTAATAATTGTTGAAGGAGAATATCAAGCTCAATCGTGTACTAGCACGATTTTCTTGAACCTAATTGAATCTTATTCAAATTAATTGAACTAGATTAGTCGAATTGATAATATCTAGATATAAATTCTTATTTGTGCAATCTAGTTAGGTTCAGTTTCGTACGAAATGGGATATGTCATGATCTCTATCATTGCCATCATCGAAACACCTTCCGATGGATCAGAACTTTTTTGATTGAGATAACTAGTATGATCGATCAACCAAATCATTCTAATTGCTCCCAAAATCCATCGGTGACACCTAGCAGCATATGGTGGCAATCCATCAGAACTAAAAATGAACCTCTTAGTGTAGTTATCTGTGTGATTAAGTTTCTCTATCTTAAGCCTCGATCAGATTAGGGTTAAGGTGATTTTGTCAATCCCTAATTTTCATCATATGAATTAATCATTCGATTCAAGTCCGATGTGAAAACTCTAATAGAAACTCTTTCTATCATTTCACTCTACCATGGCCATGGGCTTATGGACTTGATTCTCATGATCATCATAGGGCTGCTCCTCATCTACCGAGGTAGATAGATCCCTTATTGGTGCAATACAATTCCTACAATGAACATGCTATAGCCAACATACACCTCAGGATTTCGAATGGCTAGGAGATCGAGTTATGATATAGTCAAACTATAACACCCTCAAGGTGAACTATCAATGCATCTCAGATCAAAGAACCAGACGCACCACTGCAGCTTCGAGCTAGTCATTGACGAGAAGGTAGACTTTCTCATGATTGCTCGAGGTGATCATGCTTAGTGCCCTCGTTCTCTAATGAGTATCTGTACTCTTGCTTCGATGTCTCTACACCGTAGACTCAAGACTCATCTATCCCAAAGAAGCAATTATACACCAACTTTTTGGATCAATCACCATCCTCATGATGATCCTACGGTCGAGAGCATTTTATGAGTTAATAATGAAAATTCATGTCTTAAATTTTCAACTCTTGAAAATATGAACTATCATTACCATTAACTCAAAGGATGTATCACAGACACTTTCAAATACACACTGTGATAGAAAATAATCCATTTTATTATTTATAATCAAAATTATAATTTTGCTCTTAGATGTATATTACAAGTGTTAGCCAATTCTGGCTTCTAGGGCACACATATCTAACAAACTCCCACTTGACCTAAAGCCAATTGGCTACAATTCTAAGTCCCATCTTCTCAAGGTAGGTTTCGATCTTCTGCTGGTCCAATGGCTTTATGAGTGGGTCTGCCGTATTGTTTGTAGAGTTGACTCTCTTGACCTTGACATAATCCTTCTTGAGGTAATCATGGATAAGGTGGTATCGCCGCTCGATGTGCTTGAATTTTTAATGAGACCTTGGCTCCTTAGCAAGGGCTATGGCATCATTATTGTCGCAGTAGAGAGGAATGGCATATGATGGAATCACTCCAATTTCTATGGTGAATTTCTTATACCAGAATGCCTCCTTCGCAACTTCTGACGTAGTGATGTACTCTGCTTTCATGGTGGAATCTGCTATCACCGTCTGCTTGAAATTTTTCTAACTGACAGCACCACCATTACATACAAATAGAATTTTAGATGTCGACTTTCGATTATCTATATCGGACATAAAATTTGAGTCTGTATACCCCTAAAATTAGAGTTCTCCATTACCAAAATTCAATAACATATCCTTAGTTCTTCTCAAGTACTTAAGGATATATTTCACAGAAGTCCAGTGTTCTTCATCTAGATTCGACTGATATCTGTTAGTGACACTCACAGCATGGGCTATATCAGGTCGTGTACATAACATGGCATACCTGAGGCTCCCTATTACTGAAGCATAAGGGATCTTGCTCATGCGTTCTATCTCCTCAGGTGTGCTAGGGTACATCTTCTTGGAGAGATGAATGCCATGTCTGAAAGGTACCAAACCCCTCTTAGAATTTTTCATGCTAAACCTCTTTAGCACTTCCTCTATTTATATCTTCTGTGAAAGACCTAGCATCCTACTCGGTCTATCTTTATAGATCTTAATTCTAAGAATGAAGGATGCTTCTCCTAAGTCTTTCATGGAGAATAATTTTGATAACCATATTTTAACTATGGTCAACGTGGAAATATTATTCCCAATAAGAAGGATATCATCCATGTACAGTATGAGGAAGACTATAGCGCTTCCACTGATTTATTTCAAAATACATGGTTCCTCCTCATTTTTGATGGAATCAAATAATTTGATCATATTATTAAAACAAGTATTCCAGCTCCGAGATGCTATGCTTAAGTCCATATATGGACCTTTGCAGCTTGCATACTTTGTGATCAGCATCACTGGATGTGAAACCTAGAGGCTATTCCATATAGATATGTTCCTCAAGGTATCCATTTAAGAATACTATTTTCACGTCCATTTGCCATATTTCATAATCAAAATAGGCTACAATAGCAAGCAATGTGTGGATGGACTTTAGCATAGCTACTAAAGAAAAGATATCCTGATCGTCAATGCCTTCGCACTGACTATACCCTTTTGCCATAAATCTAGCTTTGAATGTCTCCACATTCCCATCTGCACCATTCTTTCTCTTGTAGATCCATTTACACCCAATAAGTACTATACCTTCTGGTGGATCTACCAAGATCCAGACTTAGTTTGAATGCATCGAATCAATTTCTGACTTCATTGCCTCTAACAATTTCTCAGAGTCGATATCTGATATCACCTCATCATAGGTTTTGGGATCATCACCATGAACCCCATTACCTATGAGGAACATTTTTTCTACTTCCTCTGGAATAGTACCTAAGTACCGCTCAGAGGGATGGGAAACCCTTTCCAATCTACGAGTTGGAGGACGTAGTGATTGTATTGGCTCAACCTGATTTGGTTCCATGGGATCCTTAGCTCATTGCTCTTGTGAGACTTTCTCCTCGAGCTTGATCTACTTTCCAATGACGCTATCTTGAATAAACTATTTTTCAAGAAAGATGGTATGCCGACTCACAATCATATTATGGTCTTTTGGAATATAGAAATAATATCCTAATGACTCTTTAGGATATCCTATAAATCGAGCTCTAAAGGACCTATACTCTAACTTGTCTACTTATTGTCTTTTGACATGAGCCGGAGAACCCCAAATTCTGAGATGACTCAGACTTGATTTCTTACTATGCCATATCTCATACGGTATGGTGGGAATGATTTTAGAGAAAATTCTATTCAGTATATATGTAGCAGTTAACAAACTATGTCTCCAAAGAAAATCAGAAAGGTCAGTGAAGCTCATCTGGATCGGACATATCTAATAGGGTCCAATTCCTCCATTCTGAAACTCCATTGAGTTAAGGTATTCTAGGTGGAGTCCATTTAGAGATTATGCCATTTTGCTTGAGATAGTTAAGAAATTCTTGATTAAGGTATTCACCTCCTCGATCTGATCGAAGAACCTTAATGGATTTTTTATTTTGCTTTTTTACTTCATATCTGAATTTCTTAAACTTTTTAAAAGCTTCAGACTTGTGTCTCATAAGATACACGTATCCATATCGAGATAAATCATCGATAAAGGTTATGAAGTAGACAAAGTTGCTTCTGACTGGCACATCAAATGGGCCACACACATTAGTATGTACTAGGGCAAGTAGATTCGTGGCTCTTTCCCCATGTCCTACAAAAGGGAGCTTAGTCATTTTGCCATGAAGACGTGATTCATAAATTGGATATGACTCAAAAATCAATGAACTCAATAGTTTAATTTTCTCCAATTTATTAATCCTATCTTCTGCTATATGACCTAGCCTTAGGTGCCATAGATACCTATCATTTGGACTATCCCTAGGTCATTTTGATCTTATGGCATTCACATTTTGCTCGATATTAAAGATAGATACATCAATATGTAACTGATAGAGATCGTTAATGAGGAAATCACTTGCAATTTTATTTCTTTCATAAAGAATATTATAATGGTCCTTAAGAAAACTAATTACATAGCCTTTTTGTGCTAAACATGAAATAGAAATCAAATTGCTACTTGCAGCAGGCACATAGTAACAATCCCTAAGTACTAAATCTAAGCCAGACAGTAGTCAAAGAGGGTAGGTTTCCACAATCACTGTAGCAACTATTACTCCATTTTTGATGCATAGGATCATCTCACCATCCCTCAACCTCCTGCTATCCTTAAGACCCTGCATGGAAGTGCATAAATGAGCACTAGAACCAAAGTCAAGCATCGAACTGGATGTAGAAGAAATTGTAAGATTAGATTCAATAACAAGCATACCTCCAGAAGGACCTGTCTCCTTCTTATTCTTCAGGATGGCCAGGTATATAGGACAGTTCCACTTTTAATGGCCGTCTGTGTTATAATAAAAATACTTTCCTTTGTTAGCGGTCTTCTTCTTTGGCTCTACCTTCTTCTTTCCATCTTCCATCTTTTGCATTTTCATAGACTTCTTCTTCTTTCCAAAAGATTTTTTCTTGGAAGACATCTATTTTATAGCAAGTACTGAGCCTTTAGAACCTTTCATAAAAAGCTCAGTAGTAACCAGCATATTCATAAGTTCGGCCAGAGTACTCTGAAATTTATTCATATAGTAGTTCATGATGAACTGCCTATACACATCAGTCAAGGATTGTAGAATTATGTCATTCTGTAGATCCTGATCTAACTTCACTCCGAGCTTTTCAAGCACTTCTAAGTTCTTGATCATCATCAGACAATGATCTTGGACTGACTGCCCATCATGCATTTTAGTCTTAAAAAGTTGTTTAGTGATCTAATACTTGGCTGCGCGACTCTGTTCACCAAACAACTCTTGCAGGTCAGCCAACATTTGGTGGACAGTCTTGATATCTTCATGTTGGTGCTAATGCTCATCAGACATTGAGCCCAACATATAGTATTTGACCTTGTTATCTTCATCCATCCATTTGTGCAGAGATACTCTCTATTCAACAGACGGATGGACTGGTAAGATGGGAGGATCCTAGTCTAATACATGAGTCAACTTCTCGGAACTCAAAATAATTTTAAAGTTTTGGAGCCAATCCTTGTAATTAGGTCCGGTCAATCTATGGGTGTCTAGGGTATTGGCTAGTGGGTTGGATGCAGACATTTTCTTATAGAGAGTCAAAGTTTCTAGTTAGATTTTGTAATTAAAATTTGATCAATTTATTTAGGTTTTAATTTTTAAACAAATTAGCTTTCACTATTTTCTTGGATCCCTACACTCCCTCTATAGAGATACAAAAATCTCCATGATTAATGATTTCTAGTGGATGATGCAGTCCCACCAACTGACTCATCACCTCACCTAATAGTTATTGATGATGGGTTAGCTAATCAGTGAATAAGTCTTGTTTAATGATTCTCTAATCATGGTGCACCCAAGCTTGGTCTCTAATTCATGAATCTCATCATATTCGAAATATTGATTCACTCCTTAGTTAAGTCAGACCCACCATTTGCATAGATTAGATTCCTAATTGGATCTCTCACCGTATCCAAAATATTGTTCCCAATCCATCCTCCAGCCCATAGCATCCAATGCCTAATAGACATGGTTGCATCTTTTCCTGGTGCAACTGAACCACTGTGATCAGCTGAGAACAATCAACCTCGGAAAGGGTCCGCACATCTACAATGGTGGAAGACCTTAGACTTAATCTTTTCTTAGGAAGATTTGATTTAGGTCTCTTTAAACTTGACTTGACATAGTCATAACCATTATGACTAACCTAGTGGCATGGGTTAGCTCGAATTATTAGCCACCTTAGATCAGGACTGAGCCGACAAATATGGCCAGGTAAGTGAAACCGATGGAAGGGATATTTCATTAACTCAACAAGAAAGCATTCGAGTCGAGTAGCTCTCAATTAAAAATCAGTCGATCATATCTACCAAACTTACCTTAGACACCAAATTATTGAGCCAGAATCAATTGGGTTAGCTTACAATCCAGACTCTAATCACTGAGCTTAATTAGGTCTTAACTTGATCAATCACTCATGTAACTCGACCTTGATCCAGACTTATTCCTATTAGGCTGGTCAATTTAAGCACTCTTGATCCTATCTAACCGACTCTTGATTCGGTTTGATCAACCTCTAGACCTAATTAAGCTATCCAAGCCCGAACCCTATTTTATGAATATGTCTTAGATCTAAAAATTCTTAATTTTAGATCTAATATATATCATAATTTTAATTCTTAATTAAGTTTAGGGTTCATAAATAAAACATGTAAATAAAATTTTATGATTTCAGGATCTAAGATTTTGTAGAAAATAAGTTTTTGATTTCTGATTAAGGACGAACGCACAGCACCCCTACATATCATAAGAACACCTCATTGAATGAAAGGAGAGGGCCTTCAAATCCTTTTTTGTTCTTATGATTAGACGGCCAAGAGAAACATCTTAATCAGAAATATGATGAATCTACAAAACTAGTTAGATCTACATATATATCACATATATAAAATTGATCTAACCTAAAGACATGTCTTGTATATATCTCATGTATCATATCATGCATATTTTTAGATCTAAATTATCTCATAAATATCTAAAAAAATAAAATTTATATTTGATCATATCAAATTAAATTTATTCTAGACAACTTTGTAGAACTATTTTACAACTAGTCTAAACATGCATCTATCATATCTCATATGAACAAAATTAAATAAATTTATTTTTTATTTTTTAGATCTAATTATAATATTTATAATATCAAAAAATAATAAATAAATAGATCTAAAATTATAATTAATTAAATTAAAATTATGATCCTAGACTACACATAGAATAATTCTATTCCTAGTCTAGTCATGCATCTCATACATCTTAGATCTAGATTATTTAATTTTTTTAATTTTTGATTTTAGATCTAATAAAATTTAATGTGACATCTAAAATCATCTAATTATCATATCAAAATTATATTAAAATTAGATCTAAATAATTATGGAACCTGGCTCTGATACCAGTTGAAGGAAAAAACCCTATTTCTCAGGTCAGGTTCATTCAGATCTGATTAGATCAAAAAAAATATTTCAAAACTTTTCTCTTAGATCTAAATTAGATATAAGATTCTTAAAATCTATTTTTATTAATCTAATAAAATAAATAAAAATAAATTAAATTAAATCTAATCTAATTATACCTTATTATAGATAATCCTATTATTCTGTGATGATACCGATGTTTATCTGAGGTTCTAGATGTAGCCACGTAAGTGCCTAACTTCTACTGGTATCCACTAGGATAGGATCTAAAGATCTTCTTCTTCTCAATCTATACTCCAAAGATCAGATTTGGATCTGATCTTGAAGATCATCAAAACACCTTTTGAAGATCAGGTGTTGTCTCTTGCAGGAGTGCTGCCTTCTTGCTTTCTTGTCGCCTTTCTCTTGCTTGGATTGCACCAAACTAAAGCCCAAAACTTTTAGGCATAAAGAGGAAAGAGAGAATCTAAAGGAGGCATTGAGAAGGAGAGAGAGGGGCTATGTGGCATGGGTAAAGGGCAGAAGCTCTCAATCTTAGGCACAGATAGGATTTATATAGACCCTGTTGCGCCATGCAGTGCCACATCATCCCAACCAATCATAGCTCTTTATGCAATCAGATCTAAATCTGATTGATGGGATGACATCATCTGATCCAATTAGATTAGAGTCCCTCACAAACCTCCTTAGATGGTGCCAAGACTGGTCAAAGAAGAGTCTTTGGCGCCGCCCAAGTAGAGAGCATGAAGCAACTGGAGTCCCATCCGTATGGAACTCCAATCTTTATCCTCTTTGGGTGCACACCTCCCTAGGCATGTGCCCCCTTCCTTTCCTCCTTTAGTAGGGGGACAAAGCCCCATCTACTCTCCAATGGGTGCATGATATATGGGCAGTTGTCTAAGTGTCAAAGGTCAACGTTTGACCAAAATCAAACAACAAGATTTAGCAGGTGATGAAAAATGATAAGTGTTGTCTCAAATTTATCTTATAATTAAGACAATCCTTTTCTGATCTGGACAAGCTCCAGCCAGACTAAGTAAAGGTTCTTGAGTAAGCCCAAATATATTTGGCTAAGTCGAGATAATTTTTAATAATTGTTGAAGGAGAATATCAGGCTCAATCGTGTGCTAGCATGATTTTCTTGAATGTAATTGAATCTTATTCAAATCAATTAAACTGGGTTAGTCCAATTGATGATATCTAGATTCAAACCCTTATTTTTGCGATCTAGTTAGGTTCAGTTTCGTATGATAATGGGATACGTCATGATCTCTATCATTGCCATCATCGAGACATCTTTCGATGGATCAGAACTTTTCTAATTTAGATAACTAGTATGATCGATCATCCAAATCATTCTAATTGCTCCCAAAATCCACCAATGATACCTAGCAGCATATGATGGCAACCCATCAGAACTAAAAATGAACCTCTCAGTGCAGTTACCTATGTGATTAAGTTCCTCTATCTTGAGCCCCGATCGGATTAGGGTTAAGGTGATTTCGTCAATCCCTAATTTTCGTCATATGAATTAATCATTCGATTCAAGTCCGATGTCAAAAATCTAATAGAAACTCTTTCTATTATTTTATTTTGCCATGGCCATGGGCTTATGGACTTGATTCTCATGATCATCATAGGGTTGCTCCTCATCTACTGAGGTAGATGATTTCTTATTTGTGCAATCCAATTCCTACAATGAACATGCTATAGCCAACGTACACCTCAAGGATCCAAATGGATAGGAGATCGAGTTATGGTGTAGTCAAACTATAACACCCTCAAGGTGAACTATCGATGCACCTCAGATCAAAGAACCAGACACACCACTGCAGCTTCGAGCCAGTCATTGATGAGAAGGTAGACTTTCTCATGACTACTTAAGATGGTCACGCTCAGTGCCCTCGTTCTCTAACGAGTACCTATACTCTCGCTCCGATGTCTCTACAACGTCGACTCAAGACTCATCTATCCTAAAGAAGTGATCGTACACCAACCTTCTGGATCAATCACCATCCTTATAATGATCCTACGGTCGGGAGCATTTTATGAGTTAATAATGAAAATTCATATCTTAAATTTTCAACTCTTGAAAATATGAACTATCATTATCATTAACTCAAGGGATGTATCACAGACACTTTCAAATACACACTATGATAGAAAATAATCCATTTTATTATTTATAGTCAAAATTATAATTTTGTCTTTTGATGTGTATTACAAGTGTTAGCCAATTCTGGCTTCTAGGGCACACATATCTAATATCCATTTCTATTGGTTAGAAGAGCTGACTTGATCATCGGAGGATCCTATCGGAGCCACCACCCCTGACTCTGGATGGGATTTTATTTTGCAAATCATCAACGATGATCTCTACTTCTCTAACTCTAGCTTGATCCGATGTTAACCAGATTCTGCAGAAATAGAATTGGTGCTGGAGGAAGGGTTCTGAGCCCTTGTGATGAATACGTTAAATATAACATAAAAAAAGTATTAAAATCTAAGTTATTTTATCTTTTCATTATTATTTGATGCTTTTCCTGATCTTTATAGGAATAATTAATTTTAAAGTCTTAATCATAAACCAATTAGAAATGGCCCTTCAGCACATGTAGATGAAGCTCAAGTCGAAATTCAGGCTTGTTCCATGCATGATACATGAAGATACATGTATGCGGGCACACAAGAAAAAAAGAAAGGACTCATTGGCAATAATACAAAAGGAAGAGTTCTTTTTGGAAGAAATATTAGAAGTGAATTATGGCATTCAATGTGGTGGGGCCCATGTGCATTAAGGCATTCAAAGAAGAGAAAGTGGATGCTGTTCTTCATGCAAACCTTTTGGAGCTGGGCTTTGTTGGCTGCACAGATGTATATTCATGCAGATGGGAGCCGGGTCCAATGCAGTACATATGTAGCCTATGGCTAGGCTTCGTGCAAGCACGTGTGGGCAACTAGCAAGCAAATGCAAATGCAAAAAAATAAATTATTTCAAAATGCGAGTGCAGGTGCAAACACACAGAATGTGGAAAAAGAAGAAACAATGGAAAAAAGAATTTTTTTATTTTTAGAATTTTTTGGATTGTAAACCTTTTCTTACTTTATCTTTGATTCTCCTCATCCCATCCACCCAAACCTTCTTATCACTCCATCTTAACCATCCATTCTCTTAGAATATATCTTTTCATTAGTCCCACATCTAAAAAATACAAAATCTTCCTTCCTCTTGACACCTATAAATAAAGCCTAGTACCACTACTTGATATGATATCTCTCCATACCACAACTCTTGTAGGAGCCCATGTGATAGGTGGGAATACCAACCCATAAAATTTTTATCCATCTTGTTTTCACTTTCTTCCACCCTTCCAACATATGAAAAGGAGAGTTAGCCAGGAAAAGGTTGGCCAGGAGAGGTTTTTATGTTTTTATTTTCTTATTTCAACTTCAAGCACTATTAATGGCTTGGGAGTTAAAAATTTTCTTCTTGTAATAAAAACTTTTATTAGCAATAAAAATTACTTCTTTTCTCTTCAATTTTTATTTTCAACAAATAGAATAGTTTAAATTCTTGCAATTTAATTCTTGTAATTTTTAATTTCTACAAATAGGATAGTTTAATTTTCATGCTTATTTAATTTCTACATCTCTTTTATTTTTTATAATTTAAATTTTAGCAAGTAGTATAGAATTTAATTTTAAATAATTTTTAAATTTTAATTTAAATCATGTCTAGCTAAGCAATCCTTCGGGGTTTGCGATGAAGCTAAACCATGATTAGAAGTAATTTTTAGGATTTCTCCTTGGCTTTATCCTTTTAGTTCTTCTTCCTTCAAGCTTCTTGCTAAGAGACTTGATGGACTATCATTGGGTTTCAATTTCTTTATAGTTCATGCTTGATTCGGTGCAAGAAGGATAATAGGTAGAAGGCCTAAATCTTTTTTTTTCTTATGAAAAACTTTGATGGATTATTGTTGGGTCAGAGTTCCTTCATAGTCCATACTTGGATAACACAAGAGAAACAATTGAAAGAAGAGTTCTTTAATTACGGTGAATGCTTGTCCATGCATTACACCTTGATCAAGGAATATTATAAGAGAAATCTTAGAATTGCTCTCTAAGTCATTGGTCTAGTGGATTCAAAAATCCTAAATCTTTACATTGTTATTCTCCATAATTAATTTACTATTTAGTAGCAAGTACAAACAACCACTTTCATACTCTTTGTTGAAGCTCACCTGAGCAAGGTTTGAACATAATTCAAACATAATTCCTTATGGGATGGACCCGTACTCGCCGAATGTGCTACTTCACACACCATGCATTTACGGTTAATTTTAAGACCTTGTTCTAAAAGTAGTGCTCAGTTGATTCTATGTGTTTTCTCCTTCAAGGTTCATCTCCATTCTCCTCCTCAACCTCAAAAATGCCTCCAAAGAAGACAACCACTTGGAGATCCACCACCTCTGTCGCTAGATCTGAGCCAAATTCACCAGCTTCAACACCATCATCGACACCGCAACCTCCTCCATCAACGATAATGGTAGATCCAAAATAGTTCAACCTACTGGTATAATAGGTCTGGGGCCTCACCAAAATGGTGTAGGCTATGCAGCAACCTACGGTGGCAGTCTGCCTGAAAAACTCCCCCATCGAAATGTTAAAAACCAATCCCAAGGAGGTATACTTGGGTCAGTAGGCCCGATACTCTTGGAAAAGGGAAATGGAAGGCAGAAGATTCCTGCTCAGATCATGATTTTTCTCCAAAGGAAACCTTCCCTATTTACAACTGGAAACCTTCTGAGATCCACGATCGAGATGAAGCCCTCGATCGAAAATTTTAGGAAATGGATCAGTCAATTGAAGAGCTCTGCCATGCTGCCCCAGCCAACCACGACAACATCTGCATCGACCCTCCTTTCTCCTAGAAAATCATGCAGGAGATGATTTTGCCAAAATTCAAGTTCTCCTAATTTGAGAGCTACGACAGGACTGATCTGATCGACTACCTGAAGGCCTTTCGGACCATGATGCTGCTCCATGGCATACCAGATGCCATCTTATGCCGAGCCTTTTCATCTACTCTAAAGGAGGTAGCTAGAAATTGGTACTCGACATTGAAGTCAGGTATGATCTTCTTCTTTGATCAAATAAGCCATCAGTTTATGGCCCATTTTGTCAGTAACAAACATCCAAGGTGAGGCTCAGACTTCCTCATCAACATCAAGCAATAGGAAGGAGAGTCCAATTGGACTTATCTCAACCGCTTCAACACCACTGCACTGGAGGTCCAGAACTTGGACCAATCTATCACCATGGCCACATTTAAAGATGGCTTTTAGAAGAATGATCTTCTATTCTTTTTGAAGAAAAAATACCCTAAAAATTTTGCTGATTTGCTAGCTCGGGCTGAAGGCTATTTTTGAGCTGAAGAAGCCTTCAAATTGAAGGATGAGGAAGCTATAGGGGAGTGACAGGCAGGCGAGTCTAGCAAGCCCGTAGTCGAAGAGAAGTCGAATGAAGTTCGACCGCGCTCTCAGACTTCCTCTGAGTGCAAGCAAGCCCGAACTCCTCCTCGAGCTCATCATCAAGGGAGCCCTAATAGAAGGACACGAACGAGCTCTCCCTCAGAAGGTTCCATAACTATGCTCTCCTTAATGTTCCAAAAACTCAAGTACTAATGGAGATCAAGGAGCAGCTACCATGGTCGAAGAGGATGCACACTCATCCAGATAAGCACAATCCAAATAAGTACTGTCTCTACTATCGTGACCATGATCACGATACTGAAGAACATATTCAACTCCAAGACGAGATTGAGAAGCTCATCGAGTGAGGTTGGCTGGGTCAATTTCTACGATGCCAGCCTGAGATAAGAGAAGATCGATCGAGGGTATTACCGTAATCAAAATCACCAAGAAGGAAGGAGCAGTAAGGAGATCGATCTCCTCTCGGCATTATGAACACCATCTCTGGAGGACATTGGTAGGAGGAGGCCGATGGATCCGAAGGGTCGGCTAAAAGATGGAGAACTGAGGAGCTCATTGCTTTCACTGAAGAAGATGCACAAGGAGTTTAGTTTCTGCACAATGATGTGGTTGTAATAACTTTAAATATAGCAGACTATGATATACCTTGTGTTCTTATTGATAATGAAAATTTGGCTGATGTCTTATTTTATGATGCTTTCTCTAAAATGTCTATACCCAATAATCGGCTCCGACCAATGAGTTTTCCATTGGTTGGCTTCATTAGTGATGCAGTGCCAGTTGAAGGTGTAATAACTTTAAATGTGGCTGCAGGATAATATGCAAAGCAGTCCAGGATGCAAGTAAATTTTCTGGTGGTAAAAGCTCCATCTGTTTATAATACAATTCTTGGCCAGCCTGGTCTAAATGTGCTTCGAGCAATAGTGTCAACCTACTATCTAAAATTGAAGTTCATAATAAGCTACAGGATCGAAGAGGTCAGGGGAGACCAAGCTTTGGTGAGACATTATTACTTAATTATCCTACAAAGAGGTGGGCAGTCAGACCCTTGCCCCATTGATGGATTGGACACTCAGGATGACCTTACGGAAGAATGAGGACAACCCATGGAAGACCTTGTCTTAGTCCCTTTGGATGATGGAAATGAAGACCATACGATACAGATCGGCTCTAATCTAAGAGAGGGGATACAAAAGCAACTCGTCGAGTTCTTGCAGAGAAAAGTAGATGTTATCGCTTGGATCTCTACTAACATGCCAAGAATTGATGCCGAAGTTATGGAGTATCGACTGGCTATTGATCCTAAATATCAGCCAGTGAAAGAAAAGGTGCGCAGCCATGCCCCAAATAGACAAAAGGTGATTGCAGAAAAATTTGATAAGCTCCATAAGACTTGATTCATTCGAGAAGTCTCGTATCCAAACTGGGTTTCTAATGTAGTCCTTGTCAAGAAAGTGAATGATAAATGGAGGATGTTCATAGACTTCAAGAAGTTGAGCAAGGCCTGTTCGAAAGATAGTTATCCCTTGCTTAGAATTGATCAACTGGTGGATGCAACTTTGGACCATGAGCTCCTCACCTTCATGGATGCCTTTTTTTACTACAATCAAATCTGGATGGCACCAGAGGATGAGAAGAAAACTGCTTTTATTACTAACCATAGACTCTATTATTACAGGGTTATGACTTTTGGGCTTAAAAATGCAGGAGTGACATACCAATGCCTGATCAATTAGATCTTCAAGGAGCAGATCGATTGCAACATAGAGATATATGTAGACGATATGCTTATCAAAAGTCAAGCTTCAACAGATCATATGGCCGACCTTAAGGAAACCTTCTGTGCCCTTCGGAGATACAATATGAAGTTGAATCCAACTAAGTGCACCTTTGGTGTGACTTCGAAAAAGTTCTTAGGGTTCATGGTGTCAAGATGCAGGATTGAAGCAAATCTAGAGAAAATTCGGGCCACCCAAGAGATGACTGCTCCAAAATCGAAAAAAAAATTTAGCACCAAGCAGGAAAGGTGGTGGCATTCAACCGCTTTATCTCGAGATTGGTGGGGCAATGTATGCCCTTCTTTCGAGTTCTCAAATAGCCAAAGAAATTCTGCTGGGACACTGAATGTCAACGAGCATTTGAAGAACTCAAAAACTATCTTAGCTCACCTCCCCTATTGGCCAAGCCCGAACCTAGGAAAGAACTCTTTCTATACCTGGTGGTCTTCCTAGCGGCCTTAGCGATAGTCCTAGTCAAAGAAGAAGTGAAAGTACAGCGGTCGATCTACTACATAAGTCGAGTCTTAAGGGATGCCAAAACTACGTACACTAAGTTAGAAAAACTAACTTATGCTTTATTGGTTGCAGCTTGGAGACTTCGATCTTAATTTTCAAGGGCACACCATAACTCTCCTCACTGATCAACCAATCAAGATAGTTCTTCACCGAACAGATACCTCTAGAAGAATCACAAAATGGGCAATTGAACTCATAGAGTTTGATATTAATTTTCAACCTCGACCTTCAATCAAAGCTCAAATACAGGCAGATTTTGTAGTGGAATGCACTATTCCAGATGAGGCTGAACTTGAATAGAATGAAGCTAGCATTCCATGGTTACAATCGAGCTCCTGTAAAGAAAAGGCCGATTGGCCTAATGTCTTTTGGGCCGTGTATGTGGATAGCTCATTCAATGCTTCAGATGCAAGCACTGGATTGATCCTGATGAATCCGGAGGGAGTCATCGCTGAATATGTACTTTGCCTTGAATTTTCTGCAATAAATAATAGGGCTGAATATGAAGCTTTGGTAGCTGGACTAAAGATAGCTAAGAAAGTGGAAGTAGATCGGCTTCAAGTATACAAGAATTTCCAACTAGTAGTCCGACAAGTTAGTGACAGTTATGAAGCTCAGAAGAAAAGTATGATAAAGTATCTTGAGAAAATGAAGAATTTGACTCTAGCCTTCAAAGATTTCAGCATTCGATTGATTTTAAGAGTAGAAAATACTAAAGCCAACCTTCTCTTTAAATTGGCCACACTGGCTCCAGCCAAACTGCCTAAGGAAGTCTTCTTCGAGGTCCTAAAATGTTCGAGCTCAGAAGAACCATAGTTTGTGATGCAAGTTGAGCATGAGCCAAGCTAGATTGACCCACTAGTCACCTACCTCCAAGATGGAGTGCTACCTCATGATCCAAAAGAAGCTCAAAAATTAAGGAATTAGGCCTTCCGATATGTTCTCTACGAAGGCAAGTTATATAAAAGGTCTTATTCATTACCACCCTTAAAATATCTTCGATTTTTTGAAGCCAACTTTGCATTATGGAAAGTGCAAGAAGAAATCTACAAAAGTCATCTGGGGGTTGGGTCCTTATCTCATAAATTACTTCGGTAGGGCTGTTATTGGTCGATAATGTACCATGACTCTATAGAGTATGTCAGAAAATACAACCGTTGTTAAGAAAATGCAAGTATTCAAAGACAACGGGCCTCTGAGATTACACCCTTAAGCGCCCCTTTGCCATTTGCACAATGGGGGATGGACATACTTAGGCCCTTTCTCGTGGCATCTGGACAATGAAAATTTCTACTAGTGGCAATTGATTACTTCATGAAGTGGATCGAAGCCAAACCTTTGGCCAAAATCATTGAGGCAAAAGTACAGGACTTCGTCTGAAAGTCCATTATTTGTAGATTTGGCCTACCTTGGACTCTCATAATAGATCATGGGTGATAATTTGCTGGAACTAAGTTTGTCGAGTTCTTTGAAGATCTGAACATATCTCATAATTTTACATCAGTAGCTCATCTATAAGCAAATGACGAGGCTGAGGTAACCAACAAAATCCTACTGCAGGGTATTAAAGTAAGACTTGAGAAAGCAAAGGAGACTTGGATAGACAACCTCTATCATGTATTCTGAGCATATCAAATTATCCAAAGATTGCCAACTAGGAAGCTCCATTCATCCTGACCTTTGGAATAGAAGCTATCATCCCAATAGAACTTAAGCTTCCATCAGTATTAACTATGGCATTCAATGAGCAGCAAAACTCACGGGATCTTAGGGCTAACCTCGACTTGTTGCAAGAAAAAAGAAAAGAAACTCAGGTTCGAGTGGCAGCCTACAAATAGAAAGTAGCCCGCTACTACAACTCCAAGGTCAGAGGCAAGGTGTTCAAAGTGAGAGACTTAGTATTTCAACGAGCAGCTGTTTCATAACCTCAGAACCAAGAAAAGCTCACACCAAATTGGGAAGGCCCATACGAAGTCAAGGAGGTTGTCCGACCTGGAACTTATTACTTGAAGGAGCTCGGAGCGGCAACACTACCACGACCCTAGAATTCAGAGAACATGCGGGTGTATTACCCATAATCTTATCTTAATAAAATTCTTTCTTTTCAATATCTCTATCTTTTGGTATAAAATCGTGTAATAACAAAAAATGATTTAACCAAACTTCATTCTTAAATGAAGAAGAAGACCTCCAGTTATTTAAGATAGGAGGATGGGAGAGGCCCTTTTAACAGCACTCTTGTGCCCCCAAAATCTTGTTAGGAACAAGAGGAGAACCTCATCCTAACTTTAGCAAAATGAAGATCTCTAGTTATTTAAGCTAGGAGGGGGGAGAGGCCCTTTCAACGATTCTTTTGTGCCCCCATGGTCCTGTTAGAAATAGGAGGAGAATCTCGTCCTAACTTGAGCAAAATGAAGATCTTCGATTATTTTAGCCAGGAGGGAGGGAGAGGCCTTTTCAATGACCTTTTTATGCCTCCACAGTCCTATTAGGAATAGAAGAAGAATCTCATCCTAACTTGAGCAAAACGAAAACCTTTGATTATTTAAGCCAGGAGGAGGCAGAGGCCCTTTCAACGATTCTTTTGTACCCCCATTGTTAGGACAGGAGGAGGACCTCATTCTAACTTTAGCAAAAATGAAGGCCTTCGATTATCTCAACCAGAAGGGGGGAGAGGCCCTTTCAACGATCCCTTTTATGCCCCCACAGCCTTGTTAGGAACAAGAGGAGAACCTCATCCTAACTTAAGCGAAATGAAAACCTCCGATTAATCGAGATAGGAGGAAGACCTCGATCTAATAGAAGTAAAAATCAACCTCATCAGGAATAGGAAGAGAACCTCGTCCCGATGGAAGGATAAAGAAAAACCAATCGTGCCAGGAACAGAGAGGAACCTCATTCCTGACATGGATAAAGATCTTCGATAGGAGGAGAACCCTTATCAATGATTGTTTTGGTGAAAGATGAGACATGAAAAATAGAGGAATCAATAAACTTTGAACCCAGACAAAGCAAAATGATGATTGAAGAAAATATTATTTCATTGAAGTCGAGGTTCATTATAAAATTGAGGTCCACAAGACCATCTACAAAAAAAAAAAGGGTAGAAGAAGAAAGAAAAGAATAAAAGAAAGGAGAGAAGAGCCATTGGTAGACATTCAACCCACATAAAGTGAAAATAAGAAAAGATATCATTTTATTAAAATCAAAGTTGGGTACAAAATAAGATCCTATGAGATCAATTGCAAAAGGAAGAAAGAAAAATAGAAGCTCTAAGGGGGATCAGATTCCTCGGAATTTGGACTACTGGCCATCCCCAGGGACTTTCTCAGACTGACGATCTCTTTTTTGAGCTCTCTTCTTCTCATCATATTATCATGGAACATCCTGTTAGCCCTTTGAAAGTTTTCTTTCGATTCCCGCAGTCTTCTCCTCAGAACCTCCGATTCAGCTTCAGTATCCTTGACAGCCTACTGTTTGCTAACCAACTGAAGCTTTAATCCTGGAACCTCGATTTTCTCCATCCTGACCAACTTCGAAAGTTTGCTTGCAATCCTCTTCAGGGAGACAATCTCCTCTAATTCTCTGCTAGTGTCGGACCCTTGGCTATTGGCTAACTACCTCTAGAGACGAGTCACTTCATTCCTAGCTACCTTAAGCTTGCTCTCAAGTTTAGACATTTTTTTCACCCAAGACACTCTACAGCTATTATGCCTAGCTTCAGTATCCTGAAGTTATCGCTGGAGCTCCAAAAATTTCTTTGACCAGTCCTAGTCATGCTGCACCTTCTCAGAAGACCATGACGAGCTCCCGTCCAGTAGTAGAAATTTTTTTTCGCTATGTTAAGTTCAACCTCGATAGAGCTAACTTTGGCTGTTAGGGACCAAGCCTTCTCACTGGCACACTTTTTGGCCTCTTCAAGCTCGACCTCAAGATCCCTTTTCTTCCTAATATAGTCTATAGAGCCCTTTTTGTGCGCCTGGTGAAGATGATCGATTTCAGCAGAGGCCTCAACATAATTCTTTTTAGATTCCTTAAGCTTGCCTTCCATTTTCTCCACCTTCTTTTTAAGGTGATATACTTCCTTCCTCAACCTCTATGGCTAGCCTTTAAGGGCACCTCTTGGGGTAGAGGGTCAGCTTCAACTTGGGACTATATCAAAAGCATGAAAGCATCATGGTTTGGAATTCAAATAAAAAGAAAAGAAGAAGAAAAGAAGAGAAGAGGTCTGCCTTCAAAAATAAATTTACCTTCCATTGATCAAAATATTTCTTCACTACAGGAAAATAAGGAAAATAAAAAAAAAAATACAAAGGTAGGAGGTCTCAGACCACCAGAGAAATGATGGAAGAGTTTGGTGTAGCCTCAATCAGCATAGGATCTTCGGCGGGAGCAGGAACGGATGAGCTTGGAAGGGAGGTGGCAGCTGGCTCAGCAGGTGGGAGGTCGGCTGGAGCAGTAGATGGGCCTGTGGCTTCTTCAGAGGCCCTATCATATAAAAAGTTGAGACTAAGCTCGGAGAATTTGTTGGCTACCTGATCTTTACTGAGTTCGAACCCCTTCTAAAAGGCCTCCCGACTGAACTCCATGTTCAAATCCCTCATCTCGAAAGAGACCTTAAACTCCTCTATTGCCAAGGACATTGCTTTCGAGATCTGCCCCAGGATCCGTTCCTTCAGCTCGGCTAACTCAGCCTCAATCTTTTTCCTCCGCTCCTCTTCCAAGGCCAAAGCAGCCTTCAGCTCTGCCGATGTTTTCTTCTCCCTATGAAGCATTTCTTTGAGACCCTCGACCTCGAGGGACTTCTCCCTTAAGGAGAATCCAACCTCATCCTTCTCCTTCAGCAGGTGCTCGACTTCGGCTTGGCAACCCTCCCAAACCCTCACCAGCTCCAACTTTGAGCAGTCCAGTGATCTGATATAGCCGAGCAGTTTATGGCCCATCTACAAGGATGTGTACACCTGAATGCAGTAAGAAAAGTTGTGCGGATAAGGAAGCAAAAAATAAAGAGCGGGGGGAAGAAAATGAGTAATTACCTCAAGGAAGGATCCGAGCGAATTTTAGGTACGTTGGTCAACATCCGCATCGACGATCTGATCTACAACCTCAAGTTTGGTGAACCCATTGACCAAACCTCTGATAATTTTGTGGTTGTGGAAGGGGTTCCCCCAACTCTTCTTCGAAGCTGTTTGGCCCATCTAGTGACCTTGCATCGGGACTTTCTTATAGCCCCCTTTACCCTCTTCTTCTCCTCCTTTTCTCCTTGGGAAGGATCCTCTGGGATTTGGGCCTCGACGGAAGGACTCAACAGCACTAGAGACCCAGCTACCTTGACTGCAGGGGGTGCCTCAGCCATTAGGGGAACCTCAATGACTAAGGCGACCTTGGTGGCCATAGTGGTCCCAGTGGTGAAGGCAGCATCGATAGGCACCACAGAGCTAGGGATGTCTGTCCTTGCTTTCTTGCTTGGCTCGCCTGGCGTGGCATCTTTTCTTTTATGAGCTTGGAGCCCTTTGGAAAGTATCTCGATGGCTTTGGCGTCCATCTTTGTCATAAAGGAAAAATGCAGTTAGAAAAGGAAAGAAAGAAAAAGGACTAGCCCACCGACTTTGGCTATTTACCTATCGGGATCAGAGGGCTGAGGTCGAGATTGAACAAGATTTGCTCCTTTATTAGCTCGAACACCAAGGGAGTTTGGTGACCTATGATCTTATTAATCAACTCTTGATCCTCTTTCTCGAACCTCAGGGCTCGACGGACAGAATCCCTTAGATACCCCTAGGATGGAAGTTCTAAGTGAAGGAAAAAATCAGATTTTCTTGGGTCAGGTTTATTCAAATCTGACTGGATCGAGAGGCATATTTTAAAAATTTTTTCTTAAATCCAAATCAGATCTGACATTTTCTAGATTTGATTTTATAATCTGATAGATAAGAAAATTAAATTAAATTAAATCTAAATTAATGTTACCTTGATATTGGGTAATCCGATTACCCATTGATGATCCTACTGATTGCCTGAGGTTCTGGATCTAGCCATGCAAGTGCCTGGCCTCTATCGGTATCCACTTGGGCTGGATCTGAATATCTTCTCCTTCTCTTTTTTTTTTCCAAAAATCAGATCTGGATCTGATTTGGAGGATCTTCAAAACTCCTTTTGAAGATGTACTGCTGTCTTTTGTGGCAGGGCTGCCTTCTTGCTTTCTCGTCGCCTTTTGATTGCCTGAATCGCACCAAACTCATGCCCAACTTCCCTTGGGTGTGGAGAGGAGAGAGAGGATCAGAAGATGGAATGGAGGATGGAGAGGGGCAGTCTTGGGGCATGGCTAGGAAGAAGCTCTCTTCAGGTTGGGTGTAGATAGGGTTTATTTATAGACCCTACTGCACCATGTAGTGCTGCCTCAACCCAGCCAATCGCATTGCTTCGTGCAATCAGATCTAAATCTGATTGGTGGGATGACATCACCTAATCTCATCAGATGAGAGTCCCATAGATTCATCCTTAGATGGCACCTTAGATTGATCAAAGTCTATAGGTAAGGGTCACCTAGTTTAAATCCAAGAAGCAACCTGGAGTCCCATCCGTATGGGACTCCAGGCATCCCTATCCATGGGTGCACGACATCCTAGGCATGCACCCTCTTTCTTTCCAAATTGTAGTGAGGGAACAAGCCCCTATCTACTCTCCAATAAGTGCATGACACATGGGCAAATGTCTAAGGATCAAAGGTCAACATTTGACCAAAGTCAAAGGACAAGAACTAGTAGATGACAAAAAATGGCAGGTGTTGTCTCAAATTTATCTAATAAATTAAGACAACCTTTTTCTGACCTAGACAAGCTCTAGTTAGACTAGATAAAGGTACCTGAGTGAGCACAAACATATTTGGCTTAGTCAAGATAACTTTTAATGTTAATAGAAGGAGAAAGTTAGGCTCAATCGTGTGCTAGCATGATTTTCTTGAACCTAATTGAATCTAATTCAAATCAATTAAACTGGGTTAGTCCAATAGATGATATCCAGATCCAAACCCTTGTTTATGTGATCTAGTTAGGTTAAATTCTATATGGTAATGGGATATGTCGTGATCTCCATCATCAACATCATCGAAACTCCTTTCATTGGATCAGAACTCTTTTGATTTAGACAACTGGAATGATCGCTCATCTAGATCATTCTAATTGCTTCCAAAATCCACCAGTGACACCTAGTAGTATATGGTGGAAACCCATCAAAATTGAAAAAAAAATCTCTCGGTGTAGCTATTTGTGTGATTAAGTTCTTCTATCTTGAACCCCGATCAGATTAGGATTAAGGTGAACTCGTCAAACCCTAATTTCTATCATATGATTTAATCATTCGATTCAAGTCCGATGTGAAATTCTTAATAGAAACTCTTTCTATTATTTCACTCTCTGCCATGGCCATGGGCTTTTGGACTTGATTCTCATGATCATCATAGGGCTGCTCCTCATCCATCGAGGTAGATAGATTCTATCTTGGTGCAATCCAATTCCAACAATGAACATGCTATAACCAACATATACCTCAGGGTTCCGAATGGCTAGGAGACCGAGTCATAGTGTAGTCAAACTATAGCACCCTCGAGGTGAACTGTCGATGCACCTCAGGTCAAAGAACCAAACACACCACTGCAACTTCGAGTCAGTCATCGACGAGAAGGTAGACTTCCTTATGACTACTCAAGGTGGTCACGCTTAGTGCCCTCATTCTCTAACAAGTACTTGTACTCTCACTTTGGTATCTCTATACTGTAGACTCAAGACTCATCTACTATAAAGAAGTGATTGTACATTAACCTTCTAGATCAATCACCATCCTCATGATGATCCTACGATTATAAGCATTTTATCAATTAATAATGAAAATTATTGTCTTAAATTTTCAACTCTTGAAAATAAGAATTATCATTACCATTAACTCAAGGGATGTATCACAGACACTAAATACATATATGTGATAGAAAATAACCAATTTTATTATTTATAATCAAAATTATAATTTTGTCCCTAGAAGTATATTACAAGTGTCAGCCAATTCCAGCTTTTAGGGCACACACATATCTAACAAACTCCAACTTGATCTAAATCCAATTGGCTACAAATTTAAGTCCCATCTTCTCAAGGTGGGCTTCGTTCTTCTACTGGCCCAATGACTTTGTAAGCGGATCCACCACATTGTCTGTGGAGTCAACTATCCCGACCTTGACGTAACCATTCTTGAGGTAATCGTGGATGAGGTGGTATTGCCGCTCGATGTGCTTGGATTTTTGATGAGACCTCAGCTCCTTAGCCAGGGCTATGGCGCCATTATTGTCGTAGTATAGAGGAATGGCATCTGATGGCATTACTTCAATTTTTGTGGCAAACTTTTTGTACCAGAATGCCTCCTTTATAGTGATGTATTCTATTTTCATGGTGAAATCTTCTATCACTATCTGCTTGAAACTTTTCCAACTGACAGCTCCACCATTGCACCTAAACAGACTTTCAGATGTTGACTTTCGATCATCTACATGGGACATAAAGTCCAAGTCTGTGTACCCATGGACTTGGAGTTCTCCATTACCAAAGACCAACAACATCTCCTTAGTTATTCTTAAGTACTTAAGGATACATTTCAGAGAAGTCCAATGTTCTTCACCTAGATTTGACTGATATCTGCTCGTGACACTCATAGCATGGGCTATATCAGGTCGTGTACATAACATGGCATACATGAGGCTCCCTATTGCTAAAGCATAAGGGATCTTGCTCATGCATTCTATTTCCTCAAGTGTGCTAGGACACATCTTGTTGGCAAGATGAATGCCATGCTTGAAGGGTACTAAACCCCTCTTAGAGTTTTCCATGCTAAACCTCTTTAGCACTTCCTCTATGTACATTTTCTATGAAAGTCCTAGCATCCTATTTAGTCTATCTCTATAGACCTTAATTTCTAGAATAAAGGATGCTTTTCCTAGATCTTTCATGGAGAATTCTTTAGATAACCACATTTTAACTGTGGTCGATATGGGAATATCATTCCCAATAAGGAGGATGTCATCCACATACAATATGAGGAAGATAATAGCACTCCCACTGACCTTTTTGAAGACACATGACTCCTCATTTTTTATGAAACCAAATAGTTGATCACATCATTAAAATGAGTATTCCGGCTCCGAGATGCTTGCTTAAGTCTATATATGGATCTTTGTAGTTTGCATACCTTATGATCTTCATCACTGGATGTGAAACCTAGCGGCTATTTTATATAGATATCTTTCTCAAGATATCCATTTAAGAATGCCATTTTCACATCCATTTGCCATATTTCATAATCGAAATAGGCTGCAACAACAAGCAATATGCGGATGAATTTTAGCATAGCTACTGACGAAAAGGTATCTTGATAGTCAATGCCTTTGCGTTAACTATAACCTTTTGCCACTAATATGGCTTTGAATGTCTCCACATTCTCATCTACACCAATCTTTCTCTTGTAGATCCTTTTACACCCAATGGGTACTATACCTTCTAGTGGATCTACCAGTGTCCAGACTTGGTTTGAGTGCATCGAATCAATTTCTGACTTCATTATCTCTAACCATTTCTTGAAGTCGATATATGATATCGTCTCTTTATAGGTTTTGGGATCATCACCATGAACCCCATTTCCTATGAAGAACATTTCCTCTACATCCTCTGAAATAGTACCTAAGTACCTCTCAGGGGGATGGAAAACCCTTTTCGATCTATGAGGTGGAGGAGGTAATGAATGGATTGGCTCAACCTGATTTGGTTCCATTAGGTCCTTAGCTCATTGCTCTTGTAAGACTTTCTCGTCGAGCTTGATTTGCTTTCCAATGCCACCATCGGAATAAACTATTTTTCAAGAAAAATGGCATATCAACTCACAATCACATTATGATCTTCTGGAATGTAAAAATAATATCCTAATGACTCTATAGGATATCCTATAAATCAAGCTCTAAAGGACCTAAAGTCTAATTTGTCTGCTTGTTGTCTTTTGACATAAGCCGACCAACTCCAAATTTTGAGATGACTCAGACTTGGTTTCTTACCATACTATATCTCATACGGTGTGGTAGGAACAGTTTTAGAGGGAACCTTATTTAGTAAGCATATAGCAGTTAATAAACAATATCCCCAAAAAAAATTAGGGAGGTCTGTGAAGCTCATCATGGATCAAATCGTATCTAATAGGGTCCGGTTCCTCCATTCTAAAATTTTGTTGAGTTGAGGTGTTCCAGGTGGAGTCTATTAAGTGATTATGCCACTTTCCTTGAGATAGTCTAGGAATTTTCGACTAAGGTCTTCACCTTCTCGATCTGATCGAAGAACCATAATGAGTTTTTCAATTTGCTTTTCTACTTCATGTCTGAATTCTTTGAACTTTTCAAAGACTTCAGACTTGTGTCTCATAAGACAGACATACACATACCTAGATAAATAATAAGTAAAGGTTATGAAGTAGACTAGGTTGCCTCTAGCCGGCACATCAAATGGGCCGCACACATCAGTATGCACTAGGGCAAGAAGATCCGTGGCCCTTTCCCCATGTCCTACAAAAGGAAGTTTAGTCATTTAGCCATGAAAATAGGATTCATAAATTAGATATGACTCAGAAGTCAATGGACTCAATAGCCCAGTTTTCTCTAATTTGTTAATCATATCTTCTGCTATATGACCAAATCTTAGGTGGTATAGATACCTATCCTTTGAACTATCCAAAGGTCATTTCATGGTATTCACATTTTGCTCGGTATTAAAAATAGATACATCAATATGTAACTGATAAAGACCGTTAATAAGAAAACTACTTGCAATTTTATTTTTTTCATAAAGAATGTTACAATGGTCCTTAAGAAAACTAATTACATAGCCTTCTAATGCAAGCCAAGAAATAGAAATCAAATTTCTGCTTGCTGCAGGCACATAATAACAGTCTTTTAATACTAAGTCTAAATCAGATGGTAGTCGAAGAGGGTATGTTCCTACAGCCATGGCAGTAACTTTTGCTCCATTTTCGATGCACAGAATCATCTCACCATCCCTAAGCCTCCTACTATCCTCAAGACCCTGCATGGAAGTAAATAAGTGAGCACTAGAACTAGAGTCAGGCACCCAACTGGATGCAGAAGAAACCGTAAGGTTAGACTCAATGATGAGCCTACCTCCAGAAGGACCTGCCTCCTTCTTTAGGATGGCCAGGTAAGTAGGGTAGTTTCGCTTTCAGTGACCATCATTATTGCAATGAAAATACTTTTCTTTGTCAGCGGCCTTCTTCTTTAGTTCTGTCTTTTTCTTCTTTCCTCCTTCCACCTTCTACTTTTTCATAGACTTTTTCTTCTTTTCAAAATACTTTCTCTTGAAAGAAGTCCGTTCCATAGCAAGCATTAAGCCTTTAGAACCATTCATGGAAAGCTCAGCAGTAATCAGCATATGGTGGTTCATGATGAACTGCTCGTAGGCATCAGTCAAGGATTGCAGAATTATATCATTCTGTAGATCCAAGTCCAACCTCACTCTGAGCTTCTCAAGCTTTTTCAAGTCCTTGATCATCATCAGACAATGATCTTGGACTGACTGCCCATCATGCAACTTAGCCTTGAACAGTCATTTAGTGACTTGATACTTGGCTGCGCGACTCTATTCACCAAACATCTCCTGTAGGTGAGCCAACATTTAGCGAGCAGTCATGATATCTTCATGTTGGCGCTAAAGTTCATCAAACATGGAGCTAAACATGTAGTATCTGGCCTTGTTATCTTCGTCTGTCCACTTATCCAGAGATGCTCTCTGCTCAGCGGATGGATGAGCTGGTAAGGTGGGAGGGTCCTGGTCCAATACATGAGTTAACTTCTCAAAACCCAAAATGATTTTGAAGTTTCGAAGCCAATCCTTGTAATTTGGTTTGGTCAGTCTATGGGTGTCCAGGATTCATGCTAGTGGGTTGGATGCAGACATTTTTCTATAGAGAGTCAAAGTTTCTAGTTAGATATTATAATTAAGACTTAACCAATTTATTTAAAAATTTTATTTTTAAACAAATTAGCTTCCACTATTTTCTTGGATCCCTACACTTCCTCTATAGAGATGCAAAAATCTTCATGATTACTGATTTCTAGTGGGTGGTGCAGTCCCACCAACTGACTCATCACCTCACCTAACAGTTATTGGTGATGGGTTAGCCAATGAGTGAACAACTCTTGTTCAATGATTCTCTAATCATGGTGCACCCAAACTTGATCTCTAATTCATGAATCTCACCGTGTCCGAAATATTGATCCACTCCTTAGTTAAGTCAGACCCACCATTTGCATAGATTGGATTCCTAATTGAGTCTCTCACCGTATCCAAAATATTGAGCCCAATCCATCCTCCAGCCTATAGCATCCAATGCCTAATAGACATGGTTGCATCTTTTCGGTGCAACTGAGCCACTGTAACCAACCGAGAACAATCAACCCCAAAAAGGGCCCGCACATCTACAATGGTGGAAGACCTTAGACTTAATCTTTTCTTAGGGAGATTTGATTTAGGTCTCATTAAACTAGACTTGACATAGTCATAACCATTATGACTAACCTAGTGGCATGGGTTAGCTCGGATTATTGACCACCTCAGATCAGAACTGAGTCAACAAACATGGCCAGGTAAGTGAGATCGGTGGAAGGGATATGCCATTAACTCGACAAGAATGCATTCGAGTCGAGTAGCTCCCAATTAAAAATCAGTCGGTCGTATCTGCCAAACTTACCTTAGACACCAAATTATTGAGCCAGAACCAATCGGAATTAGCCTACAATCCAGACTCTAACCACTGAGCCTAATTAGGTCTTAGCTTGATCGATCACTCACGTGACTCGATCTTGACCCAGACTTAATCCTATTAGGCTGGTCAATTTAAGCATTGTTGATCCCATCTAACCAACTCTTGATTTGGTTTGATCAACCGCTAGACCTAATTGAGCTACCCAAGCCCGAACCCAATTTTATGAACATCTTTTAGATTTAAAAATTCTCAATTTTAGATCTAATATATTTTATAATCATAAACAAAACATGTAAATAAGATCCTAGGGTTTCAGGATCTAAGGTTTTGCAGAAAATAAGTTTTCAATTTTTGATTAAGGATGAACGTGCAGCACCCCTACACATCATAAGAACACCCCATCGAATGGGAGGAGAGGGTCTTTAAACCCTACTTTGTTCTTATGATCGGACGGCCAAGGGGAATGCCTTAATCAAAAATACAACTAATCTACAAAACTAATTAGATCTAAGCATATATCTCATATAAAAAATTGATCTAATTAAAATATATTTTGCATATATCATATCATGCATGTTTTTTAGATCTAAATTATCTCATAATCATCTAAAAAATTAAATTTAAATTTGATCATATCAAATAAAATTTAATCTAGACCCTTTCGTAGAACTATTCTACAACTAGTCTAAACATGCAACTATCATATCTCATATGAACAAATTAAATTAAATTTATTTTCTATTTTTAGATTTGATTATAATATTTATAAGATTAAAAAATAGTAAATAAATAGATCTTAAAATTATATTTAATCAAATAAAAATTTTGATTATACTAGACTACACATAGAATAATTCTATTCCTAGTCTAGTTATGTATCTCATACATTTTAGATCTACATTAATTAATTTTAATTTTCTAATTTTTTAATTTTAGATCTAATAATATCTCATGTGATATCTAAAATCACTAATTTATCAAATTAAATTAGATCTAAATAAATTTTATACAACCTGGCTCTGATACCAGTTGAAGGGAAAAATCAGATTTTCCCAGGTCAGGTTTGATCAAATCTGATTGGATCGAGAGGTATATTTCAAATTTTTTTCCTAGATCTAAATCAGATTTAATATTTCTTAGATCTAATTTTATGATTTGATAAATAAAAAAATTAAATTAAATTAAATCTAAATTAATGTTACCTTGATATTTGGTAATCCGATTATCCGTTGATGATCCTCCTGATTGCCTGAGGTTCTCGATCTAGCCATGCAAGTGCCTGGCCTCTACCGATATCCACTCAGGCTAGATCTAGAGATCTTTTTTTTCTCCTTTTTTTCTCCAAAAATTAGATCTAGATCTGATTTGGAGGATCTTCAAAACTCCTTTTGAAGATATGCTGCTATCTCTTGTAGCAGGGCTGCCTTCTTTCTTTCTCGTCGTCTTTTGATTGCCTGAATCGCACCAAACTCATGCCCAACTTCTCTTAGGCATGGAGAGGAGAGAGAGGATCAGAAGATGGCATGGAGGAGAAAGAGGAGCAACCTTGGGGTGTGGCTAGGAAAAAGCTCTCTTCAGGTTGGGCACAGACAGGGTTTATTTATAAACCCTGCTACGCCATGCAGTGCTGCATCAACCCAGCCAATCGCGTTGCTTCGTGCAATCAGATCTAAATCTAATTGATGGGATGATATCATCTGACCCAATTAGATGAAAGCCCCATAGATTCATCCTTAGATGGCACCTTGGACTGGTCAAAGTCTATAGGTAAGGGTCACCTAGTTTGAATCCAAGAAGCAACCTGGAGTTCCATCTGTATGGGACTCCAGGCGTTCCTATCCATGGGCGCACACCATCCTAGGTTTGCACCCCCCTCCTTTCCAAATTTTAGTGAGGGGACAAGCCCCTATCTGCTCTCTAATAAGTGTGTGACACATGGGTAGATGTCCAAGGGTCAAAGGTCATTGTTTGACCAAAGTCAAAGGATAAGAATTAGCAGGTGACGAAAAATGGTAGGTATTGTCTCAAATTTATCTCATAAATTAAGACAACCCTTTTTTGACCCAGACAAGCTCTAGTTAGACTAGGTAAAGGTACCTGAGTGAGCACAAACATATTTGGCTCAGTCGAGATAACTTTTAATGATAATAGAAGGAGAATGTTAGGCTCAATCGTGTGCTAGCACGATTTTCTTGAACCTAATTGAATCTAATTCAAATCAACTAAACTGGATTAGTCCAATTGATGATGTCCTAATCCAAACTCTTATTTGTGTGACCCAGTTAGGTTCAGTTCTATATGGTAATGGGATATGTCATAATCTCCATCGTCAACATCATCGAAACTCCTTTCGTTGGATCAGAACTCTTCTGATTTAGACAATTGGAATGATCGATCATCTAAATCATTCTAATTGCTCCCAAAATCCACCAGTGACACCTAGCAATATATGATGGCAATCCATCAAAACTAAAAAAGAACCTCTCGATGCAGCTACTTGTGCAATTAAGTTCTTCTATCTTGAGCCCCGATCAGATTAGGGTTAAGGTGAACTCGTCAAATCCTAATTTCTATCATATGATTTAATCATTCGATTCAAGTTCGATATGAAAATCTTAATTGAAACTCTTTCTATTATTTCACTCTCTGTCATGGCCATGGGCTTATGGACTTGATTCTTAAGATCATCATAGGGCTGCTTCTCATCCATCGAGGCAGATAGATTCCATCTTGGTGCAATCCAATTCTTACAATGAACATGCTATACCCAACATATACCTCAAGATTCTGAATGGCTAGAAGATTGAGTCATGGTGTAGTCAAACTATAACACCCTCAAGGTGAACTATCGATGCACCTCAGGTCAATGAATCAGATACACCACTGCAGCTTCGAGTCAATCATCGACGAGAAGGTAGACTTCCTTATGACTACTCGAGGTGGTCACGCTCAGTGCCCTCATTCTCTAACGAGTATTGTACTCTCACTTCGGTGTCTCTACACCATAGACTTAAGACTCATCTACTATAAAGAAGCGATTGTACACTAACCTTTCAGATCAATCACCATCCTCATGATGATCCTATGGTCAGGAGCATTTTATGAGTTAATAATGAAAATTTTTGTCTTAAATTTTCAACTCTTGAAAATAAGAATTATCATTACCATTAACACAAGGGATGTATCATAGACACTAAATACACATATGTGATAGAAAATAATCAATTTTATTATTTATAGTCAAAATTATAATTTTGCCTCTAGAAGTATATTATAAGTGTCAGCCAATTCTAGCTTCTAGGGCACACACATAGCTAACACTAAGTTCAAGGTCGGATAGAAAATAAAAATAAACTTCTTCTTCCAGTTGTGGATGGATAAGGGGGCACCCTTGAGCAACCCCTTCTTACCGGACTGAGGTAAAACATACCACCAGTCCTTTGTAGTAGGGTGATGCTTAAATATGAAAAATATTCAAAAGAGCAAAATGGTGGACTGGACTTCGGTAGATATACAAAGGATAAGGAATCCTATTACAACCTAAAGAAGTTTGGAATTATGGAGGCTAAGGAGATATTCAAAAATTGGAAAAGGGCTACAATAAAAATGGGAAGAGGAAGCCTCATCCAGCATGGAAGACCTCCATATACAAGCAGAACCGATCTAGAGGGGGAGCACAAGCTCGAACACTTGGATCAAAAAGTTTCAGCTCATACTCGACGGGCACCCCGTACTGGATCCTGACTATCGATAGGTCTTCGACGATCAAAGAGCATGGAATGGTCTCCAAAATGAAATTAGGCCGAGGTGCTGCCCTGGGTTTGGTTTTCATTCTAGTCCTAAGGCTATTGGGGTTTGGGTCAACCGAACTCTTAGAACTACAAGACCAAGAAACCTTGGACGACATCAAGATCCGATCAAATTGAACAAAATCCCCTAGAAAAGCTTAGGGAAATGAAGCAGTGGAAGCTAAAAAATGAAGAACAAAACTTGATGAAATCCAAAGAATGCAAGAAAGCTAGAAATCAAAAGGACAGAGATGAGAGATTGACCTAAGAATACTCAGAAAGAAGATCAGGAGGTTGAGGAAAAATCGAGAAAGGTGCTGACGGTCAGAGGAGTTGCGAGAGAGCAAGGGCGACAAGAACAGGGGCACTCGGATATGATGGAAATGGAGGAAGAAGAAAGAGAAGAAACCCATGAGAAGCCGTAGAGGATGAAGGAGAGCAGTTTAAATAGGAAGTCAGAGGATAGAGAAAGTCATAATTATGGAACTTCTTTGGTCTACCAAAGTTCATCGCGTGTCCCACTCGTACCTACCGCATGATGAAGTAATCACTGCATCGTACACGAAGCTCCATGCTGAACGAGTCTTCGAGGAAATCCACCCATTCAAGTATTTCGACATTAAAAACTGTAGCACCAATTTGAAAAAAGACAAAATCTCCATCCTTACTGGGAGCGGGAAACTGCGAAGAACTTCGATTGTAGCAGCTTTTTTTACTTCATTCGAAATTCGAACTCGAAAGTAGGACGACAAGTGTTGGGGATAAAATAACCCCCACCAAAGTTTTCACACTCCTTCCAAATGATCTTATCCAGTCGCACTCCCTTCAGACGATCTCCTCTAGTCACACTCCTTCTAGACGATCTCCTCCCATTGCATTCCTTCTGGATGATCTCCTCTCGTCGCATTCTTTCTGGATGATCTCCTCCAGTCGCACTCCTTCCAGACGATCCTCTCCCATCATACTCCTTTCGAATGATCTCCTCCAGTCGCACTCCTTCCAGACAATCTCCTTCCATCGCATTCCTTTCAGACGATCTCCTTCAGTCGCACACCTTCTGGATGATCTTCTGCAGTTGCACTACTTCTAGATGATCTCCTCCAGTCGCACTCCTTCAAGATGATCTTCTCTAGTTGCACTCCTCCAGGATGAATTCCTCTAGTATGAACTCCTTCCGAATTCTTTTCAGTGGCCCAAAGGGTCCCTTCTAGTCGAACTTCTCTCTATCGCTAGAAGGACCTTGGCATCAATTTTTAATACAGCAAATATCAGTCAAAACATAAACAATCTTGAAAACATCTGAACCTCTCTCAAACTACTGTGACATGAAGTTCTTCATGACCTATAATTATCCCACCCAAACTTCAACTATTAAATCCCAATAGACTAGCAAGTCATGACAACAGACACCACTTTTGACTGGCGCATCATGGCAACAGACACCATCCTTGGTATCAAACTCCATGTGGCTTGAGCGGTCCATTACCAGATGATTACGACTATTGCTATCAGTTTATTAGATGCTCTATCTATAAAAGGGATCATCCAGATATGTTTTCTCTAGTTTCTAATTTTTCTCCTCATTACTTTGCTTCTTAATTTTTTGAGCACTCCATTTCTATTGGCCAGAAGAGCTGACTTGATCGTCGGAGAATCCTGTTGGAGCCACCACCCTCGACTCCGAACGGAATTTTATTTTGCAGGTCACCGATGGCAACCTCTACTTCTCCAATCCAACTCAATCCAGCATCAATCAGATTCTACACCAACAAAAAAAAAAGAAGAAGAAAGAAGAAGAAGGAGAAAAAATCCGATCTAAACTGGGGTAGTCAAATAGAACACAAGGTCTCCCAAATGGAGATCAGATGGTAAGAGACTTTTAAACTTCTATCCATTATTTTTTTCTTCTCCTTCTCATGGGCTATAAGACACCAAAATCAAGGCCGCACCCAAAGTCAATCAAGACTAAGTTTAAGAAACTAAGGCTGAAGTTGAAGTCAAAGGATGAAGCTAAAGTTGAAACTCAAACCAATCCGAGGTCATGCTTAAGATCAATCCTAGATCAAGTTCATGATCTATCCAAAGTGAAAGCAAGACAAATCCATGACAAGTATCATACAAGTTTGAGGTCTGCATAAGTTCAAGCTCAAAAGATTGGGACTAATAGAAATTCAACCTTAGTAAACTAAGCTCATAAAAAATGACCAATCTGAGGTTAAAGCCTAAGTCAAGCTGAGGTCATATTTAAAACCAAGTCAAGGTTAGAATCAAGGATAAACAAAAATTAAAATCACAACCAAGCTAAAGTTAAAATCATAATCGAGCCAATGTCAAAATCACGATCAAAATTGAACTACCAGGCCCAAATTCAAGCCAAGAAAAAATCAAGGCCAAGAAAACAAACTTAATAAGAACATCAACTAAAGAAGACCTCTGATTATTTAAAATAGGAGGAGGAGAGAGGTCCTTCTAACAGTCCTTTTGTATCCTAATGATCTTGTTAGGGGTAGGAGGAGGACCTCATCCTAATAAAGATAAAAGCCAACCTTGTCAGAAATAGGAGAAAGACCTTATCCTGACATGGGTCAAAGGAGAGAGGCCCTCTCAATGGCCCTTTCCTGCCCTTATGATCTTGTTAGGAACAGAAGGAGAACCTCATCCTAACAAGGATAAAGGCCAATCGTGTCAGAAATAGGAGGATAACCACATCTTGATATGGATGAAAATCTTTGATTATTTGAGATAGGAGGAGAGGAGAGGCTCTTTCAACGATCCTTTTGTGCCCCAATGATCTTGTGAGGGATAGAAGGAGCTTGTCTTAATAAAGATAAAGGTCAACCATATTAGGAATAGGAGGAGGACCTCATCCTGATGCAAGTCAAAGGAAAGAGGCCCTCTCAACGGCTCTTTCGTGCCTCGATGATCTTGTTAGAAATAGAAGGAGAACCTCATCCAAATAAGGATAAAGGCTAACTATGTCAGAAATAGGAGGAGAACTTTATCCTGATATGGATGAAGATCTTCGAATATTTAAGATAGAAAGAGGGGAGAGGCCCTTTCAACAGTTCTTTTATAATCTAATGATCTTGTTAGGCATAGGAGGAGGACCTCATCCTAACAAACGTAAAGGCCAACCATGTCAGGAACAGGAGGACCTCATCCTAACATTGGTAAAAGGAAAGAAGCCCTCTCAATAGTTCTTTCGTACCTCGATGATCATGTTAGGAACAGAAGAAGTGTTGAAAATTGTCCCAAAAGCCAATTGTTAGCCTATTAATGGTTGAGCTACTTTGTATATGTAATTGATCATTGATAAATAAAATACTTTGGCATATTTTTCATCATAAGTCTTCATCTTCTAGCGAACTCCATTTTCTTAATAAAGTCCTTAGGACTATTTAGCTTTGATAAAGAAAGAATTTATCAATTAGTCCTTAAATTTGTTCACGACCAAATGATAGGCTGTTAATTAGGACAACAGTGTCTATTGAGCATAGGTCGCTGTATGCCATATAGGTTGGTCGTCCTCTTAATCAAGAAGTGTAGAGACAGTGGTATGGCATACAGGTGAGATGTATGGGTACATCATAATTGAACGTGACCAATTTCAGAGCATTCTGCTGTCGAGGATGTCTCTAATGGGATATAGGTATAAGTGTCCCTTAGACCTGAGATCACCTCAGTGACTTGCAAGAAACTCATTATGCTTTGGTACCAGACTAATTAATTTTTTAATTTAGTAATAAAAAGCTTCTAGGCACAGTCAAGTACTTGCAAAGTCAATATGTGCTCAAGATGGAATTGACCACTCCAAGAGTTGGAGAAGAATGTATCACTGTGTTTCAATATAATAAAATCTTGGTCAAGATAATCTATCAAATGAATTTGATAATTTGAAATACAATGTGAACAATTTGATCAGAGTTGATAATTGAACTCTAAGAAATCCTACGAGCATTTTGGTTAAGGGGATGAATTATATGAAAACTATATCCATATGGGTTCTAAGGATGGTGTTCTACACATTCGATCAATCCGACCGTCGAATATCATTGCTAGATGGTCACTTTGATTGATATAAAAATTTCTTTCTATGCTACCAACTTTGATTCAGACCTATAAGATCATACACATTAGAGCTCACGATCTAATCGAATGGTTGATCAATGATTCAGAATTATTCTAGGGTTAAACAATCAATACGATTGATGTTTAACCTAGTGCAAGTATTGCAGAAGGATTGATTAGCAATTCAATTACTAATTGACTTAATTAGATTAAGACAAAGGGCTAAGATTTAGTCTAATTAAATATAATTTAATTAGATTTAGTTTGAGCTTGATTGGATCAGGTTCAATTGATTTATTAGATAAGTCAAGTGCAAGAAAAAACTAGTCCTAGTCTAACTTGGACTTAGGTAAACTCAATTTCCTAATTTGATTAAAAAATTAAATTAGAATTAAATCTAATTTAATCTAATTTAATTGAACCATTAATTAAGTTAGAACCTAATTTAATTTGGTTGAGTTGGTTTTGGTTTAATTTGATTTAAGAAACTACTTTGACCAAGTCATAGATAGAATCTTAGTAAGACTAGGATTCCTCCTTGCGCCACCTTAGTCCCAACACCCCTCATCCCTATTTTTTTAGTATTTTTCATGGAAAATCCTTTTCTTTCTAATCTTCACGTACCCCCCCTCTCTCCCTCTCTTTCTCATATGGTAATTGGGTAGAAGACCAAGTCAAAGAAGGAGTTTGTTTTGATATTGGATTCTATGAGATAGATCCTAACAAACTCAAACTCTTCCCAAAAGGTGCCCCCCCCTCTCCTAATTAATTTTTCTCTTATTCCACATGAGAAACCCTTTTTATTATGTGCCCCTCCTTGCTAGTGTATGCCAAAAATTATGGAGGGGGCACACTCTTGGGTGCCCCTGACTTGACCTGTTTGACCTTTCTTTGTCCAGTATTTGACCTAGACAAATATTGTTCTTTTTCTATATATTTTGAATAAATTTTGGCTTAAAATTTTCCTAGGTTATAGATATTTGAGAGGGATTTGAGGTGTGTAAAAATCATGGAGAGAGAACCACTAGGTGTTGAGATTCAATAGACATAAAACTAGGTGCCTAAGTGAGAGCAAAGAGAAGAAGAAGAGGGTCTTCTTCTAGGATTGCTGTGTTCATCTCTTTCCTTCCTTCTTCCTTGGGTTTTCTAAGAGTGTTTTACATCTAAAACCTATTGTCATCCTTGTCCTCTTTGGAAGAGGCCAATCTAGAAGAGAAGAGGCATCTAATCAACCATTGAAGAAAGATCAGTGCAGTACTACCATACCGTGTTGATTTCCAGCATTTGAATTTCTGATCGTGATCGTGGGCTCATGTGGATGATTCCTAGAGGCTGAACACATGTACGGCTTGCAACTTCATCCTCAAGCCTGGATCAGTGAGTTAGAATGTCTAACTCGCTCAAGTAATAGATCTGATCTATTGATTTTTTTCATACATGCATGAGATGTAGTGTAGATCTAGGTTGATGTGATCAACCTTTCCTTCTTATTTATTTTTTATTTTAGATTTAAATGACATACAATAATCATATAATATGGTCTTAGATCTAAAAATTATCTAATATTTAAAATTAATTAGATTAAATTTGAGTCTTCCACTGCTGATCTGGAAAAAGTTTCATGATCTAGTCCTAAAACCCTAGATCTGGTTCCTTTAATTAGTATCAGAGCCAGGTCAATTATTATATGATTGTTGATGCATGCTTGGATTATTTTTGAATTATATCTAATTAATAATCTGATATTTAAATCTAAAATTAAAATCTCAGATCATACGAATTGCTTTAAGGTTGTCCTGCTGTAAGGTTTACCCTTTACAGTGCAAAGGTTGTCCTAGTTCGTATAGATATAATATTATTCATAAATTTATTAGATATGATCTGATGTTATTTATGATTTATTTAATTTAAAAAAAATTTAAATCTAAAAATAAAATTTTAGATTGTATGGACTGATCTTATAAGATTGTCCGGCTATAAGGTTTACCCCTTACAGTGAAAAGATTGTCCTAGTACGTGCTGATCTAAAACTTTGATCATAAAATTTTAGATTAGATATAAAAAATTTTATGATCTGATTAAAAATATTTTAATCTAATTTTAATCATTATAAATATGTTAGATTTGATTTATGTTGACTTATGATTGATTGATGTTGAAATTGTTTCAATTACATGAACTTGTTTAGATTAGATCTAAAGTAGTTTCATGCTCTTCTTACTTGCATATTGATTATAAATTAAACATGCAACTTGGTTTGTAGAACCATGTTGTAAAAATATTTTACAAACATTAAAACCTTTTTTGAAAAGCCAAACCCCAACCCTCAGCCCAAAACTTAATTAAGAATTAAGAAGTTGTTTGATTAGGATCTAGGATTGTAAATTGAAGATCCTAAGACATGAATCATAACACATTGGGTTAAATGGGTTAGTGAGGATTAGGTCCATTAATTTGATTAGACCTAGGGTTAGATTAAAGAATGGACTTAATTAGAGAATTGACTAAATCTAATCAATTGTTATCTTAGATTAGGTCAAGGATTCTCTAGATCAATTATAATAGTTGTAGTTGGTCAAGTCCATGTCTTTAACGAGATCCAAGATGGACTTGATTCTTGGCTACGAGATCTAGCATGAACTGTTAGCTTGATCTAATTGAAACTAATTAAACCAGTTGGTGTCTAAGGTAAACCAGACCAGTGGTTTTTAATTGGCAGCCCGCTTATCTGTCCATTTTTGATGATGTCTAAGGCAAGCTTTGGCAGACTCTCCCACTGATCAAGCTTACCTGGCCTTTTTGTGAAATTTTGTTTTAATCAGATCACTTGATTATTCGAGCTGACCAATATTAGCTAGGTAAATTAGTTTGACTGATTTAGGTGCTCCTTGACCAGCCTATTAATGGTCTCCCTTAAGCTAACTAGGTGAAGTTAGTTGGAGGATCATGACTAGCTGGTTCATCTGACCTTTTCTCATCTTCAAATTAAATCCTCTAAAATTATTAGATCCCTAAAATGAAATAGTTATATGATAACTAGATTATAGCCTCTCATTAAAGTGGATGATAATGGATCCATCAGTTGGATAATCATTGGAGGCCCAAAGGCCTGGTGCTTATCGATTGATGGAATTATCATTCATTATATGATCTCTTGGATACGTCTTTCTAAATGGTGGCCAGATGGGCCAACCAAAGTTAGGCCTGATCATTCATTGGTTGGATGGGCAAAGTATGGTCATGTTAATGGTTGGATCTAACTAGACCCTTTTTTGAGAAGGCCAAAGCCAACTGATCAGGGGCTGGAGCAAAATTTAATTACTAAAAATTATTTGAAGAAATAATTGGTTATGAACCTATTTTTAGATGCACATGGGTTCGCCAACCAAAGTTAGGCTCATGTGCAGTCTATATGGATTCTAGTACCCACTAAGAAATTAGGATAATTCCTCAAATTGGAGGTAGAGACTACCAATTTGAATAAAGTAGTGGGAGAACCTTTTGATTAAAAATCCAAATCTCTAGGTTTAATGAATCAATTACTAATTAGATTATGAATTTTCTTTGTATAGATATGGCCACTTTTCTATCGCTTCGATCATTGTTGAACAATGATAAGTTGGTGGGATCCAACTTCGGTAGCTGGTACCGAAAGTTAAAGATTGTCCTAGAGCATGAACGCATCATACGTGTGATAACGGATGATGCACCTGAGGAGCCAGCTGCAAATGCACGTAGAACTATTAGAGACACTTATCAAAAGTAGCTCAGTGATCGAACCATGGTGCGCTGCATTATGCTGGCTGCAATGAGCGATGAGTTCAGTCATAGATTTGAGACAGCTCAGCCAAAGAACATGCTTCAAGTGTTGGAGGATTTCTTTGGCACACTCGATGACGTGGAGAGGCACAAGACTACTTATGCCATCTTTAATGCTAGAACGTGGGACGGTGCCTCTATCATTGATCATGTATTGTACATGATCGAGCTGATAGAGCGATTGAGCAAGCTCGGCTTTCTTTTGCATAAACAACTTGGGAAAGATGCAATACTGAACTCGCTGCCCAAGTCTTATCTCCCATTCCTTACACATTATAGAATGTCAAAGCCTGAAGTTGACTACCATGGATTACTAGGATTACTTTAGAACTTTGAGAAGGATCACCAGCTCCACATGGAGTCAGTGAACTTAGTGGGAGGTTCATCTTCTTGTTCTCGGCTCTTTAAGAAAGGAAAGAAGAACAAGAAGAAGAAAGCTTTGAAGGTGTATGTTTAGGCTAGGACATCTATGCAGGGCCAGACCCTAAAGACCAAGCCTGATAAGAGTCAAGCTGAATGCTTCTTTTGTAAGAAGTAGGGGAACTGAAAGAGAAACTGTCCTCAGTATATTGCCTCTCTTGATCCGAATAGGCAGAAAAAGAAGCAAGCTATTGCTGGACAAGGTATTTATATGATAACTCCTTGCAATTTTTTATTTATGATATTACTGACTGGGTATTGGATACCAGTAGTCTTTATCATATTTGCAATTCATTGCAGAGGTTGTAGGTCAGTAGAAGATTCAAGCAAGGCGAAAGATTCCTGAATATTGGAGATGGAAGATCAGTTCCAGTTCTAGCTTTAGAAATTTTGAAACTTATATTTGAATCTCAAACCAATGTTCTTAGTGATTATCATTTCTATCCTAGTTTCTTTTTAAATATCATTTCTGTAGGCCTTTTTGCCATGAATAATTATAAAATTTTAATAAAGAAATGAGTTAGTAATGTCATTATGAATGGTGTGACTGCTTTCTGTGGATAATTGAATAATGGTGTATATATATTATCACAACCTATTAATATAGTCTATTCAACTGGCAAACATCCTAGATTAGATAATGTGAAAGATATCTACTTATGGCACTATAGGATAGGTCATATAAATAAAAATAGGATAAGCAGGTTGGCTCAAGTGGGTATCCTCAAACTTAGTGATTGTGAATTCGATCTTCTTGGTAAAATGATCAAGTCATCTTTTACTAGAAAAGATGAGAGAGCCACTGAGCTCGTAGGTCTAGTACATACTGATGTATGTGGATCAATGAGCACAAGTGCCAGAGGTGGATATGTCTACTTCATCACTTTCACAGATGATCTATCCAGATATGGATATGTCTATCTGATGAAACATAAGTCAGATTATTTTGAAATGTTCAAACAATTCTAAAGTGAAGTAGAAAAATAAATCAGAAAGAGTATTAAAACTCTTCGATCTGATCGAGGAGGGGAATACCTTTTTAGTGAGTTTCTTACATATCTAGGAGAGAATGGAATTCTCTCCCAATGGACTCCGCCAGGAACACCATAGCATTATGGTGTATCTAAAAGGAGGAATCAGACTCTATTAGACATGGTCCGATCCATGATGGATTTTGCCAGCTTGTCGATATCCCTCTAAGGATATTCACTCGAATTGGCTTGCTATCTTTTAAATAGGATTCCAAGTAAATATGTGGTTAAAACTCCATATAAGATATGGACAGGATGTAAGCTAGTACTTTCACACCTCAAAATCTGGGGGTGCTTGGCTTATTTCAAATGGTGAATTATAGATAAACTTGGACCTAGGTCTGATAAGTGTGCATTTATAGGGTATCCAAAAGAGACCAAAGGATACTATTTCTATCATGCTGATGAACAAAAGGTGTTCGTCAGCCTTAGGACAACCTTTTTGGAAAAGAAATTCCTTAGTGAAGGAACTGTTGCCTCTAAGGTTGAGCTTGATGATGTTCAATAGGTAGAAAGTCCAACACAGAATGCTAAACCTAAGTCAGATTTGATCAGATCAAATTCAAAGACTAGTGAACCTGCACCATTAAGGCGATCCAGTAGAGTACCGCACCATCCGAATAGATACTATGGATTCTTGGTCCAAGATGGTGATCCCATCGAACTCGATGAGAATGACGAGGACCCGATCACTTATATGGATACTATGTAGAGATCCGACTCTGAGAAATGGCTAGAAGCCATGAGTTCTAAAATAGATTTCATGAAGGTCAACAATGTATGGACATTAGTTGACCCACCCGAAGGGGTTAAACCCATTGGATGTAAATGGATATTCAAAAGAAAAAGAGGCGCAGATGGAATGATGGAGACCTATAAAGACCATCTAGTTACCAAGGGATTTCATCAACATTATGGTATTGACTATGATGAGACATTCTCCCCAGTGGCAATGCTCAAATTCATTCGGATAATGCTTGCAATAGCTGCTCACCTAGATTATGAGATCTGGTAGATGGATGTGAAGACAACTTTCCTAAATGGAGAGCTGATTGAAGAGGTGTATGTAATACAACCTAAGAGATTCACATCCACAGATGAGTCCAAGGTGTGAGGGCTTCAGAGATCTATTTATGGATTGAAGCAAGCATCTCGGAGATGGAGTATGCATTTTGATAAAGTGATCAAAATGTATGGCTTTGTTAAGAATGAAGAAAAATTCTGCATTTACAAATGGGCAAATGGTCCAATAGTAGTATTCCTTATTTTGTATGTGGATGAGATTCTCTTAATCAATAATGACATCCCCGTACTGTAGGAAATAAAAGGCTGATTGTCATCATAGTTCTCCATGAAGGACTTGGGTGAAGCATCCTACATTCTAGGGATGAAGATCTATAGGGATAGATCTAAAAGGATGCTTGGTATATCCTAGTCCACGTATATAGAAACTATGCTGAAGAGGTTCAACATGGAGAATTTCAAAAATGACTATCTTCTAATAGATCAAAAAATTCTACTCTCTAAGAAGGATTGTCTAACAACTCCTAAAGAGAGAGAGCATATGAGTAGAATCCTATATGCTTCGATAGTGGGGTCTATCATGTATGCAATGACATGTACGAGACTAGACGTGGCATACTCACCAAGAATAGTGAGTAGATATTAGTCTGAACCTAGAGAAAATCACTAGAAGGTGGTTAAAACCATTCTTAAGTATTTGAGAAATACTAAGGACCAATGGTTGGTTTATGGTGAGTCAGATCTAAAACTTGTGGGGTTTACAGACTCCATCTTTCAATCTGACCATGATAATAGCAGAAGCATGTCAGGATATATCTTTACTCTAAATGGTGGAGCCATCTACTGAAAAAGTTTCAAGCAGCATACAGTGGTAGACTCTGTTTATGAAGCAGAGTACATGATAGCATCAGATGCAGCAAAGGAAGCTATGTGGCTGAAGAAGTTCATCACCGAGCTTAGAGTAGCACCATTCATTGATGGTCCAGTTCTGCTCTACTGCGACATCACTGGTGCCATAGCTCAAGCAAAAAAACCGAAGGCACACCAATGGACAAAGCACATTTTATGCTACTTCCATCCGGTCCGTGAGATCGTGGATCGTGGTGATGTCGACCTTCAAAAGATCAACAAAAAGAAGAACCTAGCTGACCCCTTCACTAAAGCCCTGGCAATCAAGGAGTTTGACAACCATAAGTCGAAGATGGATATTAGATACTATGCCAAATGGCTTTAGGACAAGTGGGAGTTGTTGAAAATTGTGTCCCAAAAGCCAATCGTTAGTCTGTTAATAGTTGAGCTACTTTATATATATAATTGATTATTGATAAATAAAATATTTTGGCATGTTTTTCATCACATGTCTTCATCTTCTAATGAACACTATTTTTGTGATGAATTTCTTAGGACTATTTAGCTTCGATAAAGAGAGGATTTATCGATTAGTCCTTAAATTTATTCATGATCAAATGATAGGTTGTTAATTAGGACAACAACATCTATCGAGCATAGGTCGCTGTATGCCATATTAGTTGATTGTCCTCTTAACCAAGGAGTGTGGAGACATCGATATGGCATACAGCTGAGATGTATGGGTACATCATCATTGAACATGACCAACTCCAGAGCATTCTGCTGTCAAGGATGTCTCTAATGGGATATAGGCATAAGTATCCCTTAGACCAAAGATCACCTCAGTGACTTGCAAGCAACTCACTATGCTTTGGTATTGGATTAACTAAATTTCTAATTCAGTAACGGAAGGCTTCTGGGCACGGTCAAGTACTTGCAAAGTTGGTATGTGATCAAGATGGAATTGACCACTCCAAGAGTTGGAGAAGAATGTATCATTGTGTTTCAATATAGCAAAACCTTGGCTAGGATAATCCATCAGATGAATTTGATATTTTGAAATACAATGTAGACAATCTGATCAGAGTTGACAGTTGCACTTTAAGGTGTCCTATGAGCATTTTGGTCAAGGCGATGAATTATATAGAAACTATATCCGCATGGGTTCTAAGGATGGTATTCTACACACTCGACCTATCCAACCGTCGGATATCATTACTAGATGGTCACTTTGATTGGTATAGAAATTTATTTCTATGATACTAGCTTAGGTTCAAACTTATGAGGTCACACATATTAGAGCTCATGATCTGATCGGATGGTTGATCAATGATTGAGAATCATTCTAGGGTTAAATGATCAATACGATTGATGTTTAACCTAGTGCAGGTGTTGCAGGAGGATTGGTTAGCAATTCAATTACTAATTAGCTTAATTTAATAAAGCTAGAGGGTTGAGATTAAGTTTAATTAATATGATTTAACTAGATTTGGTTTGGGCTTGATAGGACCAAGTCTAATTGACTTATTGGATAAGTCAAGTGCAAGAAAAAACTAGTCCTAGTCTAACTAGGACTTAGGTCAACCCAATTTTCTAATTTGATTGAAAAATTAAATCAAAATTAAATTTAATTTAATCTAATTTAATTAAACTATTAATTGGGTTAGAACTTAATTTAATTTGGTTGAGTTGGTTTTAGTTTAATTTGGTTTAAGAAACCACTTTGACCAAATCATAGATAGAATCCTAGTAAGACTAGGATTCCTCGCGCCACCTTAGTCCCAATGCCCCCGATGCCTATTTTTTTGGTATTTTTTATAAAAAATCCTTTTCTTCCTGATCTTCGCATACACCCCCTATCTTCCTCTCTTTCTCATATGGTAATTAGGTAGAAGACCAAGTCAAAGAGGGAGTTTGTTGTGATATTGGATTCTATGAGATAGAATCCTAACAAACCCAAACTCTTCCCAAAAGGTGCCACCCCCTCTCCCAATTAATTTCTCTCTTATTTCATGTGAGAAACCCCTTTTCTTGTGCATCCCTCCTTGCTGGTACATGCCAAAAATTATGGAGGGGGCGTCCAAGAGTTGGACGCCCCTTGACTTGCCCTGTTTGACCTTTCCTTATTTAGTATTTGACCTAGAAAAGGACTCTTTTTTTCTTATATATTTTGAACGAATTTTAGCATGAAATTTTTGTGGGTTATATACCTTTGAGAGGGCTTTGAGATGTATAAAAATCAGGAAGAGAGATCCTCTAGGATTCAATAGACACAAAACTAGGTGTCTAGGTGAGAGCGAAGGGAAGAAGAAGAGGATCTTCTTCTAGGGTTGCTATGTTCATCTCTTTCCTTCCTTCTTCCTTAGATTTTCCGAGAGTGTCTCACATCTAAAACCTCTTCTCCTCCTTCTCCTCTTTGAAAGAGTCCAATCTAGAAGAAAGAAGGCATCTGATCAATCATCGAAGAAAGATCAGCGCAGTACTAGTATATGTGCTAATTTCCAGCATCTGGATTTTTGATCATGATCGTGGGCTCATGTGGATGACTCCTAGAGGCCAGACATGTGTATAGCTTGCAACTTCATCCTCAAGCTAGGATCAGTAAGTTAGAATATCTAACTCACTCAGGTAATAGATCTGATCTATTAATTTTTTCATACATGCATGAGATGTAGTGTAGATCTAGGTTGATGTGATCAACCATTTCGTTTCTATTTATTTTTTATTTTACATTTAAATGCCATCCAATAATGATATAATATGGTCTTAGATCTAGATATTATCTAATATTTAAAATTAATTAGATTAATTTTGAGTCTTTCGCTACTAATCTAGAAAAAGTTTCAAGATCTAGCCCTGAAATCCTAGATCTGGTTTCTTCAAGAAGAACCTGATCCTAGCAAAGATAAAGGCCAACCATGTCAATAATAGAAGGAGGATCTCATCTTGACATGGATGAAGACCTTCAGTTATTTAAGATAGGAGGTAATAAAAAGAGGCCCTCTCAATGGTCTTGTTGTGCCCCGGCAACTTTGTTAGAAACAGGAGGAGGACCTCATCTTAATAAGAATAAAAGCCAACCACGTCAAGAACAAGAGGATGACTTCATCCTGATGTGGACAAAGATCCTTATGGGAGATGTGAAGGTCTCCGATTGATAAATCTAAGGTTAAATATCTAGGTCTGCAGAAATCCAAACTTAGAATATTAACATGTATAGAAATCCAACATTAGAAGGTAGAGGTCTGCAGAAATTCAAGCTCAAAATATCAACATGTACAAAAATCTGTTCCTAGAAAGTAGAGGTCTATAGAAATCCAAGCTCAGAATATCAACATGTACAAAAATTCAACCTTAGAAAGCAAAGATATGCAGAAATCTAAGCTCAAAATATCAACATGTGCAGAAATCAAATCTTAGAAAGTAGAGGTCTATAAAAATCTGAGTTTAGAATATCAACATGTGTAGAAATCCGACCTTAGAAAGTAGAGGTCTGTAGAAATTCGAGCTTAGAATATCAACATGTATAGAAATCCGATCTTAGAAAGCAGAGGTCTGTAAAAATCTAAGAACAAAAAGCTGAGGATAAAATTGAAGTCCTTTGAATAATTTCAATAAGAAATCTGAATATTCCAAGTCTAAATGACAAAAAAAGACATGTCTTCGGCAATTCCAAATTGGTATACTCCATCAAAACCAAGGCTCGGACTCAAAAGTAAGGGGGCTATTATTGGGGGATTTTTAGGCCAGCCAAAGATATGAGCATTTTGGCTGATTGAAGATCTTCAGAAGGCTTAGGTCGAGGTCCTATTTCAGGCCAAACTTGAAATCATTAATAGATGGAAGCTAAATTCATAATATAGGCTGATTGAAGATCTTCAAAAGGCTGAGACCAAGGTCCTATTTCCGGCCAAACTTAAAGTCATCAAGAGATGGAAGCCAAAGTCATAATATAGACTGATTAAAAATCTTCAGAAGACTGAGGTCGAGGTCCTATTTCAGGCTGAACTTAAGTAATCAAGAGATGAAAATCAAAGTCATAATATAGGCTGATTGAAGATCTTTAGAAGGCTGAGATTGAGGTCCTATCTTAGGTCGAACTTGAAGTCATCAATGAAGGAACCGGATCTAGGATTTCAGGGCTAGATCTTGAAATTTTTTTAAGATCAGGCAGTAGAAGACCAAAATTAATCAAAATTAATTTTAAAATTTAAAAAATATCCTAGATCTAAGATCTATTGCATGATCATGGCATGTTATTAAATCAAAAATTAAAATCTAAAGTAGAAACTAAAACATGTTGTTCACATCAACATATATATACACACTACATCTAGTGCAGGTATGAAAATAATAGATTAGATCTATTATCTGTGCAAGTTAGACATTCTAACTTACTGATCTAGGCTTGAGGATGAAGTTGCAAGTCATGCACGCATCTGGCCTTTAGGAGTCGTTCATACAAGCCCACGATCACGATCAGAAGTTCTGATGCAGAAAATCAACACAGTATGCTAGTACTATGCTGATCCTTCTTTGATGGTCGATCAAATGCCTCCTTCTTCTGGATTTGGACTCTTCCAAAAAAGAGGAGAAGAGAAGGTTTCAAATGTGAGATACTCTTAGAAAACTCAAAGAAAGAGGAAGGGAAGAGGTGAACACTGCAATCCTACAAGAAGACCCTCTTCTTCTTCTCTTTGCTCTCACCTAGACACCTAGTTTGATGTTTATGGAACCCCAATGCCCAAATAATCTTTCTTACTAATTTTTACACACCCCAAAGCTCTCTCAATGGCCTATATTTTATGAAAATTTGAAGCCAAAATTCATCTTAAATATATAGAAAAAGAGAAGTTCTTGTCTAGATCAAAAACTAGACAAGAAATGTCCAATTTGGGCAAGACAAGGGGTGCCCAACTCTTGGGCACCCTCTCCAGAATTTTTGGCATGAAACCTCTTGAGAAAGTTACTCAAAATCTTCTCTTTTTTTCCATGAGAATTAGAGAGAAAATAGAGAAGAGGGTGACACACGTAGGAGGAAGAGTTTTGGTTTTTCAAAACACTATCTCATAGGATTTGAAACCAAAACCAATTCCTACTCTGACTTGATCCACTACCTAACTTCCATATGAGAAAGAGAGGAGAGGAGGGCGTGCATGAGAAGGCCTGGGAGATAGGTATTTTTTGCACAAAATAAGAGAGAAAGAGGGCATGGGGCATGAGGGGCTAAGATGGCACAAGGTGGAATCCTAGTCTTACTAGCATTCCATCTATGACTTAGTCAAAATGGTTTCTCAAATCAAATTAAATCAAAATTAAGTCAACTAAATTAAATTAAGCCCTAACCAAATTATAGATTTAATTAAATTAGATTAAATCAAATTTAATTTTAATTTAATTTTCTAGTCAAATAAAAAAATTTGGTTGATCCGAGTCCTAGTTGTACTCGGACTAGTTTTTTCTTGCACTTATCTTATCCAATATGTCAATTGGGCTTGATCCAATCAAGTCTAAACTAAATCTAAACTAAATTTAATTAAATCATATTTAATTAAACTTAATCTTAGTTCTCTAGCTTAATCAAATTAAGTCAAATAGCAATCTAATTGCTAATCAATCCTCCAGCAACACTTGCACTAGGTTAAACATCAATTGTAGTTATCGTTTAACCTTAGAACGATTCTTAATCATTGATCAACTATCTGATATGATTGTGAGCTCTAATATATGTGACCTCATAGGTTCGAACCTAAGGTAGTAGTATAAGAATAGATTTTTATACCAATCGAAGAAACCATCTAGCAATGGTACCCGATGGTCGGATAGGTCGAATGTGTTAAACAACATCCTTAGAACCCATGCGGATATAGTTTCTATATAATTCATCCTCTTGACCAAAATACTCATAGGACACTTCAGAGTTAAACTATCAACTCTGATCAGGATATCCACATTGTATTTCAAAATATCAAATCTATTTGATGGATTATCGAGGCCAAGGTTTTGCTATATTGAAATATAGTGATACATTCTTCTCCAACTCTTGGAGTGGTCAATTCCATCTTGATCACACTCTGACTTCACAAGTACTTGACTATGCCCAGAAGCCTTTTGTTACTAAATTAAAAATTTAGTTAGTCTGGTACCAAAGCACAGTGAGTTGCTTGCAAGTCACTGAGGTGATCTATGCTCTAAGAGACACATATACCTATATCACATCAGAGACATTCTCGATAGCGGAATGCTCTGGAGTTTGTCACGATCAATGACAATGTACCCATACATCTCACTTATATGCCATACTAGTATCTCCACACTCCTTGGTTAAGAGGACAACCAATCTATATGGTATATATCGACCTATTCTCGATAGATGCTATCGTTCTAATTAACAGTATCATTTGGTCGTAAATAGATTTAAGGACTAATCGATAAATTCTTTCTTTATCGAAGCTAAATAGTCCTAAGGACTTCATCACAATAAAAAAATTTGTTAGAAGATGAATACTTTATGATAAAAAATGCTAAAAATTTATTTTATTTATTAATAAATTAGTTACAGATATAATATAGAACAACCATCAATAGACTGATGATTGGCTTTAGGACATATTTTCCAACAACATCCACTTATCCTAAAGTCGCTCGGCATAGTATCTAATACCCATCTTCGACTTGTGGTTGTCGAACTTCTTTATTGTCAGGGCTTTAGTAAAGGGGTCGGCCAGATTCTTCTTTTCATCGATCTTCTGAAGGTCGATGTCTCTTCGATCCACGATCTCTCGAATTAGGTGGAAGCGGTGCAGGATGTGTTTCATCCACTGGTATACCTTTGGTTCCTTCGCCTGAGCTATGGCACCAATATTGTCATAGTAGAGCAGGACCGGATCATCTAGGAAGGGTGCTACTCTATGCTCGATGATAAATTTTCTTAGCCACATAGTTTCCTTCACAGCATTTGATACTCTGATGTACTCTGCTTCATAAATAGAGTCTGCCATAGTATGCTGCTTGAAACCTTCCAGCAGATGGCTCCACCATTTAGAGTAAAGATATATCCTGATACGCTTCTACTATCATCATGTTCAGATTGAAAACTAGAGTTTATAAACCCCACAAGTTTCAGATCTGACTTACCATAAACCATCCATTGGTCGTTAGTATTTTTTAAATACTTAAGGATGGTTTCAATCACTTTCTAGTGGTTTTCTCTAGGATCAAACTGGTATCTACTCACTACTCCTAGTGAGTATGCCACGTCTGATCTCATACATGTCACGACGTACATGATAGATCCACTGTCAAAGCATATGGGACTCTACTCATATGCTCTCTCTCTTCAGGAGTTGTCAGATAATTCTTCTTAGAGAGAGAAATTTCATACTCTATCGAATGATAGCTCTTTTTAGAATTTTCCATGTTGAACCACTTTAGTATAGTATCTATGTACGTGGACTGGGATAACTTAAGCATCATTTTAGATCTATCCTTATAGATTTTCGTTCCTAGGATATAGGATGCTTCACCGAAGTCCTTCATGGAGAACTGTGATGACAACTAGACTTTTATTTCGTGCAGTATGGGGATGTCATTCTCAATTAAGAGAATGTCAACCACATACAAGATGAGGAATACCACTGCTAGACTATTTGCCCATTTGTAAATGCAAGATTATTCTCCATTCTTAACAAAGCCATACATTTTGATCACCTTATCAAAGCGCATGTTCCAACTTTGAGATGCCTGCTTTAATCCATAAATGGATCTCTGAAGCTTGCACACCTTGGACTTATCTATGGATGTGAACTTCTCAGGTTGTATCATATACACTTTTTCGATCAGCTCTCCATTTAGGAAAGCTATCTTCACATCCATCTGCCAGATCTCATAGTCCAGATGGATAGCTATCGCAAGCATTATCTGAATGGATTTGAGCATTGCCACTGAAGAGAATATCTCATCATAGTCAATACCATAATGTTGATGGTATCCCTTGACAACCAAACAGACTTTATAGATCTCCATCTTTCTGTCTGCATCCCTTTTTCTTTTGAAGACCCATTTACACCTAATAGATTTAACCCCTTCAGGTGGGTCAACCAGTGTTCACACATCATTGACCTTCATAGACTTTATTTTGGATTTCATGGCCTCAAGTCATTTCTCAGAATTGGATCTCTGCATGGCATTCATATAAGTGATCGGATCCTCATCATTCTCATCAAGTTCAATGGGATCACCATCCTAGACCAAGAAATCATAATATCTATCCGGATGCCGCGATACTCTACCAAATCATCTTAGTGGTGTAGGTACACTAGGCTCTGGATCTAATCTAATCAAATCCGACCCAGGTTTTGTTAGATATATGTGCCCTAGAAGCCAAAATTGGCTGACACTTGTAATACACTTCTAGGGGCAAAATTGTAATTTTGACTATAATTAATGAAATGGATTATTTTCTATCACACATGTGTATTTAGTGTCTGTGATACATCCTTTGAGTTAATGGTAATGATAATTCATATTTTCAAGAGTTGAAAATTTAAGACATGAATAATCATTATTAACTCATAAACAGCTCCCGACCATAGGATCATCACGAGGATGGTGATTGATCCGGAAGGTTGGTGTACGATCGCTTCTCTTTAGTAGATGAGTCTTGAGTCTACGGTGTGGAGACACCGGAGCGAGAGTATAGGTACTCGTTAGAGAACGAGGGCACTGAGCGTGACCACCTCGAGTAGTCATTAGGAGTCTAGTCTACCTTCTCGTCAATGACTGACTCGATGCTGCAGTAGTGTGTCTGGTTCTTTGACCTGAGATGCATCGGCAGTTCACCTTGAGGGTGTTATAGTTTGACTACACCATTACTCGGTCTCCTAGCCATATGGAACCCTGAGGTGTATGTTGGCTATGAGCATGTTCATTGTAGGAACTGGATTGCATCAAGATGGAATCTATCTACCTCGGTGGTAGAGGAGCAGCCCTATGATGATCATGAGAATCAAGTCCAGAAATCCATGGCCATGGTAGAGTGAAATAATAGAAAGAGTTTCTATTTAGATTTTCACATTGGACTCGAATCGAATGATTACATCATATGACAGAGACTAGGGTTTGACGAGTTCACCTTAACCCTAATCTGATCGGGGCTCAAGATAGAAGAACTTAATCACACAGGTAGCTGCACCAAGAGGTTCGCATTCAGCTCTGATGGGTTGCCACCATATACTGCTAGGTGTCACTGGTGGATTTTGGGAGCAATTAGAATGATTTAGATGATCGATCATTCTAGCTGTTCGAATCAGAAGAGTTCTGATCCATCGAAAGGAGTTTCGATGATGTCGATGATAGAGATCATGACATATCCCATTACCATACAGAACTGAACCTAACTGGGTCACACAAACAAGGGTTTGAATCTGGTGATCATCAATTGAACTGATCTAGTTCAATTGATCTGAATGAGATTCAATTAGGTTCAAGGAAATCGTGCTAGCACTCGATTGAACCTAACGTTCTTCTTTTACTATCATAAATAAGTTGTCCTGACTGAGCCAAAGGAGTTTGTGCTCAATCAGAGGCCTTCATATGGTCTGACTGGAGGTTGTCCAAGTCAGAAAAGGTTGTCTTATTTGTAAGACATTACCTGCCATTTTTGGTCACCTGCCATTTCTTGTTCTTTGACTTTGGTCAAAAGTCTACCTTTGACTGGTCAAACGTTGACCATTGACACTTTGACTTTTGACCACATGTCATGCACCTATTGGAGAGCTGGTGGGGGCCTGTCCCCCTGCCAGAACCTGGCAAGGAGAAGGGCGCACGCCAAGGGTGGCGTGTGCCCAAGTTGGAGGCGCCTAGGAGTCCTTGTTGGACAAGGACTCCATCTCCTTTTTGGATTCCAATTAGAGTTCTTCTAAGAACCAAGTTTGACTGGTCTTAGGCACCCTCTAAGGAGGAATCCAGGGGACTCTATTCCCACCAATCAGATTTAGATCTGATTTCACAAAGGGTTGTGATTGGTTGGGAAGGAAGAGGAGTTGGATCACAAGCTAGTCTATAAATAAGACCCTGCGCCCAACTCAGATTCTAAGTAAAAATTCAATTGAAAGATTTCCCACATGCCCCAAGGCTGCCTCTCCCCTCCTTCTCCATGCCATAGTCTCTTCTCCCCTTGCTCTCCACGTCCAAAAGGAGTTTTGGACCTTGGTTGGTGCGATTCAGATCAAAGAAAGGCGATCAAAAGCAAGAAGGCTGCGCTGCTGCAAAGGACGACTGCTGATCTTCAAAAGAGTTTTGAAGATCCTCCAGATCAGATCCAGATCTAATTTTTGGAGGTGTGATAGAGAAGAAGAGGATCTCCAGATCCAACCCGAGTGGATACCGGTAGAGGCCAGGCGCTTGCGTGGCTAGATCCAGAACCTTCCGCTGCAAACAGGATCATCAACAGGGTAATAGGATTACCCAAATCAGGTAAATTAAATTTGATTTAATTTATCTTTATTTTATTTTATTTATTAAAATAATAAGAATTCAGATCTGAAACATATCAAGATCTGATTGGATCAAGAGAAAAATTTTTGAAATATATCTCTTGATCTGATCAGATCTGAACGAACCTGGACCGGAAATCAGGATTTTCCCTTCAACTGGTATCAGAGCCAATGGTTCTAAAATTATTTAGATCTAATTTTAAATTTATTTTAATTAAAAAATAAGTGATTTTAGATGTCACATGAGATGTGATCAGATCTGAAATCAGAAAAAATTAAAATTAAATGATTTGGATCTAAGATTAGAAAATATGCATGACTAGTTCTAAAATAGAATAGTTCTATAGAATAGTCTTGCATGTTTTTGATTTAATCTGATTAAATCATATTTTAGATCTATTTATTTACTATTTTTTGATATTATAATGGTTATAATAACATCTAAAAAATAGCAAATAAAAATTATTTAATTTTAAATATCATATGAGATATGATTGATGCATGTCTAGACTAGTTGTAGAATAGTTCTACATAATTATCTAGATTAGAATTTATTTTGATTAGATCAATTTAAATCTAATTTTTTAGATTATTATGAGATAATTTAGATCTGAAAATATGCATGATTCGATACATGAGATGTATGCAAAATATGCCATGATTAGATCTAATTTGTATATGAGATATATGATATAGATCTAAAACTGTTTTGTAGTATTGCATGTTCCTGATTAAGGCGTTCCTCTTGGCCGTCCGGTCATAAGAACGAAGAAGGGTTTAAAGGCCCTCTCTTCCCATTCGATGGGGTGTTCTTATGATGTGTAGGGGTGCTGCGTGTTCGTCCTTAATCAGAAATCCAAAACTTACTTTCTGCAAAACCCTAGATCCTGAAACCCTAGGATTTATTGTGCATATTTTGTTTATGAACCCTACTTAATTAAGAATTAAGATTATGGAATATTAATTAGGTCTAAAATTGAGAATTTTCAGATCTAAGACATATTCATAATACTGGGTTCGGGCTTGGGTAGCTCAATTAGGTCTAAGCGGTTGATCAAACCGAATCAAGAGTTGGTTAGATGGGATCAACAATGCTTAAATTGACCAGCCTAATAGGATTAAGTCTGGGTCAAGATCGAGTCACGATCAAGCAAGACCTAATTAGGCTCAGAGGTTAGAGTCTGGATTGTAGGCTAACCCAATTGGTTCTGACTCAACAATTTGGTGTCTAAGGTAAGTTTGGCACATACGACCGACTGGTTTTTAATTGGAAGCTACTCGACCTGAATGCATTCTTGTACGAGTTAATGGCATATTCCTTCCACCGGTCTCACTTACCTGGCCATATCTGTTGACACAGTTCTGATCTGAGGTGGTCAATAATCCGAGCTAACCCATGCCACTAGGTTAGTCATAATTGTTATGACTATGCAAGTCTAGTTTAATGAGACCTGAATCAATTCTCCCTAAGAAAAGATTAAGTCTGAGGTCTTCCACCATTGTAGATGTGCGGGCCCTTCCCGGGGTTGATTGTTCTCGGCTGGATACAGTGGCTCAGTTGCACCGGGAAAGATGCAACCATGTCTATTAGGCATTGGATGCTATGGGCTGGAGGATGAGTTGGGCTCAATATTTCCGGATACGGTGAGAGACTCAATTAGGAACCCAGTCTATGCAAATGGTGGGTCTGACTTAACTAAGGGAGTGGATCAATATTTCCGGATACGGTGAGATTCATGAATTAGAGACCAAGTTTGGGTGCACCATGATTAGAGAATCATTGAACAAGAGTTGTTCACTCATTGGCTAACCCATCACCAATAACTGTTAGGTGAGGTGATGAGTCAGTTGGTGAGACCGCACCACCCACTAGAAATCATTAATCATGGAGATTTTTCGCATCTCTACAGAGGGAGTGTAGGGATCCGAGAAAATAGTGGGAGCTAATTTGTTTAAAAATAAAATTCCCTAAATAAATTGGTCAAGTCAAAATTACAGTATCTAACTAGAATCTTTGACTCTCTACAGGAAAATGTCTGCGTCCAACCCATTGGCACGTATCCTGGACACACATAGACTGACTGGACCCAATTATAAAGATTGGCTCAGGAACTACAAAATTATTTTGGGTTCGAGAAGTTAACCCATGTTTTGGACCAGGACCCTCCCACCTTACCAGCCCGTCCATCCACTGAACAGAGAGCGTCTCTGGAAAAATGGATAGACGAAGATAATAAGGCCAGATATTACATGTTGGGCTCGATGTCTGATGAGCTCCAGCGCCAACATGAAGATATCGGGACTGCTCGCCAAATGTTGGCTCACCTGCAGGAGATGTTTGGTGAACAGAGTCGCGCAGCCAAATATCAAGTCACGAAATGACTTTTTAAGGCTAAGATGCGTGATGGGCAGTCAGTCCAAGATCACTGTCTGACAATGATCAAGGACATGGAAGAGCTTGAGAAGCTCGGTGTGAAGTTAGACTTGGATCTGCAGAATGATATTATTCTGCAATCCTTGACTGATGCATATGGGCAATTCATCATGAATTACCACATGCATAAACTTCAAAATTCCTTGGCCGAATTAATGAATATGCTGGTTACCGCTGAGCTTTCTATGAAAGGTTCTAAAGGCTCAGTTCTTGCTATGGAACGGACTTCTTCCAAAAGAAAGTCTTATGGAAAGAAAAAGAAGTCTGTGAAAAAGCAAAAGGTGGAAGGATCAAAGAAGAAGAAGGCAGAGCCGAAGAAAAAGGCCGATGGCAAAGGAAAGTGTTTCCATTGCAACAGCGACGGCCATTGGAAGCGGAACTGCCCTACTTACCTGGCCACCCTGAAGAACAAGAAGGAAGGTCCTTCTGGAGGTATGCTCGTTATTGAGTCTAACCTTACGGTTTCTTCTGCATCCAGTTGGGTGCTTGACTCTGGTTCTAGTGCTCATCTGTGCACTTCTATGCAGGGTCTTGAGGATAGCAGGAGGCTGAGGGATGGAGACATGATCCTACGCATCGGTAATGGAGCAAGAGTTGCTGCAGTAGCCGTGGGAACATACCCTCTTCGATTACCATCTGGTTTAGACTTAGTTTTGAAAGACTGTTATTATGTGCCTGCAGCTAGCAGGAATTTGATTTCTGTTTCATGCTTAGCACAAGAAGGTTATGTGATTCACCTTCTTTAAGGACCATTGTAACATTCTTTATGAAAGAAATAAAATTGCAAATGGTTTCCTTATTAATGGTCTTTATCAGCTACATATTGATGTACCTGTTCTAACTATCGAGCAAAACGTGAATGCCAAACGACCTAGGGATAGTCCAAACGACAGATATCTATGGCACCTGAGATTAGGTCATATAGCAGAAGATAGGATCAACAAATTGGAGAAAAATGGGCTATTGAGTCCATTGACTTTTGAGTCATATCCAACTTGTGAATCTTGTCTTCAAGGCAAAATGACTAAACTCCCTTTTGTTGGACATGGGGAGAGGGCCACAGATCTCCTTGCCCTAGTACATACTGATGTGTGCGGCCCATTTGATGTGCCGGCTAGAGGCAATTTTGTCTACTTCATTACCTTTACCGATGATCTGTCTAGGTATGGGTATGTGTATCTTATGAGACACAAGTCTGAAGCTTTTGAAAAGTTCAAAGAATTCAGACATGAAGTAGAAAAACAAACTGGAAAAACCCATTAAGGTTCTTCGATCAGATCGAGGAGGTGAATACCTTAGCCGGGAATTCCTAGACTATCTTAAGGAAAAATGGCATAGTCTCTCAATGGACTCCACCAGGAACACCTCAACTCAACGGGGTTTCAGAACGGAGAAATCGGACTCTATTGGATATGGTTCGATCCATGATGAGCTTCACAGACCTCCCTGATTTTCTTTGGGGACATTCATTGTTAACTTCAATTTATCTACTGAATAGGGTTCCCTCTAAAACCGTTCCTACCACACCGTATGAGATATGGCACGGTAAGAAACCAAGTCTGAGTCATCTCAGAATTTGGGGTTGTCCGGCTCATGTCAAAAGACAACAAGCGGACAAGTTAGAGTTTAGGTCCTTTAGAGCTCGATTCATAGGATATCCTAAAGAGTCATTAGGATACTATTTCTACATTCCAGAAGACCACAATGTGATTGTGAGTCGACATGCCATCTTTCTTGAAAAATAGTTTATTCAAGATAGCGGCATTGGAAAGCAGATTAAGCTTGATGAGAAAGTCTCACAAGCAGAACGAGCTAAGGACCAAGTGGAACCAAATCAGGTTGAGCCAATAAGAACACTACCTCCTCCACCTCGTAGATCGGAAAGAGTTTCCCGTCCCCCTGAAAGATACTTAGGTATTATTTCAGAGGAGTAGAGGAAATGTTCCTCATAGGTAATGGTGCTCATGGTGATGATCCCAAAACCTACAACGAGGCGATATCAGATATCGACTCCGAGAAATGGCTAGAGGCAATGCAGTCAGAAATTGACTCGATGCACTCAAACCAAGTCTGGACCTTGGTAGATCCACCAGAAGGTATAGTACCTATTGGGTGTAAATGGATCTTCAAGAGAAAGATTGGTGCAGATGGGAATGTGGAGACATTCAAGGCTAGACTGGTGGCAAAAGGTTATAGTCAACGCGAAGGCATTGACTATCAGGATACCTTTTCCCCAGTAGCTATGCTAAAATCCATCCGCACATTGCTTGCCTGTTGCAGCCTATTTCGATTATGAAATATGGCAAATGGACGTGAAAACGGCATTCCTAAATGGATATCTTGAGGAAGATATCTATATGGAACAGCCGCTAGGTTTCACATCCAGTGATACTGATCACAAGGTTTGCAAGCTGCAAAGGTCCATATATGGACTTAAGCATAGCATCTCGGAGCTGGAACACTCGTTTCAATGATGTGATCAAAAAGTTTGGTTTCATCAAAAATGAAGAGGAACCATGTGTTTTCAAAAGGGTCAGTGGGAGCGCTGTTGTCTTCCTCGTATTGTACGTGGATGACATCCTCCTTATTGGGAATGATATTCCCATGTTGACATCAGTCAAGATGTGGTTGTCCAAGGAATTCTCCATGAAAGACCTAGGTGAAGCATCCTTTATTCTAGGAATTAAGGTCTATAGGGATAGACCGAATAGGATGCTAGGACTTTCACAGAAGATGTACATAGAGGAAAGTACTAAAGAGGTTTAGTATGGAAAACTCTAAGAGGGGATTAATACCCTTCAGACATGGTATTCATCTTTCCAAGAAGATGTGCCCCAGCACACCTGAGGAAATAGAACGCATGAGCAAGATCCCTTATGCTTCTGCAATAGGGAGCCTCATGTATGCCATGCTATGTACACGACCTGATATAGCCCATGCTGTGAGTGTCACAAGCAGATATCAGTCAAATCCAGGTGAAGAACACTGGACTTCTGTGAAATGTATCCTTAAGTACTTGAGAAGAACTAAGGATATGATGTTGGTCTTTGGTAATGGAGAACTCCAAGTTCAGGGATACACAGACTCGGATTTCATGTCCGATATAGATGATCGAAAGTCGACATCTGGCAGACTGTTTGTGCTGGAAAGAGTTCCAAGCAAAACGGCGATATCATCTCATCCGCGATTACCTTGAGAAAAGGTTACGTTGAGGTCAAGAGAGTCAACTCCACAGATAATGTGGCAGACCCACTTACAAAGCCGTTGGGCCAGCAGAAGATCGAAGCCCACCTTGAGAAGATGGGACTTAGACTTGTAGCCAATTGGCTTTAGGACAAGTGGGAGATTGTTAGATATATGTGCCCTAGAAGCCAGAATTGGCTGACACTTGTAATACACTTCTAGGGGCAAAATTATAATTTTGACTATAATTATAAAATGGGTTATTTTCTATCACATATGTGTATTTAGTGTCTGTGATACATCCTTTGAGTTAATGGTAATGATAATTCATATTTTCAAGAGTTGAAAATTTAAGACATGAATAATCATTATTAACTCATAAAATGCTCCCCGACCATAGGATCATCACGAGGATGGTGATTGATCCGGAAGGTTGGTGTACAATCGCTTCTCTTTAGTAGATGAGTCTTGAGTCTACGGTGTGGAGACACCGGAGCGAGAGTACAGGTACTCGTTAGAGAACGAGGGCACTGAGCGTGACCACCTCGAGTAGTCATTAGGGAGTCTACCTTCTCGTCAATGACTGACTCGATGCTGCAGTAGTGTGTCTGGTTCTTTGACCTGAGATGCATCGGCAGTTCACCTTGAGGGTGTTATAGTTTGACTACACCATTACTCGGTCTCCTAGCCATATGGAACCCTGAGGTGTATGTTGGCTATAGCATGTTCATTGTAGGAACTGGATTGCATCAAGATGGAATCTATCTACCTCGGTGGTAGAGGAGCAGCCCTATGATGATCATGAGAATCAAGTCCAGAAATCCATGGCCATGGTAGAGTGAAATAATAGAAAGAGTTTCTATTTAGATTTTCACATTGGACTCGAATCGAATGATTACATCATATGACAGAGACTAGGGTTTGACGAGTTCACCTTAACCCTAATCTGATCGGGGCTCAAGATAGAAGAACTTAATCACACAGGTAGCTGCACCAAGAGGTTCGCATTCAGCTCTGATGGGTTGCCACCATATACTGCTAGGTGTCACTGGTGGATTTTGGGAGCAATTAGAATGATTTAGATTTAGATGATCGATCATTCTAGCTGTTCGAATCAGAAGAGTTCTGATCCATCGAAAGGAGTTTCGATGATGTCTATGATAGAGATCATGACATATCCCATTACCATACAGAACTGAACCTAACTGGGTCACACAAACAAGGGTTTGAATCTGGTGATCATCAATTGAACTGATCTAGTTCAATTGATCTGAATGAGATTCAATTAGGTTCAAGGAAATCGTGCTAGCACTCGATTGAACCTAACGTTCTTCTTTTTACTATCATAAATAAGTTGTCCTGACTGAGCCAAAGGAGTTTGTGCTCAATCAGAGGCCTTCATATGGTCTGACTGGAGGTTGTCCAAGTCAGAATAGGTTGTCTTATTTGTAAGACATTACCTGCCATTTTTGGTCACCTGCCATTTCTTGTTCTTTGACTTTGGTCAAAAGTCTACCTTTGACTGGTCAAAACGTTGACCATTGACCCTTTGACTTTTGACCACATGTCATGCACCTATTGGAGAGCTGGTGGGGGCCTGTCCCCCTGCCAGAACCTGGCAAGGAGAAGGGCGCACGCCAAGGGTGGCGTGAGCCCAAGTAGGAGGCGCCTAGGAGTCCTTGTTGGACAAGGACTCCACCTCCCTTTTTGGATTCCAAATAGAGTTCTACTAAGAATCCAGTTTGACTGGTCTTAGGCGCCCTCTAAGGAGGAATCCAGGGGTCTCTATTTCCAACCAATCAGATTTAGATCTGATTTCACAAAGGGTGTGTTGGTTAGAGGAAAGGAGTTGGATCACAAGAGGTCTATAAATAAGACCCTGCGCCCAACCCTAATCCTAAGTAAAAAAGTCTTATTGAAGAGATTTTCCCACATCCAAGGCTGTCCTCTCTCTCCCCTCCTTCTCCATGGCCATACTCTCTTCTCCCTTGCTCTCCACGTCCAAAATGTTTTTGACTTAAGTTTTGGTGCGATTTAGATCAAAGGAAAGGCGACCAAAACAATGAAGGCGCCGCTGGCTGCAGTAAAGGACGACTGGCAGATCTTCAAAAGAAGTTTTTGAAGACCTGCCAGAATCAAGATCCAGATCTGAATTTTTGGTTGGAGTGAAAAGAGAATAAAGAGGATCTCAGATCCAACCCGAGTGGATACCGTAGAGGCCATGGCGCTGTGTGGCTAAGATCGCAGAACTTCCGCTGCATTCAGGATCATCTACCCAGGTAATAGGAATGTACCCAAATCGGTAAATTAAATTTGAAATTTAATTTATCTTATTTTGATTTTATTTGTTAATAATAATGGAATCAGATCTGAAACATTCAAGATCTGATTGAGATCAAGAGAAAAAGTTTGAGAATATATCTCTGATCTAATCAGATCTGGACGAACCTGGACCGGGAAATCAGGATTTCCCTCAACATATCACCAGAGCCATGTTCTAAAAATTGCCTTTAGAATTCTTGAGTTTTTGTGAGATTTTCTTAAATTTAAGAAAATAATTGATTTCAGTGTCACAATGAGATGTTATCAGATCTGAAATAGAGAGAGTAACTTAAAAGCCTTCAATGATTTGGATCTAATGAAGCATGAAGATATGCATGACTAGTTTGAGAATAGAATAGTTCTATAGAATAGTTTTGAAATGTCTTTGGATTTAAATACTGATTAAACTCATAATTTCACGATCTTCTTATTTAGCTGTTTTCTGACTATTTAATAAAGTGATTATAATAACAGTTCTGATAAGCAGTCAAAATAAAAATTATTTAATTTTAAAAGATAATATGAATGTATGATAGATGCATGACTAGACTGTTTAGATAAGTTCTTACATAATTGGTCTTTGATTAGAATTACTTTTGAATTTAGTCAATTTATAATTAATTTTTCAGATATTGTATGTGATAATTTTAGATCGTGAAAATATGATGAAATTTGATACATGAATGTATGCAAAATAATGCGCTTGATTAGATTCTAAATTTAGTATATGAGGTTATATTGATATGATTCTATAACTTGTTTTGTAGAGTTTTGACAATGTTCCGCTTGGATTATAGGCGTTCCTCTTGTCCGTCGTGAACGGTCATTAAGAACTGAAGAAGGGTTAGAAGGCCTCTCTCTTCCCCATTCGATGGGTGTTCTTATGAGCGGTGGTTAAGGGGTGCTGCGTGTTTCGTCCTTAATCAGAAACCCAAACTTTACTTTCCTTGCAAAAACCCTTAGATCTAAAACCCTAGGATTTTTGTCGCATGATTTTGTTTATGCAACCCAACTTAAATTAAGAAATTAAGTTTTATGGAATAGTCAAATTAAAAATGAGAATTTCAGATCTAAGACATATTCATTATACTGGTTCGGGCTTGGGTTAGCTCAAATTTAGGTCAAGCGGTTGATCAAACCGAATCATGAGTTGGTTAGATGGGATCAACCAATGCTTAAATTGACCAGCCTAATAAGGATTAATGGTCAAGATCGAGTCACGAATCAATGCAAGTAACCTAATTAGGGCTCAGAGTTAGAGGTCTGGGATTATAGGCTAACCAGCAATTGTGTTCTGACTTCAACAATTTGGTGTCCTAAGGTAAGTTTGGCACAGAGCGAGCTGACTGGATTTTTTAAAATTGGAAGCTACTCGAACCTGAAATGCTTCTTGTGGAGTTAACGGTTATCCTTCCAACCGTCCCCTACTTAACTGGCCCATATTGTGTGACCACGAGTTCGTGATCTCGAGGTGGTCAATAATCCGATGCTGACTCCAATGCCACTGAGGTTAGTATACATTGTTAGGACTAAGCCAGTCTAGTTTAAAAAAATGAGAACCTGACTCAATCTCCCTAAGGAAAGATTAGTCCGAGTCTTCCACCATTGTAGACATGCGGGCCTTCTCGGTTGATTGTTGCTCGGCTGGATACAGTGGGCTCAGTTGCATCGGGGAAGGACCGCAACCATGTCTATTTGGCTTGGATGCTATGGGCTGGAGGATGAGTTGGGCTCAATATCCCCGGATACGGGTGAAAGAGACCCCAAGTTTTTAGGAATCCGTGCTAATGCAAATGGGTGGGTCTGCATTAACTAAGGAGTTGATCCAATATTTACCGGATCACGTGAGATTCATGAAAGTTAGAGATCAAGTTTGGGTGCACCATGGATTAAGAAGATATTGAACAAGAGTTGTTTCACTCATTTGGCTAACCATCACCAATAACTGTTAGGTGAGGTGATGAGTAGTTGGTGAAGGACCGCAACCACCCCTAAGAAATCATCAATCGTGGAGCTCGCATCTCTCAGAGGGAGCTGTAGGGGATCCGAGAAAATAGTGGGAGCGTAAATGTTTTAAAAAATAAATCCTAATCAAAGTTGTCAATCAAAATTACGAGTATCTAACTAGAATCTTTGACTCTCTAGCAGGAAGAATGTCTGCGTCCAACCCACTAGCACTGTATCCAGACACACATAGACTGAATGGACCCAATTATAAAAGATGTGGCTCAGGAAATACCAAAATTAATTTTGGGTTCAGAAGAAGTTAACACATGTTTTGGGCCAAGGACCATCCCAACTTACCAGCTCGTCCATGGCCACTTGAACAGAGAGCGTCTCTGGAAAAATGGATTGACGAGCAATAAGGGCCAGATACTACATGTTGGGGGCTCGATGTCTGATGAGCTCCAGCGCCAACATGAAAGATATCGGGACTGCTGCCAAATGTTGGCGTCACCCTGCAGGGATAGTTGGTGAACAGAGTCGCGCAGCCAAATAATCAAAGTCCAAACGACTTTTTAAAGGCTAAGATGCGTTGATTGGGCAGTCGTCCAGAAGATCCGAACTGGTCTGACATCGATAAGGACAGGAAGAGCTTGAGAACTGGTGTGATAGTTGGACTGCCTGGATTTGCAGAAAGATATATTGCTGGCAATCCTTGAACTGATGCATATGGGCATTCATCATGAATTACCACATGCATAAACTTCAAGAATTCCTTGGCCAGTTGATGAATATGCCTGGTTACCGCTGAGCTTTCTATGAAAGGTTCTAAAGGCTCAGTCTTGCTTGGAACGGACGTTCCAAAAGAAAGTCTTAAGTGGAAAGAAAAAGAAGTCTGAAAAGCAAAAGTAGAAAGGATCCAAAGAAAATGAAAAGGCAGACCGAGAGAAAAGAGGGTCGATGGCAAAGGAAAGTGTTTCCATGTGCAACAGCGAGCGGCCATTGGAAGCGGGAACTTGTTCCTACTTTCCACTGGCCACCCTAATGAACAAGAGGAAGGTCCTTCTGGAGGTTATGGCTCGTTATTGAGCTAACCTACGGTTTCTTCTGCATCCAGTTGGGTGCTTGACATCTGGTTTCTAGGTGCTCATCTGTGCACTTCCATACAGGGTCTTGAGGATAGCAGGAGGCTGAGGGATGGAGACTGATCCTTACCGCGTCGGTAATGGAGCAAGAGTTGCTTGCAGTGAGCCGTGGAAACATACCCTCTGGGATTACCATCTGGTTTAGACTTAGTTAAAGACTGTTATTAGTGATCCTGCACTTAAGCCAGGAATTGTGATTTTTTGTTTTCATGCTTCTAGCACAAGAAGGTTATGTGATCACCATTCCTTTAAGGACGCATTGTAACATTCCTTTATGAAAGAATATAAATTGCAAATGATTTTACTTGTTAATGGTCTTTATCAGGTTGCATAATTGATTGCTGTTTTAACTATCAGATGCAAACGTAATGCCAAACGACCTATGGATAGTCCAAAACGCAGATATCTATGGCACCTGAGATTTTAGGTATCAAATAGAGCAGAAGATAAGGATTAACAAATTGGAGAAAATGGGCCTATGAGTCCAGTTGACTTTGAGTCATATCCAAACTTTGTGAAATCTTGTCTTTCAAGGCCAGAAATGAACTAAACTCCCTTTGTTGGAACGATGGGGAGATGGGCCACAGATCCTTCCTTGCCCTAGTAAACAAGGTACTGATGTGTGCGGCCCATGGTCGATGTGCGGCTAGAGGCAATTTTGTCTACTTCAATTAACCACGATGATCTGTCTAGGTATGGGGTATGTGTATCTGATGAGACATAAGTCTGAAGCCTTTGAAAGTTTCAAGAATTCAGACGATGAATAGAAAATAAAACTGAAAAAACCCCATTAAGGTTCTTACTCGATCAGATCGAGGAGGTGAAATACCTTAGCGAAGAATTCCTAGACTATCTTAAGGAATGCGCAAAGTCTCGTCGAAGTGGACTCCACCAGGAACACCTCACTCAACGGGGTTTATCAGAATGGGAGAACATCGGATGCTCTATTGGATATGGTTCGATCCTCGATGAGCTTTACACAGACCTCCCTGATTTTCTTTGGGACCATTCTTATTAACTTCATTCTATTTACTAGAAATAGGATACCGTCTAAAAAGCCTTCCCTACCACAACCGTATGGATAGTGGCACTGTAAGAAACCACAGTTTGAGGGTCATCTCAGATTTGGGGGAATGTCGGCTTATTCAAAAAGACAACGTGGAGCAAAAGTTGAGTTTAAGGTCCTTTGAGCTCGAGTTCGATAGGATATCCTAAGAGTCATCAGGATACTATTTCTACTACTTCCGAAAGACCACAATGTGCTTGTGATCGACCATGACCAGTAATTTTCTTGAAAAATAGTTAATTCAAGATAGTGGCATTTGGAAAGCAGATTAGCTGATGAGAACACGTCGTCACAAGCAGAAAGAGCCGTGTAATGGACCCAAGTGGATACCATAATCAGGGGTTGAAGCCAATAAGAACATACCTCCTCACATCGTAGATCGGAAAATGAGTTTCCCCAGTCCCCGCCTGAAAGATACTTAAGTGTATTATTTTCAGAGGATATAGAGGAAATAGTTCCTCATAGGTAATGGTGCTGCGATGGTGATGTATCCCAAAAACCTACACGAAGGCGATATCAGATATCGACTCCTAGTCCGAGAAAATGGCTTGAAGGCAATGAAGTCCAGAGATCGACTCGATGCACTCTAAACCAAGTCTGGACCTTGGTAGATCCACAAGAAGGTAATGTACCGTATGGGTGTAAACTGGAATCTTCACACACAAGATTGGTGCAGATGGGAATGTGGAGACATATCAGGCTAGACTGGTGGCAAAAGGTATAAGTCAACGTGAAAGGCATGTGACTATCAGGATACTTTCCCCAGTAGCTATGCTAAAATCCATCCGCACATTGCTTGCTGTTGCAGCCTATTTCGATTAATTGAATATGGCAAATGACCGTGAATACGGCAATTCCTGAAATGGAGTAGTCTTGAGGAAGATATCTATGATGGAACAGCCGCTTAGGTTACATCCAGTGATACTGATCACAGAATGGTTTGGCAAAAGCGCAAAGGTCATATATGGACTTAAATGCAAGCATCTCAGGAGCTTGGAACACTGTTTCAAATGATTGGTCAAAAAGTTTGGGTTTTCATCAAAAACGAAGAGGAACCATGTGGGTTTCAAAAAGGTCAGTGGGGAGCGCTGTTGTCCTTCCTCGTCATTGGTAACGTGGATGACATCCTCCTTTTGAGGAAATGATATTCCCATGTTGACATCAGTCCAAGATGTGGGTTGTCCAAGGAATGTCTCTATGTGAAAGACCGTAGGTGAATCATCCTTGTATTCTAGGAATTGGTCTATAGGGATAGACGAATAGGAATGCTAGGATTTCCAGAAAATGTACATAGAGGAAGTACTAAAGAAGTTTAGTATGGAAAAATCTAAGAGGGGATTAATAAGCGCTCAGACCATGGTACATCTTTCCAGAAGATGGTGCGCCCAGCACACCTGAGGAAATAGGAACGCATTGAGCAGATCCCTTATGCTTCTGCAATAGGAGCCTCATGAGTAAGCTATGATACCTGACCCTGATATAGCCCATGGCTTGTGACTTCCACTAGAGCAGATATCAGTCAAATTCAGGTGAAAGAAACTGGACTTCTGTGAAATGTATCCTTAAGTAACTTTGAGAAGAACTAAGGATATGATACGTGGTGCTATGGTACTTTGTGGTAAATCAGAGAGGCGGTATCTCCCATAAGTTCAGGGACAGGGCGCACACGAGCGCCGGAGTTTCATGACCGATATAAGATGATCGGTCGAGGTAAGTCGAATCGCATTGCTGGCAGGACTGTGTTGTGCTGGAAGAGTTCCTAGCAAAACAGCGATAATATCGTGTATCGCGATTACCTGTTGAGAAAGACGTTGAGGTCAAGAGAGTCAACTCCAACAGATAAGATGTGGCAACCCAACTTACAAAGCCGTTACGGGGGCCAATAGAAGATCGAAGCCTACCTTGAGAAGATGGGACCTATAAGACTTGTAAGCCAATTGCTTAGGAACCAAGCGGGGAGAAATTGTTAGATATAGGTGCCGCTAGAACCAGAGTTGGCAGACACTGTAATACAACTCTAGGGCAAAAATTGCTAGATTTTGACTAATAATTAATGAAAATGGGTTACTTTTGATCACACATGTGTATTAGTGTCCTGTGATACATCCTTTGAGTTAAGGTAATGAAATTCATATTTTCAAGAGAAAATTTAAGACATGGAAATAACATATATTAACTCATAACGCTCCGAAACCGATAGATCATTCGGAGGAGGATGGTGATTGATCCGGAAGGTTGGTGTAACGATCGTTCTCTTTAGAGATGAGTCTGACTACGGTTGTGGGAGACACCAGAGAGAAAAAGTCATATGGGTAACTCGTTAGAGAAAGAGGGCACTGTTGGCGTGAGCCCAAGATTGACGCCCCTTCGAGTAGTCCCATTAGGAAGTCTACCATTCTGCGGTCAATACTCGACTCGATGCTGCAAGTATGTGTTGGTTCTTTGACCTGAAGATTCGCGCAGCAGTTCACCTTTGGAGGGTGTTATATTTACTACACATTACCTCGTCTCCTAGCCTAATGGAAACCCTGAGGTGTATGTTGGCTGTGACATGTTCATTCCTTAGAGCTAGATTGCATCAAGATGGGATCTATCTACCTCGGTGGTAAGAGGAAGCAGCCCATGATGATCATGATGAATCAAGTCCAGAATCCAGTGGCCATGGTAAGTGAATAATAGAAAAGAGTTTCTATTTAGATTTTCCACATTGAGAACTCGAATGAATGATATATCTATGACAGGGGAACTAGTCGGTGTATCACGCACGTCGACACCTTACACGCACTAATTCTGAGGGAGGATAAAAGAGATTAATCCACAGAGCACCAAGAGGTTTCGACAATTCAGCTCCTGATGGGTTGCCATATAATATCTGCTATGCGTAGTCCACTGGTGAATTTTGGGAGGCAATAGAAGTGATTTAGAATGATCGATCTCATTTGCGAGGCCTGTTCGATATCAGAAAGAGTATCTGAAGTGAACCAGAGAGGGAGTTGTTCGTATTGATGTCTAGAGTGATAGACATATGAAATATCGAGAGTATATCGAGCACACGAGAGCTAACTGGGGCGCGATCAAAACAAGGGTGGATCTTGGTGTATGTATCAACTTGAACTAATCGTAAGTTCATTTTGATCCTGAATGAGATTTACAATTTAGGTTCAAGTGGAAATCGTTGCTAAGCACTCGATGTTTGAATAAGCGTTCTCTGTTTACTATCATAAATAAGTTGTCCTGACTGAGCCAAAGGAGTTTGTGCTCAATCAGAGGCCTTCATATGGTCTGACTGGAGGTTGTCCAAGTCAGAAAAGGTTGTCTTATTTGTAAGACATTACCTGCCATTTTTGGTCACCTGCCATTTCTTGTTCTTTGACTTTGGTCAAAAGTCTACCTTTGACTGGTCAAACATTGACCATTCACCCTTTGACTTTTGACCACATGTCATGCACCTATTGGAGAGCTGGTGGGGGCTTGTCCCCCTGCCAGAACCTGGCAAGGAGAAGGGCGCACGCCAAGGGTGGCGTGAGCCCAAGTAGGAGGCGCCTAGGAGTCCTTGTTGGACAAGGACTCCACCTCCCTTTAGGATTCCAATCAGAGTTCTACTAAGAATCCAGTTTGACTGGTCTTAGGCGCCCTCTAAGGAGGAATCCAGGGGTCTCTTTTTCAACCAATCAGATTTAGATCTGATTTCACAAAGGGTTGTGATTGGTTGAGAGGAAGAGGAGTTGGATCACAAGAGGTCTATAAATAAGACCCTGCGCCCAACCCTAATCCTAAGTAAAAAGTCTTATTGAAAGAGATTTCCCACGTCCAAGGCTGCCTCTCCCCTCCTTCTCCATGCCATACTCTCTTCTCCCCTTGCTCTCCACGTCCAAAAGTGTTTTGGACTTAGTTTGGTGCGATTCAGATCAAGGAAAGGCGACCAAAAGCAAGAAGGCTGCGCTGCTGCAAAAGGACGACTGCAGATCTTCAAAAGAGTTTTGAAAATCCTCCAGATCAGATCCAGATCTGATTTTTAGAGGAGTGATAGAGAAGAAGAGGATCTCCAGATCCAACCGGAGTGGATACCGGTAGAGGCCAGGCGCTTGCGTGGCTAAGATCCAGAACCTTCCGCTGCAATCAGGATCATCTACAGGGTAATAGGATTACCCAAATCAGGTAAATTAAATTTGATTTAATTTATCTTATTTTATTTTATTTGTTAAAATAATAAGAATCAGATCTGAAACATATCAAGATCTGATTGAGATCAAGAGAAAAGTTTTGAAATATATCTCTTGATCTAATCAGATCTGGACGAACCTGGACCGGGAAATCAGGATTTCCCTTCAGGTTTAGCTACAGGTGTCGATTTTTCTACCTATTGAACTTCATCAAGTTCAACCTTAGATGCAACAATTTCTTCACCAAGGAACTCTTTTTTTAGAATGGTTTTCTTAAGACCGACGAACATCTTTTATTCATCAGCATGGTAGAAATAGTATCTTTTGATCTCTTTTGGGTATCCTATAAATGTGCACTTGTCAGACCTAGGTTCAAGTTTATCTATAACTAACCATTTGATATAAGCCAGGCACCCCCAAACCTTAAGGTGTGAAAGTGCCGGCTTACGTCCTGTCCATATCTCATATGGAGTCTTAACTATAGACTTACTTAAAATCTTATTTAATAGATAACAAGCTGATTCGAGTGCATATCTATAGAAGGATATCGACAAGCTAGCAAAATCCATCATCGATCGGACCATGTCTAATAGAGTTCGATTCCTTCTTTTAGACAAACTATTATGTTGTGGTATTCCTGGAGGAGTCCATTAGGAGAGAATCCCATTCTCTTCTAAATATGTAAGAAACTCACTGAAAAGATATTCTCTTCCTTGGTTAGACCAAAGAGATTTAATACTCTTTCCAGTTTGTTTTTCCACTTCACTTCGAAATTATTCAAAATCTGACTTGTGTTTCATTAGATAGTTATATCCATATCTGGATAGATCATCTATGAAAGTGATGAAGTAGAAATATCCATCTCTGGCACTTATGCTCATTGGTCCACATACATGTGTATGTACTAGACTTAAGAGCTCAGTAGCTCTTTCACCTTTTTCAGTAAAGGATGACATGATTATTTTTTTAAGAAGATAGGACTCACAAGTTGGAAGTGATTCATAATCACTGACTTTGAGAATTTTCTCTTAAGTCAACTTGTTTATCCTATTCTTGTTTATATAACTTAGCCTACAGTGCCATAAATAGATATCTGATTCACTATCTAATCTAGGATGCTTGCTAGTTGAATAGACTACGTTAATAGACTGTGATAGCATATGCACACCATTGTTCAAATGTCCATAGAAAATAGTAATACAATTCATAATGATTTTATAAACTTATTTCTTTATTGAAATTTCATAATTATTTTTGACCAGAAAGCCTAAAGAAATAACTTTCAAAAAAAAACTAGGATAGAAATAATAATCACTAAGAACAATGGTATGGGACTCAAATATAAGTATTAGAATTTCTAAAGCTAGAACTAGAACTGGTCTTCCATCTCTAATGTTCAGGAATCTTTCACCTTGCTCGAATCTCCTACTGACCTACAACCCTTGCAACGAATTACAAATATTGTAAGAGCTACCAATATCCAATACCCAGTTAGTAATATCATAAATAGAGAAATTGTAAGGAGTTATCATATAAATATCTTATCCAACAACAGCTTGCTTCTTTCTCTACTTGTTCGAGTCCAAAGAGGCAATGTGCTGAGGACAGTTCCTCTTTCATTATCCTCGCTTCTTGCAAAAGAAGCATTCAGCTTGAGTCTTATCGAGCTTGATCTTTCTAGTCTAGCCCTGCATAGATGTCCCAGCCTGAACTTGTACCTTCTTAGTTTTCTTCTTCTTATTCTTCTTTCCTTTCCTAAATGGTCGAGAATCAGAAAATGATCCTCCCACTAAGTTAACCGACTCCTTATGGAGTTGGTGATCCTTCTCAAAGTTTTGAAGCAATCCTAGTAACCCATGGTAATCTACTTTAGGCTTTATCATTCTAAAATGAGTAAGAAATAGAAGAAAGAATTTGGACAACGAGTTTAATATTGCATCCTTTCCAAGCTATTTATGCAAAAAAAAGTTGAGTTTGCTCAATCACTCTATCAGCTCGATCATGTAGAATGCATGATTAATGATAGAGGCCCCATCCCACATTCTAATGTTGAAAATGACATAATTAGCCTTGTGCCTCTCCACATCATCGAGTATACAAAAGGAATCCTCCAACACTTGAAGCATGTCCCTTGATTGAGCTATCTCAAATCTACGACTGAACTCATCGCTCATGGCAGCCAGCATGATGCAGCGCACCATGGTCTGGTCACTGAGCCACCTCTGATAAGTATCTTTGACTATTCCACGTGCATTGGTAGTTGGCTCCTCAGGTGTGAGATCTGTCAGTACGTATAGGATCTATTCATGCTTTAGAACTATCTTCAACTTTTGGTATCAGCTACCAAAGTTGGGTCCTACAAACTTATCATTATCCAATAATGATTGGAGCGATAGAAAAGTGGCCATATCTGTACAAAGAAAAATCATAACCTAATTAGTAGTTGATTCATTAAACCAAAAGATTTGGACTTTAATCAAAAGGTTCTCCCACTATTTTATTCAAATTGATAGCCTCTACCTTCAATTCGAGGAATTACCCTAATTTCTTAGTGGGTACTAGAATCCACATAGAATGCATACGAGCCTAACTTTGGTTGGCCAACCCATGTACATCTAAGGATAGGTTCATAACTAATTATTTTTTTAAATAATTTTTAATAATTAAATTTTGCCCCAGTCCCTAATCAGTAGGCTTTGGCCTTCACTAAAAAGGTCTAGTTAGGTCCAATCATTAATATGACCATACTTGGCCCATCAAATCAATGAATGATTAGGCCTGATATTGGTTGGCTAACCTAACCACCATTTAGAAAGATGTAGCCAAGAAATCACATAATGAATGATAATTCCATTAGCTGATAAACACTAGGTCTTTAGGCCTCCAATGATTATCCAACTAATAGACCCATTATCATCCACTTAATCAAAGGCTATGATCTAGTTATTATAATAACTATCTTATTTTAGGGATCTAATAATTTTAGAGAATTTAATTTGAAGATGAGGAAAGATAAGATAAACCAGCTTATCATGATTCTTCCATTGACTTCACCAAGTTAGCTTAAGAGAGACAATTAATGGGCTAGTCTAGAAGCACCTAAATTAGTCATACTAATTTACCTAGCTAATATGGGTCAGCTCGAATAGTTAAGTATTTCGATCAAAACATAATTTCATCAAGAGGCCAGGTAAGTTCGATCAATGGAAGGGTCTGCCAAAGCATGCCTTAAATACCATGAGAAATGATTAGGTAAGCGGGCTGCCAATTGAAAACAACTGATCTAATTTATCTTAGATATCAATTGGTTTAATTAGTCTTGATTAGATCAATCTAATAGTTCATGCTAGACTGCGTAGCCAAGAATCAAGTCCATCTTGGGTCTCGTTAAAGATATGGACTTGAATAACTATAACTATTGTAATTAATCTAGAGAATTCTTTACCTAATCTAAGACAATAATTGATTAGATTTAGTTAGTTCTCTAATTAAGTCCATTCCTTAATCTAATCCTAGGTCTAATCCATTTAATGGATCTAATCTCCACTAACACATTTAATCCAATGTATTATGATTTATGTCTTAGGATCTTTAATTCACAATCCTAAATCCTAATCAAACAACTTCTTAATTCTTAATTAAGTTTTGAGCTGAGGGTTGGGGTTTGACTTTTCAAAAATAATTTTTATATTTATAAAATATTTTTACAACATGGTTCTATCAACCAAGTTGTATGTTTGATTCATAATCAATATGCAAGTAAGATAAGGATGAAACTACTTTAGATCTAATCTAAACAGGTTCATGTAATTGAAATAATTTCAACTATAATCAATCATAAATTATCATAGACCAAATCTAATATATTTATGATGATTAAAATTAGATTAAAATATTTTTAATTAAATCATAAAATTTTTTAGATCTAATCTAAAATTTTATGATCAATATTTTAGATCAGCACATACTAGGACAATCTCTCCAATATAAGGGATAAACCTTACAGCAGGACAACATTATAACGGTCCATGCAATCTAAAATTTTTTTATTTTTAGATCTAAAACTATTTTATATCTATTAAATTATAAATAAAATTAAATCACATCTAACAAATTTATGATTAGAAGCAAATCAATACGAACTAGGACAATCTCTCCACTATAAAGAATAAATCTTATAACAAGACAACCTTATAGCAGTTCGTGTGATCAAGATTTTAATTTTAGATTTAATAATTAGATTATAAATTAGATCTAATCTAAGAAATAATATAAACATGCTCAAATAATCATATAATAATAAACCTAGCTCTGATACCAATTGAAGGAACCAGATCTAGGATTTCAGGACTAGATCTTAAAACTTTTTTGAGATCAGGCAATAAAATATTAAAATTAATAAAAATTAATTTTAAATTTTAAAAAATTTTCTAGATCTTATATCTATTATATGATCATAGTATGTTATTAAATCAAAAATTAAAATCTAAAGAAGAAACTAAAATATGTTGATCACATCAACATATATATACACTACATCTAATGTAGGTATGAAAATAATAGATCAGATCTGTTACTTGTGCAAGTTAGGCATTCTAACTTGCTGATCCAGGCTTGAGGATGAAGCGAGCTGTGTACACATTCGGTCTCTAGGAGTCATCCACACGAGCCCACGATCATAATCAAAAGTCTTGATGTAGGAAATCAGCATAGTATGCTAGTACTGTACTGATCCTTCTTTAATGATCGATCAGATGCTTTCTTCTTCTGGATTTGGACTCTTCCAAAGAGGAGAAGGGGAAGAAAAATTTTATATGTGAGATACTTATTAGATGTGTGCCCTAGAAGCCAGATTGACTAACACTTGTAATACAATTCTAAGGGCAATTTTATGATTTTGACTATAAATTAATAAAAAAATTATTTTCTATCATAGTATGTATTTAAAGTATATGTGATACATCCTTTGAGTTAATGATAATGATAATTCATATATTCAAAGAGTTAAAAATTTAAAACATGAATTTTTATAATTAACTCATAAACTGCTCCCAACCGTAGGATCACACGAGGATGGTGATTGATCCGAAAGGTTGGTATACTATCGCTTTCTTTGAGTAAATGAATCTTGAGTCTATGGTGTGGAGACACAAGAGCAAGAGTATAGGTACTTGTTAGAGAATGAGGGTATTGAGCGTGACCGCCTCAAGCATTCATAAGGAAGTCTACCTTCTCATCGATGACTGGCTTGATGTTGTAGTAGTATATCTAATTTTTTGATCTGAGGTGCATCGACAATTCACCTTGAGGATGTTATAGTTTGACTACATCATAACTCGATCTTCTAGCCATTCAGAATCCTGAGGTGTATGTTGGCTATAGTACGTTCATTGTAGGAATTGGATTGCACTAATAAGGGATCTATCTACCTCGATAGATGAGGAGTAGCCCTATGATGATCATGAGAATCGAGTCCATAAGCCCATGGCCATGGCAGAGTGAAGATGATAGAAAGAGTTTCTATAAGGATTTCATATAGGACTCAAATCAAATGATTAATTCATACAATGGATATTGGGTTTGACAAGTTCACCTTAACCATAATCCTGTCTGGGCTCAAGATAAAAGAATCCAATCACACAGATAGCTGCACTGAGAGATTTACTTTCAATTTTGATGGGTTGCCACCATATACTGTTAGGTGTCACTGGCAAATTTTGGAAGCAATTAGAATGATTTTGATGATCGATCATTCTAATTGTATGAATCAAAAAAATTCTGGTCCATCAAAAGGTATTTCGATGATGTCGATGATGGAGATCATGATATGTCTCATTAGCATATGAAACTAAACCTAATTGGATCATACAAACAAGGGTTTAGATTTGGATGTCATCAATTGAGTTAACCTAGTTTGATTGATTTAGATTAGATCCAATCAAGTTCAAGGTAATCGTGCTAGCACATGATTGAGCCTGACTTTCTCCTACTATAATCTTTCTGATTCATCGCAACCGAGTCAAATTTGATTTGACTCATTCCTATATATTGAATGAGTTTATTTTCATCTGACTAGAATAAGTCTAGGTTAGATTAATTATGAAAATTAAATTTATTTCTAGTGCAATTGGACTAGGGTCAATAGTTGACCCAATTGAGAGAATTAAGGGTCACATGATCAAAAATTTTTAGAAATTTCTTTAGAAATTATTTTAATCTATTTTTTGGTTATGTTTTAGAGAATGAGCAATACTTTGGGTGTCCAAACTTTTGTGATTTTTGGAGGTCTCTTGACCAGATTTTGATAGAGTTTGATTTGGATCAAACTCTTGAGGGAAGAGTCCTAGATGCAAATGGACTCTTCGTTATCCTTTCATGCCACCACCTTCTAGATGGATTTTTGGCATCAAAACTATATGGGATCTGAGGTTTTTCATGGAGATGAGGTCTAAGAGTCCTAATGGTCGAATTAATGAGGTTTTTGGTCAAAAAGGGACTCTTTATGGTGCTATATCTAGTATAAGAACTCTTCTCACAAAATTGCCTCAATAGAAATTAATTTTTTCCACACCCAAAGGATCCTTTTCTCTAATACCCACATCTCCTCTATCCTCTCTCTCCCTCTCTTCTACATGCTTAAAAAGTTAGGCACAAATCTGAGTTGAAGGTCCAAGGTTTGTGGCACAAGATTCAGCATCTACACGATAATGCTCGTAAGACGAACAGGCTACCCTCAAAAATCATTTTGAAGGATTTTCAAATCAAATCCAGATCTAATTTTTGGAGAAAAGATTTATGAGGAGAAGGTGTTTAGATCCTAGCTGAGTGGATATCGGTAAGGTCCAGGCACGTTCATGGCTCCTTCCAGAACCTCAGGAATCAACAAGATCATCGTAGGATAAATAGATTACCAAATCAGGTACTTAAAATTAAATCTAATTTAATTTTATTTTTAATATTTAATATTAGATCTCTATGATCAAATTCAAAAAGTTTTAGATTTGATTATAATTTTAGAAAAAAAATTTTGAAATATTCCTTCCGATTCAATCAGATCTGAACGATCCTGTACCGGAGAAACTTCTTTTTTCTTCAACTGATATCAGAGCCAGGATGTAGTCCTTCAGATCTATTTTAGATCTAATTTTATTTTTATTTTTAATCTAATATTAAAAAGTTTTAGATATCACATCAGATGTTATTAGATCTAAAATTAAAAAATTAAAATTAAATCAATTAGATCTAATATATATGAGATGCATGACTAGACTAGGAATAGAATAGTTCTATGTGTAGTCTAGTATAATCATGTCGTTAATTTGATTAAATATAATTTTATATATATTTATTTCTATTTTTTTAATATTATAATTATTGTAATCAGATCTAAAAAATAGAAAATAAAGTTTCAAATTTTTGATTTATTCATATGTGATGTGAAAATATGCATGTTTAGACTAGTTATAGAATAGTTCTACAAATTATCTAGAATAGTTTTATTTTGATATGATCAAATTTAAATATATTTTTTAGATATTATATATGATATTTTAGATCTTACAAATATGCATGTTTAATTTAGTGATGATACATGAGATGTATGCAAAGCATGTATTAGTTAGATCATTAATTATATATGTGATATATGATCTAGATCTAACTAGTTTTATAGTTTCAATTATATTTATGATTAAGGTGTTCTCCTTGGCCGTCCGGTCATAAGAACAAAGTAGGATTTAAAGACCCTCTCTTTTCATTCGATGAGGTATTCTTATGGCATGTAGGGGTGCTACACGTTTGCCCTTAATCAGAAATCAGAATTTATTTTCTATAAAACCTTAGATCCTAAAATTTTAGGATTTTGATACATATTTTTTGTTTATGAATCTAAACTTAATTAAAAATTAAGATTATAAAATTAATTAGATCTAAAATTAAGAATTTTTAGATCTAAGATATTTTCATAAAATTGGGTTTGGACTTGGGTAGCTCAATTAGGTCTAGTGGTTGATCAAACCGAATCAAGAGTTGGTTAGGTGGGATCAAGAATGCTTAGAATTGATCAACCCAATAGTTGTAAGTATGGGTCAAGCTCGACTCACAGCCACATGTGATCGATCCAAATAAGATCTAATTTGGCTTCACGGTTCGAGCCTAGATTGTAGGCTAACCTGATTAGTTCTAGTTTGATAATTTGGTGTCTAAGATAATTTTGGCAGATATGATCGATTGATTTTTAATTAGGAGCTACTTGACTTGAATGCATTCTTGTTGAGTTAATGACGTATCCCTTCCATCAGTCTCACTTACCTGGCTATTTATATCAACCTAATTTTGATTTGAGGTGGCAACGGTTCGAGCTAGCCCATGCCACTAAGCTTGTCATAACCGTTATGACTGAGTCAAGTCTAAGAGACCTAAATTGCATCACCCTAAGAAAAGATTAAGTCAATTGATCTTCCACCATTGTAGATGTGCGGGCCTTTCTTAGGGTTGATTGTTCTTGGTTGGTTATAGTGGTTCAGTTGCACCGAGAAGATGCAACCATGTCTATTACGCATTGGATGCTATGGGTTGGAGGATGGGTTTGGCTTAATATTTTGGATATGGTGAGGAATCCAAATAGAAATTCAATTCATGCAAATGATGGGTCTGACTTAACTAAGGAGTGGATTAATATTTCAGATATGGTGAGATTAATGAATTAGAGATCAGGATTAGGTGCACAATGATTAGAGAATCATTAGATAAGAGTTGTCCACTCATTGGTTGATCCATCATCAATAATTGTTAGGTAAGGTGGTGAGCCAGTCGGTGGAACCACACCACCCATTAGAAATTAATTGATCGTGAAGATTTTTACATCTCTGCCCAGGGAGTGTAGGAATCTGAGAAAATAGTGGGAGCCTAATTTGTTTAAAAATAAAATTCTTAAATAAATTGATTAAGTCTACTTACAAAATCTAACTAGAAACTTTGATTCTCTATAGGAAAATGTCTGTGTTCAATCCACTAGCCCATATCCTGGACACCCATAGACTAATCGGACCCAACTTCAAGGATTGGCTCCAGAACTTCAAAATTATTTTGGATTTCGAAAAGTTGACTCATGTGTTGGAATAGGACCCTCCCACTTTTTCAGCCCATCCATCCACTGATCAGAGAGCGTCTCTAGAGAAGTGGACGGATGATGATAACAAAGTCAGATATTACATATTGGGCTCGATGTCTGATGAGCTCCATCGTCAACATGAAGACATTAAGACTAGCCACCAAATGTTTGCCCACCTGCAAGAGTTGTTTGGTGAACAAAGTCATGCAGCCAAATATCAAATCACTAGAAGACTTTTTAAGGCTCAAATGCATGTTGGGCAATTGGTCCAAGATCACTGTTTGATAATGATCAAGGACTTAGAAGAGCTTGAGAAGCTCGTTGTCAAGTTGGACAAGGATTTGCAAATTGATATAATTCAGCAATCCTTGACTGATGTGTATGGACAATTCATCATGAACTATCATATGCATAAACTATAGAATACTCTGACAGAACTTATGAATATGCTGGTTACTATTAAGCTTTCTATGAAAGATTCTAAAGGCTCAGTACTTACTATGGAGTGGACTTCTTTCAAGAGAAAGTCTTTTGAGAAAAAGAAGAAGCTCGTGAAGAAGCAGAAGGTGGATGATGGGAAGAAGAAGAGGATAGAGTCGAAGAAGAAGGCTGTTGATAAAGAAAAATATTTTTATTATAACACAGACGATTATTGAAAGCGGAACTGCCCCTTATACCTAGCCAGTCTGAAGAATGAGAAGGAGGTAGGTCCTTCTGGAGGTATGCTTGTTATAGAATCTAACCTTACGATTTCTTTTGCATTCAGTTGGGTGCTTGACTCTGGTTCTAGTGCTCACTTATACACTTCTATGTAGGGTCTTGAGGATAGCAGGAGACTGAGGGATGATGAGATGATCCTACGCATCGAGAATGGAGCAAGAGTTGCTGCAGTGGCCATGGGAACCTACCCTCTGTGATTACTATTAGGATTATATTTAGTTCTTAGAGACTATTTTTATGTACCTACAGTAAGTAGGAATTTGATTTCTATTTCATGTTTAGCACAGGAAGGCTATGTAATTAGTTTTCTAAAGGATCATTGTAATATTCTTTATGAAAAAAATAAAATTACATATGGTTTCCTTATAAATGGTCTCTATTAGTTACATATTGATGTTTCTATTTTCAATATTGAGCAAAACATAAATGCCATTGGATTAAAATGTCCTCGGGATAGTCTAAATGATTGGTATCTGTGGCACCTTAGGCTAGGTCATATAGTAGAAGATAAGGTTAACAATTTAGAAAAATTCAAGCTATTGAGTCCATTGACTTTTGAGTCATATCCAATTTATGAATCATACCTTCATGACGAAATGACCAAGCTCCCTTTTGTAGGATATGAGAAAAGGACCACAGAACTACTTGCCCTAGTACATACTGATGCGTGCGGCCTATTTGATGTACCGGCTAGAGACAACTATGTCTACTTCATCATCTTTATCGATGATTTATCTCGATATGGGTATGTGTATTTGATGCAACATAAATCTGAAGCTTTTAAAAAGTTCAAAGAATTCAGATATGAAGTAGAAAAATAAACCAAAAAATTCATTAAGATTCTTCGATCAAATCGAGGAAGTGAATACCTTAGTCAAAAATCTCTAGACTATCTTAAGCAAAATGGTATGGTCTCTCAATGGACTCCATCTGGAATATTTCAACTCAATAGGATTTCAGAATGGAGAAACCAGACCTTATTAGATATAGTTCGATTTATGATGAGCTTCATGGACCTCCTTGAGTTTCTTTAAAAACATAGTCTAATGACCGCTATATATTTACTTAATAGGGTTCCCTCTAAAATCATTCCTACCACACCATATGAGATATGGCATGGTAAGAAACCAAGTCTGAGTCACCTCAAAATTTGGGGTTGTCCGGCTCATGTCAAGAGACAATAGGTGGACAAGTTAGAGTATAGATTTTTTAGAGCTCGGTTCATAAGATATCCTAAAGAGTCATTAGGATATTATTTCTATATTTCAGAAGACCATAATGTGATTGTGAGTCGACATACCATCTTTTTTAAAAAATAGTTTATTCAAGATGGTGGCATCGAAAGGTAGATTAGGCTCGAGGAGAAAGTCTTCCAAGAGTAATGAGCTAAGGATCCTATGAAACCTAATCAGATTAAGCTAGTCCAATCACTACCTTCCCCACCTCGTAGATCAGAAAGAATTTTTCATCATCCTAAAAGGTACTTAGGTACTATTTCAGAGGACATAAAGAAAATATTCCTCACAAAAAATGGGGTTCATGGTGATGATCCTAAAATCTATGATGAGACAATATTAGATATCGACTCTAAGAAATGGTTAGAGATAATGAAGTCAGAGATTGACTCAATGTGCTCGAACCAAGTCTGAACCTTGGTAGATCCACCTAAGGTATAGTACCTATTGGGTGTAAATGGATCTACAAGAGAAAGATAGGTGCAGATGGAAATGTGGAGACATTCAAGGCTAGGTTAGTGGTGAAAGGATTTAGTCAGCGTGAAGGCATTGACTATCAAGATACCTTTTTGTCAGTAGCCATGCTAAAATTCATCCGCATATTGCTTGCTGTTGCAGCCTATTTCAATTATAAAATATGACAGATGGATGTAAAAATGATCTTCTTAAATAGATATCTTGAGGAAAATATCTATATGGAACAACCGCTAGGTTTCACATCCAGTGATGCTGATCACAAGGTCTGCAAGCTGCAAAAGTCCATCTATGGACTTAAGCAAGCATCTTGGAGCTGGAATGCTCATTTCAATGATGTGATCAAATTATTTGGATTCATCAAGAATGAGGAGGAATCATGTGTTTTCAAAAAGATTAGTGGGAGAACCATTATCTTCCTCGTACTGTCGTGGATGACATCCTTCTTATTAGAAATGATATTCCCATGTTGACTATAGTTAAAATGTGGTTATCAAAAGAGTTCTCTATGAAAAACCTAGGAGAAGCATCCTTTACTCTAGGAATTAAGGTCAATAGGGACAGACCGAATAGGATGCTAGGTCTCTCATAGAAGATGTACATAGAGAAGGTACTAAAAAAGTTTAGCATGGAAAACTTCAAGAGTGGATTGGTGCCCTTCAGACATGGCATTCATCTCTCTAAGAAGATATGTCCCAACACACCTGAGGAGATTGAATGCATGAGTAAGATCTCTTATGCTTCAACAATAGGGAGCCTCATGTATGCCATGCTATGTACACGATCTGATATTGCCCATATTATGAGTGTCACGAGCAAATATCAGTCGAATCCAGATGAAGAGCATCGAACTTCTGTGAAATGTATCCTTAAGTACTTGAGAAGAGATAAGGATATGTTCTTGATTTCTGGTAATGGAGAACTCTAGCTACAGAGTTATACAAACTCATATTTTATGTCTAATATAAATAATCAAAAGTCGACATCTGGTAGTCTGTTTATATGTAGTGGTGGGACTGTCAGCTAGAAGAGTTTCAAGCAGACGGTGATAGCAGATTCCACCATGAAAGTAGAGTATATCGCTGCATCGAAAGCTGCAAAGAAGACATTCTGATATAAGAAGTTTGTCGTAGAACTCAGAGTGATGCCATCAGATGCCATCCCTCTATACTACGATAATAATGGCACCATAGCCCTAGCTAAGGAGCTGAGGTCTCACCAAAAATTCAAGCACATCGAGCGGCGATTCCACCTCATCCGCGATTACCTTGAGAAGGGTTATGTCGAGATCAAGAGAGTCGACTCCGTGGATAATATGGCAAATCTACTAATGAAGCCTTTAGGCCAGTAGAATATCGAAGCCCACCTTGAGAAGATGGGACTTAGATTTATCACCAATTGGCTTTAAGTCAAGTGGGAGTTTGTTAGATGTGTGGCCTAGAAGCAAGATTGGCTAACACTTGTAATACACTTCTAAGAACAATTTTATGATTTTGACTATAAATTAATAAAAAAAATTATATTCTATCATAGTGTGTATTTAAAGTGTATGTGATACATTCTTTGAGTTAATGGTAATGAAAATTCATATTTTCAAAGAATTAAAAATTTAAGACATGAATTTTCATAATTAACTCATAAACTACTTTCGATCGTAGGATCATCATGAGGATGATGATTGATCCGAAAGATTGGTGTACGATCACTTTCTTTAAGTAGATGAGTCTTCAGTCTATGGTGTGGAGACACCGAAGTGAGAGTACAGATACTCACTAAAGAACGAGGGCACTGAGCATGACCACCTCGAGTATTCATAAGGAAGTCTACCTTCTCATCGATGATTGGCTCGATGTTGCAGTAGTGTATCTGGTTCTTTGATCTGAAGTGCATCGATAATTCACCTTGAGGATATTGTAGTTTGACTACACCATTACTCAATCTCCTAGCCATTCAGAATCCTGAGGTATATGTTGGCTATAGTACGTTAATTGTAGGAATTGGATTACACCAATAAGGGATCTATCTACCTTGGTAGATGAGGAGTAGCCTTATGATGATCACGATAATCGAGCCATAGCCATGGTAGAGTGAAGATGATAGAAAGAGTTTCTATAAGGGTTTCACATAGGACTCGAATCGAATGATCAATTCATATGATGGATATTGAGTTTGACGAGTTCACCTTAACCCTAATCCTATCAAGGCTTAAGATAGAAGAATCCAATCACACAGGTAGCGACACCGAGAGGTTCACTTTCAGTTCTGATGGGTTGCTGCCATATACTGCTAGGTGTCATTGGTGGATTTTTGGAGCAATTAGAATGATTTTGATGATCGATCATTCTAATTGTATGAATCAAAAAAGTTTTGGTCCATCGAAAGATGTTTCGATGATGTCAATGATGGAGATCATGACATGTCTCATTACCATACAAAACTAAACCTAACTGGGTCACCCAAACAAGGGTTTGGATCTAGATGTCATCAATTAAGCTAACCTAGTTCGATTGATTTGGATTAGATCCAATCAGATTCAAAGTAATCATGCTAGCACACGATTGAGCCTGACTTTCTCCTTCTATAATCTTTTTGATTCATCACAACTAAGTCAAATTTGATTTGACTCATTCCTATATCTTAAATGAGTTTATTTTCATCTGACTGGAATAAGTTTAGGTTAGATTAATTATGAAAATTAAATTCATTCCTAGTGCAATTGGACTAGGGTCAATAGTTGACCCAATTGAGAGAATTGAGGGTCACATAATCAGAGAATTTTAAAAATTTTTTAGAAATTATTTTGCTCCATTTTTTGGATATAGGATAGAGCACGAGATATACTTTGGGTGTGCAAAAATTTGTGATTTTTGGAGGTGCCTTGATTAGGTTTTGATAGAGTTTGATTTGGATCAAACTCTTGAGGGAAGAGTTCTAAATGCACATGGACTCCTTATCCTTTCATGCCGAAACCTTCTAGGTGGAGTTTTGGCATCAAAACTAGATGGGATTTGGGGTTTTTCATGGAGATTAGGTCCAGGAGTCCCAATGGTCGAATTAATAAGGTTTTTGACTAAAAAGGGATTCTTTATGGTGCTATGTCTAGTATAAGAACTCTTCTCACGAAATTGCCTCAATAGAAATTTATTTTTTGCTCATCCAAAGGAGCCTTTTCTCTGATATCTACACCCCCTCTATCCTCTCTCTCCCTCTCTTCTATATGCCTAAAAGGTTAGGCATAAATCTGAGTTGAAGGTCCAAGGTTTTTGGCACAAGATTCAGCATCTATGCGATAGTGTTTGTGAGACAAACAGGCTGCCCTTAGAAGTTATTTTGAAGGTTTTTCAAATCAGATCCAGATTTAATTTTTGGAGAAGAAATTCATGAGGAGAAGACGTTCAGATCCTATCCAAGTGGATACTGGTAGAGATCAGGCATGTGCGTGGCACCTTCTAGAACCTCAAGAATCAACAAGATCATCATAGGATAATTAGATTACCAAATTAGATATTTGAAATTAAATCTAATTTAATTTTATTCTTAACTTTTAATATCAGATCTCTATGAGAAGATCTAAGAAGTCTCAGATCTTATTAGAATTTTAGAAAAAAAGTTTTGAAATATTTCTTCAGATCTAATCATATCTGAATGATCCTGTGTCGAAAAAATAGGTTTTTCCTTCAATACTCTCAGAAAACTCAAATAAAGAGGAAGGAAAGAGGTGAACACAGAAATCCTAGAAGAAGACCCTCTTCTTCTTCTCTTTGCTCTCACATAGACACCTAGTTTTGTATCTATGGAACCCCAATGCCCAAATATTCTTTCTTCTTGATTTTCACACATCTTAAAGCTCTCTTAATGGTCTATATTCACAAAAATTTTAGATCAAAATTCATCCTAAATATATAAAAAGAAAGGAATCCTTGTCTAGGTCAAAAACTAGACAAGGAATGTCCAATTTGGGCAAGACAAGTGGTGCCCAACTCTTAGGCACCCTCTCCAGAATTTTTGGCATGAAACCTCTTGAGAAAGTCACCCAAAACCTTCTCTTTTTCATCTTGAGAATCAGAGAAAAAATAGGGAGGGTGACACACTTGGGAGGAAGAATTTTGATTTTTCAAAACACTATCTCATAGGATTTGAAACTAAAACCAATTCCTACTCTGACTTGGTCCACCACCTATGTTTCATTTGAGAAAGAGAGGAGAGGAGGGTGTGCATGAGAAGGCCTGGGAGAATGGTATTTGTTGCACAAAATAAGAGAGAAAGAGGGCATGGGGCGTGTGGGGCTAAGGTGGTGCAAGGTGGAATCCTAGTCTTACTAGGATTCCATCTATGACTTGGTCAAAGTGGTTTCTCGAACCAAATTAAATCAAAATCAAATCAAGCAAATTAAATTAGGCCCTAACATAATTATAAATTTAATTAAATTAGATTAAATTAAATTTAATTTTGATTTAATTTTTTAATCAAATTAGAAAATTGGGTTAACCCGAGTCCTAATTATACTAGGACTACTTTTTTCTTGTACTTGACTTATCTAATAAGCAAATTGGACTTGATCCAATCAAGTCCAAACTAAATTTAAATTAAATTAAATTAAATTATATTTAATTAGACTTAATTTTTATCCTCTGGCTTAATCAAATGAAGTCAATTAGCAATCTAATTGCTAATCGATCCTCCTGTAATACTTGCACTAGGTTAAACATCAATCATATTGATCGTTTAACCTTAGAATGATTCTTAATCGATGATCAACCATCCAATTATATTGTGAGTTCTAATGTGTGTGATCTCATAGGTCTAAATCTAAGCCAGTAGCATAGGAATAGATTTTTGTATCAATCAAAGTAATCATCTAGCAATAGTACCCGATGGCCAAATAGATCAAATGTGTAGAACAACATCCTTAGAACTCTTGCGGATATAGTTTTCATATAATTCATCCTCTTGACTAAAATGCTCGTAGGACATCATAGAGTTTAACTATCAACTCTGATTAGGCAGTACACATTGTATTTTAAAATATCAAATCCATCTAATGGATTACCTTGGCCAAGGTTTTGCTATATTGAAATACAGTGATACATTCTTCTCCAACTCTTGAAGTGATCAATTCTATCTTGATCATACTCTGACTTCACAAGTACTTGACTGTGCCTAGAAGCCTTTCATTACTAAATTAGAAATTTAGTTAGTCTGGTACCAAAGTATAGTGAGTTGCTTGTAAGTCACTAAGGTGATCTTAGGTCTAAGGGACACTTATACCTATATCTCATCAGAGACATTCTCGATAGTAGAATGCTCTAGAGTTGGTCACGTTCAATGATAATGTACCCAAATATCTCACCTGTATGTCATACCAATGTCTCCATACTCCTTGGTTAAGAAGATAACCAACCTATATTGCATACAGTGACCTATTCTCGATAGATACTATCATCCTAATTAACAGCTAATCATTTGATCGTGAACAGATTTAAGGACTAATTGATAAATCTTCTCTTTATCAAAGCTAAATAGTCCTAAGAACTTCATCACAATAATGAAGTTCGCTAGAAGTTGAATACTTTGCGATGAAAAATATCAAAAATAAAATTTATTTATTAATGAATCAATTATAGATACAATGTAGCATAACCATCAGCAGACTGATGATTGGCTTTGGGATACATTTTTCAACAATCAAGAGATGGGAGAAAAAGTCATAATATAGGCTGATTGATGATCTTCAGAAGGCTAGGCCGAGATTCTATTTCAGATCGAACTTGAAATCATCAAGAGATTGAAGCCAAAGTCACAATATAGGCTGATTGAAGATCTTCAGAAGGCTAAGGTCGAGGTCCTATCTCAGGCCGAACTTGGAGTCATCAAGAGATGGTAGCCAAAGTCACAATATAGGCAGAATTGAAGGTCTTTAAAAGGCTAAGATTGAGGTCCTATTTTAGACCAAACTTGATGTTATCAAAAGGCTAAATTCCCCACTCTTGGCTCCATGTTGTCAACTTCCTCCCTACATGCCATGAGGGGATAATACCTGACATGATTTCTGAGAATATTCTAGTAGGCAAACAAAATATCTCTGACAACTCACTGCTCTCCCATGACTAACAACCCACCATTCATCCTAACAAACTCTGGACCCTTCTATAAAAGAAGAAAAAGAGGGATCCCAAGATACACAGACTCTTCTCTCCTAAATGCTCACCTTCTTTCTTCTATTGAATGAAAAACTGACTTGAGCATCAGAGGATTCCCGCTAGAGCCAACTGCAGTCAAAAACTTTTCTTATAGGTGCGGTCGCCTCCATCCCATCGCCACCGACTTGCCGCCATCAGACAACTCTAGCAAACCCGACCTCGAGATGGATTTCCACATCAATAGGGTCGATTAGCTCGATAATCATTAGAGGCCCAAAGGCCTAGTATTTATCGACTATTGGAATTATCATTCATAATATGATTACTTGGCTGTGTCTCTCTAAATGGTGGCTAGGTTGACTGACCAAAGTTGGGCATAATCATTCATTGGTTAGATGGACCAAGTATGATTATTTTAATGGTTGGACCTAGCCGGATCTTTTCAGTAGAGGCCAAAGTCTATTGATCAGGCTTCTGGGATAAAATTAATTTCTAAAAATTATTTAAAAAAATAATTGATTAAGAACCTATCCATAGATGCATATAGGTTGATCGACCAAAGTTAGACTTGTGTGCAGTTTATGCGGATTCTAGTATCTACTAAGAAATTAGGATAATTCCTCGAATTGGAGGTAAAGGCTATCAATTTAAATAAAATAGTGAGAGAATCTTTTAATTAAAGTTTAAATCTTTAGATTTAATAAATCATATACTAATTAGATTTTTGGTTTTCTTTTATATAGTTATGGCCAATACCCTGTCACTCTATTCATTGTTGAACAATGATAAGTTAATGAGATCTAACTTTGGTAGCTAGTATCGAAAGTTAAAAATTATCCTAGAGCATGAGTGAATTTTGTACATTCTGATAGATCTAGCACCTGAAGAGCTAGCTCCGAACGCACATGGGATAGTTCAAGACACTTACCAAAAGTGGCTCAATGATCGAACCATGGTTTGTTTTATCATGTTGGTAGCTATGAGTGATAAGTTTAGTTGCAGGTTCGAGAATGCTCAGCCAGAAGACATGCTTCAAATGTTGAATGAGTCTTTTGACACTCCCGATGATGTTGAGTGAAACAAGACTAGTTGTGCCATCTTTAATGTCCAAATGAGGGATGGCACATCAGTCACTGATCATGTATTGTACATGATCAAGATGATTGTGCTTGAGCAAGCTCAGCTTTCCCGTGCATGAGCAACTTTGGAAAGATTCTATTCTAAACTCCTTGCCCAAGTCCTTCCTTTCCTTCATTACTCATTTTAGAATAACAAAGCCTACAGTCAACTACTATGGTTTGTTAGGATTACTGCAGAACTTTGAGAAGGATTACCAACTCCACAAGAAGTTGGTGAATGTAGTAAAAGAATCTTCTTTTGGTGGTTGACCCTTTAAAAAAGCAAGGAAAAAGAAGAAGAAGAAGAAGAAGAAGAAGGTGCAAGAACATGTTAGAACATCTATGGAAACCCAAGCCCAATAAGAGTTAGATGGAGTACTTCTACTGTAAGAAGTAGGGGCACCTAAAGAGGAACTGTCATTAGTACATTGCCTCCATAGACCCGAACAGGCTGAAGAAGAAGCATTCTATTGTTCGGTAAGGTAATTATATGAAAATTCCTTGCAATTTCTTAATTTTTGATACTACTGACTGATTATTTGATATCGAAAGCCCTTATTATATTTGCAATTCATTGTAGGATTTATAGGTCAGTAGAAGGTTTGAAGAAGGTGAGAGATTCTTGAACATTGGAGATGGAAGACTAGTTCTAGTTCTAGCATTAGAAATCATAAAGCTTGTATTCAATTCTTATACTATTATTCTAAGTGAATGTCACTTTTGTCCTAGCTTTTTATTTGAACATCATTTATGTAGGCCTTTTGGCAAAAAATAATTATGAAGTTTTAATAAAGAAAAAAGTTTATAATGTCATTTTGAATGGTATTACCACTATTTTTACTAGATAATTGAACAATAGAATTTACTTTTTATCATAACCTATTAATATAATCTACTCTACTGGCAAACACTCTAGAATAGGTAATATGTCTAAACTCTATCTTTGGATTATAGGCTAGGTCACATTAACAAGAATAGAATAAATAATTTGACTCAGAAGGGAATCCTCGAAGTCAGTGATTCTGAATCACTTCCAACCTGTGAGTCCTATCTTCTTGAAAAAAATGACCAAGTCACCTTTTATTGGAAAAGATGAAAGAGCCAATGAGCTTCTAGGTCTAGTACATACTGATGTATATGGACCTATAAGTATAAGTGCTATCGATGAATATTTCTACTTTATTACTTTTACAAATGACCTATCTAGGTATGGGTATGTTTATTTGATGAAATGCAAGTCGGATTTATTTGAAATATTCAAGCGATTCCATAATCAGAGGGTGAATACCTTTCCAGCAAGTTTCTTACATATTGAGGAGAGAATGAGATTCTCTCCTAATGGACTCATCTATGGACACCATAACATAATGATGCATCTAAAAGAAGAAATTGGACTCTATTAGACATAGTCTGTTCGGACTCTATTAGACATAGTCTATTCCATGATGAGTTTTGCCTGTCTATCGATCTTTTTTTAAGGATATGCACTCGAATCGGCTTGGTACCTTTTTAATAGGGTTCTAAGTAAGTCTATAGCTAAAACCCCATATGAGATATGGATAAGACGTAAGCCTGTAAGCTCACATTTTATGATTTGGGGATGTCTGGCTTATGTCAAATGTTTAATGATAGATAAGCTTGGACTTAGGTCTGACAAGTATATTTTCATAGAATATTCAGAAAAAACCAAAAGGTATTATTTCTACTTTGCTGATGAACAAAAAGTATTTGTCAGTCTTAAAGTAATTTTTTTAGAAAAGAAGTTCCTTGGTGAAGGAATTATTGTCTCTAAGGTCAAACTTGAGGAAGTTCGATAGGTAGAAAAACTAACACAATTAGCTAAACCTAAACCAGATTTGATTAGATCAAATCTAACGCCCAATGTACCTACACACTTGAGGTGATCTAGTAGAGCACCACGTCAGTCGGATAGATACTATGATTTTTCATTCCAGAATGGTGGTCCTATCTAGCTCGATAAGAATGATGAGAATCCAATCACCTACAAGAATGCAATGTAGAGATTTGAATATGAGAAATGGCTTAAAGTCATAAAATCCAAAATATAGTCCATGAAGATCAATGATGTATAAACATTAGTTGATCCACCTGAAGGGGTTAAACAAAATGGATGTAAGTGGGTCTTCAAAAAAAAGAGGAGAGCAGATGGAATGGTGGAGACTTATGAAGCCCATTTGGTTGCTAAAGGGTATCGTCAACATTATGGTATAGACTATGATGAGATATTTTTTTCTATGACAATGCTCAAATTCATTTGGATCATGCTTGCAATAGCTATCCATTTGGACTATGAAATCTGGTAGGTGGATGTAAAGATAGCTTTTCTAAATGGAGAGTTAGACAAAGAGATGTATATGATACAACCAGAAGGGTTCATAATCACAGATGAGTCCAAGATGTGCAAGTTTTAGAGATCCATGATGCGTGCTAATCTATAGCTATGGCAAGTGCACCAGTTGATCAAGTAATAAAGTAAGTGAGTAGAGTATCATCCCTAGAGGATTGGAAAACAAGTACTGAAAATATTCTTTTCTAAACTTTATTTAGAAGATCAATTTATAAGATTTAAGAAAATAAAAAGAAATAAAGAAATAATTAAAAATTTGCAAGAAAATAGAGAATGTATAATTTTTAGGGTTTTAAACTCAAGAATAATAGGTTACTAAGGCAATTGATTCACCAACTCAATCAATATAATATTCAGATTATTATGTTAATTTTATTTCATGTGATGATGGAGTCTCCTAGATTATTCACTATCCTTTGATCCAGGCATAGCAAAACTATCAATATTTATTAACTGCCCTTTGGTCTAGATGTAATTTAAATAAATATTGATGCATAAAGTTTTGAAAAATCCTCTAATTAAAATATGCTACGTCCAAAGCGCACTAAAATTTCCGTGTGCATATGAATTCTAAATAATTCATAATATAAGGTATATAAATCAAAAAGCAATAACATAGATGTTCTTGGTCCGTATCATCTATGCTCATTAGATCAATTAGAAGATGGCCAGTAATATAAAAGCATTAAGATCAGATCTATATACTCCTCATGAATGAAATTTAAAATTTAAAATAAATCATACAGAATATTGTATCAAAAAGAGTGGCTACACCTAAGCCTTAGTAAAATAAAATTTAGTTCATGATAACAAGATCAAAAATATTAAATAAAATAAAAAATATGAAGAAATTAGACTATTTGTTTGCTGAAATTGATCATCCATTGTTCTTGATGTGGAGAATTTGATGAAGAAGAAGAGCAGCTTCATATACTGGTCGCTCGTCGAAAGAAGAACCCTGAAGAAAGAAAGAAGAAAAGAAAAGAAAAATAAAATTAAAGCACTCTTCCTCTCTCTTCTCTCAAACCCTATTTTTCTCCCTCAAACTCTCTAAAACCCTCCCTTAGCTCTCTCTCTATCTCTCTTCCTCTATTTTCAACTCTTTGTTATAGGTACCCAAAAACAATTCCGAAGCTCTCTATTTTTTTGTTCTCCACCTGTTCTCCTCAGCAACAACAGGCAGCAGGCCTTTAAATAGGCTAATTCGGGTGGTCTTAGATCAAAATTCCATTGAAATTGGATTTAAAACTCTCAAAACAACTCAAAAAGAGCCCTGCATCAATTTTCACCATTGGATGTCAATCAAACGGGCGAAAAATCACTCAAAAACCATTTTAAAAATCCAAATCAAGTCAGAATTTATTTGGACCATTAGATCTACCTTGAAGATCGAATCTGGGCTATCAGATCATGCCCAAAGAAGCTTTTGATTCTTAGTTTAAAAACCTGATTGCCTGGTCATCATCAAATCTTGATCGGCTGGAAGATCAGCCGTTCGTCAGTGCCTTGCTCTCCGTCGTCAGATGAGAAAGCAGCAAATAGCATCCATCGGATCTGATAAAATTTCCAAAATGCCCTCTATAGACCATGCGCGAGCTCGACGTTGTGTAGACCATCGCTTCCTTCAGCCAATTGGAACATGCTCACCCCCATGAAATCTTCGATATACCCCTCACTCGAGTTACTATAGCGGTCTATGGGCGGTGAAAAATCCTAACATCAGTGCGACATCAGCGGGGCATCAATGGGCGGTTGGTCTAGTTCTGAGTGCGGTCGGGCCAGGCTAGTTTGATGAGTCAGTTTGAACCAGACTAGCCAGCTTTTAAATATTATTTATTTATTTATTTTTATTTTCTTTGAAATTCAATTCTGGACTCTTTTGAAGTCCGTTTTACTTGAAACTTATTTAATCTAAACCAAAAAAATAAGATCTTCATATTGATGACCTTCTTTTCTACATAAGATTAATAAAAATATCAATTTATTAAAAATAAATAAATTTATTTTGTAATTTAATACTTTTATTAGTATATTTTTAATACTTATCACACCTCCCAACTTAGTTATTGCTAGTCCCTTAACAATACTTTATTTAATACAATATTTCAATAAGATTATCCATCACAAAGATAGAGCTAGGATTAAAGATATAAAAGTTTAGAAAATATCACTAACTAAGCATTGAACTTCAGAAGTAAATTTTGCGGTCAATACAATTTAAAATTTTCTTAGAGTATATCAAAGATCTACAACACTTGTATTCGTGAAAGCTAACTTAGCATTTTGATGTTAATTTAAAGGACAAAAGTATCATCTCTTATCACCTATTTTGATTAATTTTCTATACATTCTCAATTTTAAGCTCATGAATTAAGGTAGCTTTCGCACTGCCTCATTTTTTTTTTTAAAAAATCTATGCAGAGCATCCTGGCCTTCCCTCCATCATTTTACGTGAATCTTCACATTTGACCTAGGTGCAAAGACACAGTTACTAAGCTTTGGACAATCCACATATACTCTATCTTTTGCACTTTATTTTTAGGCAGGTAGCTCTTTCCTTAAATTCAAGTTTTTTTGATTAGAATGCATATTAATTATCAATTTTCAGTGATAATTAAATCCTTAGTTAGTCTTATAATCAATATCTACTTTGCCTTATTAGTGTGCATGTGCAATTAGAAGTGCTAATAGTCTTTAGATGACCTAAGTAGGTTGCTAAAAGTCTGACCAACTAATCTACTTCTTTAACTCATTATATTCATTAGCAGATACTTCTAATTTTTATCATTTTTTTAGTCTATCTTGCTCAAGATTTTCTTCTTGACACATGGTTTAAAAAGTTTTTTTTTTCAAAAATTTTTTCTACCCCACAACTTATTCTATATTGTCTCAATGGAGAAAGAAAAAATAAAGATAGAATAAAGAACAGGAAGGAATACATCTGATTTGATTCAGTCTGGTTCTTTGAAACTTTAAAATTTGGCTTGAGCTCTCATTGATTTTTCTTTATAAAATTGAAAACATACACCAAAGCAGTAAAAGAGCAACAACAAATTACTAAAAAATAAAAGAAAAAAAATGATCAAAACTAAAAAGAAAAGAAACAACCTATCTAGTAGTTCTGATTTATAATCTTCAGCTTGACTTTCTTAGAGTTCTGGGATGAATCAATCTGGTGCCACTTCAATCGAAATACTTTCATGTTTGGTTGAATCCTCTTTCAATTGGATATTGCTAGCTTTCATAGTCTCAAACCCATTTTCTACAGAATTCTCATATACTGAATTATCAATAATATCAATTAAAAAATAAGTTTGATTATCATCAGGATGTTTAGTATCTTTGAAAATATTAAAAGTAACTTGTTCATCTTAGACTCTAAGAATTAATTTTTCTTATTGAACATCTATTAAAGCTCCTTTGATAGCTAGAAAGGGTCTCCCTAAGATAAGGGGTACATCATAATCTTCTTCCATATCAAGAACAATAAAATCAACAGAAAAAATAAACTTATTTATCTTTACCAAGACATCCTCCATTATACCTTTTGGATATTTGATGGATCTGTCAACTAATTGAAGAGTAATAGTGGTAGACTTTGATTCTTCTTGACCTAGCTTCCTGAAAATAGGAAAAGGCATGAGATTAACGCTTGCTTCTAAATCACATAAAACTTTATCAAAACTGCAATCACCAATAATGCAAGGAATAGTTAAACTTTCTGAATCTTTTAGCTTCTGTGGTAATTTATTTTGAAGTATTGCTGAGCATTCTTCATTCAAATTTATTCTCTCATGCTCCTTTAGCTCTTTCTTATTTGTTAGAATTTCTTTGAGAAACTTGGCATACCTGGGCATTTGAGTGATAGCATCTACAAAAGAAATATTAATATATAAATTTTTTAAAATTTTGAAAAAATTAAAAAAAAATTTATCTGAATGCTGTATTTGTCTCTCTAGGAATGGTAGTGGCGGCACATAGGGCTTCACATTTGGATCAATAAACTTTCTATTGGAGACCATCCATCTGCTAGTTGTTTTGGTGACTGACAAATTTTAGTTGATGGTTCCTTGTTTGTAGTTGGCTCTTTAGTCTCTTTCTTTTGATGTGGCTCCTCTAATTTTTTACCACTTCTTAGGGTGATAGCATAGACTTGCTCCCTTGGATAGGTCTCCATGTTGCTAGGCAAGGATCCCTAAGGTCTCTCGAAGGTTATCTTAGCCATTTGACCTATTTGCATCTCCAAGTTTTGAATTACTGCTGCTTGGTCCTACCTAAGCTTGGCTTCCAAATTTTTTATAATTGCTTCTTGATTTTGCATGAATTTGGCCGTAAGTTCCTCCATGTTGGACTTCTTTTTAGGTACTTGGAACCCCAAGGGTGGCTGTTGTGCTGTATTTTGATTGCTTCATGAGAAATTTGGATGCTGCCTCCACCCTTGATTGTATGTGTTGGAGTAGGGATTATTTTATTATGGCCTGAAAAAATTATCAACATAATTAGTTGTATTAGTAGCTTTAGCAAAAGAATTACCTGTCTAGCAGTTGCTCATATCGTGTCCTCCTCCACAGAGGTCATAAGTGATGCTTTAAACATGCATAGCTATTCCCTTCAAGTTGTTGACTTTGGCTCTAAGGGCTATAATTTTAGCTAGTAAGGTTGCATGCAATCTACTCCCTGCACACCTACTGGTTTTCTTGATATCATGCATTCTATTTGCCACTGATAGCTATTTGATGCCATCTCATCGATCAGATCAAAGGCTTCTTCCTCCATTTTCTGATTAATGGTTCCTCCTACTACTGCATCAATCATAAAATGATTTGTAGGAGATTAACCATTATAGAAAGTTTGTACCTAAAGCCATACCAGTAGTTGATGATGTGGACATCTCCTCAATAGTTTCTTAAATCACTCCCAAGCCTCATATAGTGTCTCCATGTCCATCTGCACAAAAGAAGTGATATCATTGTGCATCTTGGTAGTTCTGAAAGGTGGAAAGTATTTGGCTAAGAATTTTTGAGCTAGGGCATCCCAAGTTGTGATAGATCCTATAGAAAGAGAATGAAGCCAACCTTTAGCTTTGTCTTGTAAAGAGAAAGAAAATAATCTTAATCTAATAGCATCATTCGACACCCCATTAATTTTAAAAGTATCACAAAATTCAAGAAAGTGAGAAATGTGGACATTCGGATCATCATGCTCGTGTCCACTGAATTGGATAGTTGATTGAATCATCTGGATCATCGTCAGTTTTATTCTGAAGTTGTTTGTTCGCACAGGCGGTCTCCAAATGCTTGAAGCTGCATCGGCTATAAATGGTGTGATGTAATCATTTAATGGATGATGTGCCACTTGAATAGCTTCTTGTCGTACCTCGATTACCATATCCAATCCCAAATTGACGTTGTTAGGATCTTCAGCTATCATGTTCCTTTCTTGTTACAGTCTTCTGATGGTTCTTTCAATTTTTGGATCTAAAGATAGTAAGTTACTATGTTCAGTACATATCATGTACTGAACAAATCTAAAAATAAAGTAAGAATAAAAATTAAAAATAAAATTCTAAAGTAAAGCTAGGATCAAAATTTTAATATTATTTTAGATACAATCCCCAACAACGGTGCCAAAAAACTTGATGCATGCTAATCTACAACTATGGCAAGTGTACCAATTGATCAAGTGATAAAGTAAGTGAGTAGAGTATCGTCCCTAGAGGATTGAAAAATAAGTACTGAAAATATTTTTTCCTAAACTTTATTTAGAAGATCGATTTATAAGATTTAAGAAAATAAAAAAAATAAAAAAATAAATAAAAATTTATAAGAAAATATAGAATGTATAATTTTTAGGATTTTAAACTCAAGAATAATAGGTTACTAAGACAATTGGTTCACCAACTTAATCAATACAATATTTAGATAATTAGGTTAATTTTATTTCATATGACGAAGGAGTCTCCTAGATTATTCACTATCCTTTGATTCAAGCATAGCAAAATTAGCAATATTTATTAACTACCCTTTGGTCCAGGTGTAATTTAAATAAATAACGATGCATTATGTTTTGTGAAACCCTCTAATTAAAATACATTGTATCCAAAGCGCACTAAAATTCCCACATGCATATGAATTCTAAATCAATTCATAATACAAGGTATATAAATCAAGAAGCAATAAGATAGACGTACTTGGTCCGTATCATCTATGTTCATTAGATCAATTAGAAGATGATCAGTAATATAAAAGTATTAAGATCAGATCTATATACTCCTCATGAATAAAATTTAAAATTAAAAATAAATCATACTGAATATTGTATCAAAAAGAGTGGCTACACCTTAACCTTAGTAAAATAAAATTTAGTTCATAGTAATAAGATTAGAAATATCAAATAAAATAAAAAATATGAAAAAATTAGACTGTATGTTTGCTGAAATTGATCGTCCATTGCTCTTGGTGTGGAAAACTCGATGAAGAAGAAGAGCAGCTTCGTATACTGGTCGCTCGTCGAAAGAAGAACCATGAAGAAAAAAAGAAGAAAAGAAAAGAAAAATAAAATTAAAGCACTCTTCCTCTCTCTTCTCTCAAACCCTATTTTTCTCCCTCAAACTCTCTAAAACCCTCCCTTAGCTCTCTCTCTCTTCCTCTATTTTCAACTCTTTATTATAGGTTCCTTAAAACTATTCCCAAGCTCTCTGTTGTTTTGTTCTCTGCTTGTTCTCCTCAGCAACAGTAGGCAGCAGGCCTTTAAATAAGCTAATCTGGATGGTCTTAGATCGAAATCCCATTGAAATTAGGTTTGAAACTCTCAAAATAACTCAAAAAGAGCCTTGGATCAATTTTGACTGTTGGATGTCAATCAAACAGACCAAAAATCACTCAAAAACTATTTTAAAAACCCAAATCAAGTCAAAATTTATTTGGACCATTAGATCAGCCTTGAAGATTGAATCTAGGCTGTCAGATTGCACCCAAAGAAGCCTCTAATTTTTAGTTTAAAAACTGGATCACCTGGCCACCGTCGGATCTTGATCGGTTGGAAGATCAGCCGTCTGTCAGTGCCTTGTTCTCTCCCATTGAATGAGATAGAAGCAAACAGCATCCATCGGATCTGACAAAATTCCCAGAATGCCCTCTGTAGACCTTGCACGAGCCCGACGTTGTGTAGACTGCCACTTCAGCCAATTGAAATGTGCTCGCCCCCATGAAATCCCTGATATACCCCTCGATCGGGTTACTGTAGCGATCTATGAGCCGCAAAAAATCTTGACATCAATGCAACGTCAACGAGGTGTCAGCGGGTGGTCGGTCTAGTTCTGAGTGCGGTCAAGCCAAGCAAATTTGATGAATCGATTTGAACCAAACCGACCGACATTTAAATATTATTTATTTATTTATTTTTATGTTCTTTGAAATTCAATTTCGAGCTCGTTTGAGGTCCATTTTGCTTGAAACTTGTTTCATCTGAGCCAAAAAAATAAGATCTTCATATTAGTAGCCTTCTTTCCTACATAAAATTAATAAAAATATTAATTTCTTATAAATAAATAAATTTATTTTATAATTTAATACTTTTATTAGTGTATTTTTAATACTTATCAATTCATGTATGGATTGTAGCAAGCATCTCAGAGTTAGAACATGAATTTTGATAAGAGGATCAAAACGTATGGCTTTGTTAAGAGCGAAAAAGAGTCCTACATATACAAGTGGGCAAATAGTTTAGTGTCGGTATTTCTTGTATTGTATGTGGATGATATTCTCTTAATTAGGAAAGACATCCCTGCATTACAAGAAATAAAGATTTGGCTATCATCTTAGTTCTCCAAGGACTTAGGAGAAGCATCTAGCATCCTAGGAATGAAGATCTATAGGGATAGATCTAAGAGGATGCTTGGGTTGTCCTAGTTTACGTACATAGATACTATGCTGAAGTGGTTCAGCATGAAAAATTTTAAGAAAGGCTATTTTTGATAGGCCATAGAATTTCTCTCTTAAAGAGGAATTGTCCGACAAAACCTCAAGAGAAAGAGCATATGAGTAAAATACCATATGCCTCGATAGTGGATTCTATCATATACGCCATGACATGTATAAGACCAGATGTGCCATACTCACTAGGAGTAGTGAGTAGATAGCAATCTAATCCAAAGAAGAACCACTAAAAGGTTATAAAAATCATCCTTAAGTATTTAGAAAATACTAAGGACTAGTGGTTAGTTTATGGTGAGTCATATTTGAAAATTATTAGGTTTATAGACTCTAGTTTTTAATTTGACAATGATAAAAGCAAAAGTATGCTGGATTATGTATTTATCCTTAATGAAGGAGCCATCTGCTAGAAAAGTTTTAAGTACCAAACTGTGGCCAACTCAGTTTGCGAGGCAAAGTATATTGTAGCATCCGATGCTACTGATAAGTGGTAAAAATATACTAATAATAGTATTAAATTATAAAATAAATTAATTTATTTCTTTAGAAATTGATATTTTTATTAATCTTCTGTAGGAAAGAAGGCTACTAATGTGAAGATCTTATTTTTTTGGTTCAGATTAAATAAATTTCAGGCAAAATGAACTTCAAATGAGCCTGAAATTGAATTTCAAGAAAAAAAAAAACCAGTTCAATTTAAACCTGTTTAGAAAATTGGCTCAGCAGATCGTTCAACTCAACCGCATCAGTAGATCGACCCATCGATGTAGCGCTGACATCAGCATTTTTTACGGTGCACGGTGGACCGACTTGAGGGCATTTCAAGAATTTTATATGAAAAAGTGTGCTCCGATTGGCTGAAGAACGTGGTGGTCCACATAACATCGAGCTCGCGCATGGTCTACAGAGGGCAATTTAGAAATTTTGTCTGATCCAATGGGTGCCTTCCACTGAAACTTGATCGGACGGTCGAAAAGAAAGCATTGATGAACGGCATCCATAGCTTTTGGTCCAGATCCAATGACTGAGATTCATCCCAACGTTAAACTAAAGATCAGAAGCCTTCTTTATGCATGATCAGACGGCCTAGATTCAATCCAATGGTTGATCCAATGGTTGGCATTAAATCTGATTTGATCTAGGATGTTTTAAAGGGTTTTTAAGTAGTTTTTGGACCGTTTAATCAACATCTAACGGTCAGAATCATTCAGAATCCTAATTTGAGGTGTTTTGAGAGATTTAAACCTAATTCCTAAATGATTTTGGTGGAAAATCAATCTCTTAGCCTATAAAACCTGATGTTGTCGTAGAGAAAAAAAAAGAGAGAGAGAAGTAAGAAAAAAAAAAGAAGAAGTCAGAGAGAAAAAGGGAGAGAGTCAGAGAAATAAAAAAAAAAGAGAGAAAAAGAGGAGAGAGGTAGAAGGAGAAGAGAGTTAAAAGAGAAAAAAAAAGATTTTTCTTCAACAATCAAGATATTGATCAAGGAGCCACTTCTTCTTTACCAAGTTCTCCACACCGAGAGCAACGGATAATCAATTTCAGTAATCAAACAGTCTAATTTTTTTATGCATTTTATTTTATTTACTATTTTTGAATTTGTTATCATAAACTAAATTTTCTTTTACTAAGGCTAAGGTGTAGCCACTCTTTTGATGCAATATTCAGTGTGATTTATATTTAAATTTTAAATTTTATACATGAGGAGTATATAAATTTGATCTTAATGCTTTTAGATTACTGGCCATCTTCTAATTGATCTGATGAACATAGATGTTACGGACCAAGTACATCTATGTTATTGCTTCTTGATTATATACCTTGTATTATGAATCAAATTAGAATTCATATACATGTGGGAATTTTAGTGCACTTTGGACGCAGCATATTTTAAATAGAAGGTTTCACAAAACTCAATGCATTAATATTTATTTAAATTACACCTGAAGAAAAGGATAATTAATAAATATTGATAGTTTTGCTATGCCTGGACCAAAGGGTAGTAAATAAATTAGGAGACTCTACCGTCACATGAAATAAAATTAATCTAATAATCTGAATATTGTATTGACTAAGTTGGTGAATCGATTGCCTTAGTAAATCATTGCTCTTAAGTTTAAAACCCTAATAATTACACTCTCTCTATTTTCTTAAAATTTTTAGTTATTTCTTTATTTTATTCTTTAATTTCTTATTCTCATAAATTGGTCTTCTAAATTAAGCATAGGAAAGAGCTTTTTAGTACTTGTTTTGCAATCCTCTAGGGATGATACTCTACTTATTCATTTTATTACTTGATCGACTGGTGCACTTGCCATAGTTATAGATTAGCACACATCAAGTTTTTGGCACCGTTGTCAGGGATTGTGTCTAAAATAATATTAAAATTTTGATCCTAGCTTTACTTTAGAAATTTATTTTTAATTTTTATTATTATTTATTTAAAAAAAATTATTCAGTGCATGACACGTACTGGACATAGTAACTTACTACCTTTAGATCCAAAAATTGAAAGGACCATTAGAAGACTACAACACGAAAGAAACATGGTTGCTGAAGATCCTAACAACATCAATCTAGGATTGGATATGACGACTGAAGGATAGTATGAAGCTATTCGACCAGTACATCATTCATTAAATGATTACATCACACTATCTATAGCCGATGCAGCTTCGAGCATCAGGAGACCGCCTGTACGAGCAAACAACTTCAAAATAAAATCGGTGATGATCCAAATGATTCAATCAACTGTCCAATTCAGTGGACACATGCATGATGATCCAAATGCCCATATTTCTAATTTTTTTGAACTTTGCAATACTTTTAAAATTAATGGGGTGTCGGATGATGCTATTAGATTAAGGTTATTTCCTTTCTCTTTATGGGACAAAGCTAAGAGTTGGCTTCATTCTCTTCCTGCAGGTTCTATCACAACTTGGAATGTCCTAGTCCAAAAATTCTTAGTCAAGTACTTTCCACCTTTCAAGACTGCCAAGATGCGCAACGATATCACTTCTTTTATGCAGATGGACATGGAGACACTATATAAGGCTTGGGAGCATTTCAAGGAACTGCTGAGAAGATGTCCACATCATCAACTACCGTATGGCTTCAGGTACAAACTTTCTATAATGTTTTATCTCCTACTAATCATTCTATGATTGATGCAGCAGCAGGAGGAACCATTAATTGAAAAATGGAGGAAGAAGCCTTCGATCTGATCGATGAGATGGCATCAAATAGCTATCAATGGCAGACAGAATGCATGATGCCAAAAAGACTAGCAGCTGTGCAGGGAGTAGATTGCGTGCCAACCTTATTAGCTGAAATTGCAGCCCTTAGAGTCGAAGTCAACAACTTAAAGGGAACAGCTATGCATGTTCAGAGCATTACTTATGACCTATGTGGAGGAGGACACGATACGAGCAATTGCCAGATAGGTAATCCTTTTGCTAAAATAACTGATACAGCTAATTATATTGATAATTTTTTCAGGCCGCAATAAAACAATCCCTACTCCAACACATACAATCAAGGGTGGAGGCAGCACCCAAATTTCTCGTGGAGCAATCAAAATGCAGCACAACAGCCACCCCCGAGATTCCAAGTATCTGAAAAGAAGTCCAACATGGAAGAGCTGATGGTCAAATTTATGCAAAACCAAGAAGCAACTATAAAAAATTTGGAAGCCAAACTTAGGCAGGACCAAACAGCAGCAATTCAAAACTTGGAGATGCAAATAGGTCAAATGGCTAAAATAATCTTCGAGAGACCTCAGGGATCCTTGCCCAGCAACACGGAGACCAATCCAAGGGAGCAAGTCAATGCTATCACCCTAAGAAGTGGTACAAAGCTGGAGGAGCCACATCAAAAAAAAGAGACTGAAGAGCCAACTACAAATAAGGAACCATCAACTAAAATTCGTCAGTCACCAAAACAACCAGCAGATGGATGGTCTCCAGGTATACGATTTGCTGATCCAAATGTGAAGCCCTACGTGCCACCACTACCATTCCTAGAGAGACAAATACAGCATCCAGATAAAAAATTTTCTAACTTTTTCAAAATTTTAAAGAATTTACATATTAATATTCCTTTTGTAGATGCTATTACTCAAATGCCCAGGTATGCCAAGTTTCTCAAAGAAATTCTAACAAATAAGAAAAAGCTGAAGGAGCATGAGAGAATAAATTTGAATGAAGAATGCTCAGCAATACTTCAAAATAAATTACCACAGAAGCTAAAAGATCCAGGAAGTTTTACTATCCCTTGCATTATTGGTGATTGTAGTTTTGATAAAGTTTTATGTGATTTAGGAGCAAGTATTAATCTCATGCCTTTTTCTATTTTCAGAAAGCTGGGTCTAGGAGAACCAAAGCCTACCACTATTACTCTTCAATTAGCCGACAGATCCATTAAATATCCAAGAGGTATAGTGGAGGATGTCTTGGTAAAGGTAAACAAGTTTATTTTCCCTATTGATTTTATTATTCTTGATATGGAAGAAGATTATGATGTACCCCTTATTTTAGGGAGACCCTTTTTAGCTACTGGAGGAGCTTTAATAGATGTTCAACAAGAAAAATTAATTCTTAGAGTCCAAGATGAACAAGTTACTTTTAATGTTTTCAAAGATACTAAACATACTGATGATAATCAAACTTGTTTTCTAATTGATATTATTGACAATCCATTATATGAGAATTCTGTAGAAAATAGGTTTGAGACTATAAAAGCGAGCAATGTCAAATTGAAAGAGGACTCGATCAAACATGAAAGTATTTCCAATTGAAGTGGCACCGGATTGATCCACTTTAGAACTTCAAAGAAAGTCAAGCTGAAGACTATAAATCAGAACTACTAGATAGGTTCTTTTTTTCTTTTCTTTTTAGTTTTGATCATTTTTTTTTTCTTTTATTTTTTAGTAATTTATGGTTGCTCTTTTACTGCTTTGGTGTGTATTTTCAATTTTGCAGAAAAATCAATGAGAGCTCAAGCAAAATTTCAAAGCTCCAAAGAATCCAGACTGAACCAAATCAGGTGTATTCCTTCCTATCCTTTATTGCACCCTTTATTTTTCTTTCTCCTTTAAGATAATGTAGAATAATAAAAAAAAAATTATGTCAAGAAGAAAATCTTGAGCAAGATAGACTGGATAAGTGATAAAAGATAGAATTATTTGCTAATGAATGTAATGAGTTAAAGAAGTAGATTATTTGGTCAATTTTTAGCAGCCTACTTAGGTCATTAAAAGACTATTAGCACTTTAATTATTGCACATGCACACCAACAAGGCAAAGTAGGTATTGATTATAAGGCCAACTGAGGATTCAATTATCACTAAAAATTGATAATTAATATACATTCTAATCAAAGAAACTTGAATTTAAGGAAAGAGCTACCTGCCTAAAAATAAAGTGCAAAAGACAGAGTATATGTGGATTGCCCAAAGCCTAGTAACTGAGTCTCTGCACCTAGGTCAAGTGTGAAAATTCACATAAAATGGTGAAGGGAAGGGTCCAGGATGCTCAGCACAAAAAAAAAAAAAAAAAAAAGGGCAGTGTGAAAGCTACCTTAATTCATGAGTATAAAATTGAGAATGTATAGAAAATTGACCAAAATAGGTGATAAGAGAGGATACTTTTGTTCTTTTAATTTAACACTAAAATGCTAAAAGTTAGTCATCACGAACACAAGTGCTATAGATCTTTGATGTACTCTAAGAAAGTTTTTAATTATATTGACTGAAAAATTTGCTTCTGAAGCTCAATGCTTAGTTAGCAGTATTTTCTAAACTTTTTGATCTTTAGTCCTAGATTTTATCTTTATGATGGATAATCATATTGAAATATGGTATTAAATAAAACATTGCTAAGGGACTAGCAATGACTAAGTTAGGAGGTGTGATACATGGTAAAAATATACTAATAAAAGTATTAAATTATAAAATAAATTAATCTATTTCTTTAAAAATTGATACTTTTATTAATCTTATGTAAGAAAGAAGGCTACCAATGTGAAGATCTTATTTTTCTGATTCAAATGAAATAAATTTTAGGCAAAATGGACTTTAAATAAGCCCAAAATTGAATTTCAAAAAAATATCTATTCGATTCAAACCGGTTCAGAAAATTGGCTTAGCAGACCATCCAACTCGACCGCATTAGCAGACCAACCCGTCGATGCAGCACTAACATCAGGATGATGTCAGCATTTTTTACGGTGCATGGTGGACCAACTTGAGGGTATTTCGAGAATTTTACATGAAAAAGCGCACTCCGATTGGTTGAAGAATGCGGCGGTCCATGCAACACCAGGCTCGCGCATGGTCTACAGAGGGCAATTTGAGAATTTTGTCTGATCCAACGGATGCCTTTCACTGAAACTTGATCGGATCATCGAAAAGAAAGCACTGATGAACGGCATTTGCAGCTCCCGATCGAGATCCAACGGCTGAGATTCATCCTGACGTTAAACTAAAGATCAGAAGCCTTCTTTGTGCATGATCGGATGGCTCAGATTCAATCCAATGGTTGATCCAATGGCTGGCATGAAATTCGACTTGATCTAGGATGTTTTAAAAGATTTTTAAGTGGTTTTTAGACCGTTTGATCAACATCTAACGATCAGAATCATCCAGAATCTTAATTTGAGGTGTTTTGAGAGTTTTAAACCTAATTCCTAAAAGATTTTGGTGAGAAATCAATCTCTTAGCCTATAAAACCAGATGTTGCCATAGAGGAAGAAAAAAAGAGAGAGAAGTAAGAAAAAAAAAGAAGTCAGAGAGAAAAAGGGAGAGAGTCAGAGAAATAAAAAAAAAAGAGAGAAAGAGAGGAGAGAGGTAGAAAGAGAAGAGAGTCAGAAGAAAAAAGAAAAGAATTTTTCTTCGATAATCAAGACATCGATCAAGGAGCCTCTTCTTCTTCACCAAGTTCTCCACACCGAGAGCAATGGATAATCAATTTCAGCAATCAAATAGTCTAATTTCTTTATTCTTTTTATTTTATTTATTATTTTTGAATTTGTTATCATGAACTAAATTTTTTTTTACTAAGGCTAAGATGTAGCCACTCTTTTGATGTAATATTCAGTGTGATTTATTTTTAAATTTTAAATTTTATTTATGAGGAGTATATAAATCTGATCTTAATGCTTTTAGATTACTAGCCATCTTCTAATTGATCTGATGAACATAGATGTTACGGACCAACTACATCTATGTTATTGCTTCTTGACTATATACCTTGTATTATGAATCAAATTAGAATTCATATGCATGCAAGAATTTTAGTGCGCTTTGGACGCAGCGTATTTTAATTAGAGGGTTTCACAAAACTTAATGCATTAATATTTATTTAAATTACACCTAAAAAAAGGATAATTAATAAATATTGATAGTTTTGCTATGCCTGGACCAAAGGGTAGTGAATAAATTAGGAGACTCCACCATCACATGAAATAAAATTAATCTAATAATCTGAATATTGTATTGACTAAGTTGGTGAACTGATTGCCTTAGTAAACCATTGCTCTTAAGTTTAAAACTCTAATAATTACACTCTCTCTATTTTCTTAAAATTTTTAATTATTTCTTTATTTTGTTCTTTAATTTTTTATTCTCATAAATCGGTCTTCTAAATAAAGCTTAGGAAAGAGCTTTTCAGTACTTATTTTTTAATCCTCTAGGGATGATACTCTACTCATTCACTTTATTACTTGATCAACTAGTGCAGTTGCCATAGCTATAGATTAGCATGCATCAGCTACCAAAAAAGCTATGTGGTTAAAAAAATTCATTACCGAGCTCGGAGTGGCATCATCCCTTGATGGTCCAATCTTGCTATACTGCAACAGCACTAGAGCCATTTCTTAGGTGAAGAAATTAAAAACACATCTGTGGACAAAACATATACTGCACCGCTACCATCTTTTCCAAGATATCATTGATTTAGATGATGTCGACCTTCCGAAGATCGATAGATAGGAGAACCTGAAAAACCCATTCACTAAAGCCCTTACAATAAAGGAGTTTGATAATCACAAATCGAAGATGGGTATAAGTTTTAAAAAATGTGTCCGAAAGCTAATCATCAATCTATTGATGGTTGTGCTATTTTATAAATATAAATAATTTATTAATAAATAAAATATTTATTTTGACATTTTCATTATAAGTCTTGTTGCCCAGCTAGACAACCCAGGAGGGGGAGGGGTGAATTGGGTTTTCAAAATCTTAAAAAAGATATGTGCAGTGAAAATATTTGAAGCCTATGTGAATTGAATATAAGAGCAAAGAAATGTAAGAAGTAATAGTGCACATACACACAAACAAGAGAAATTTATAGTGGTTCCGTGTGCTTTCAATACCTACGTCCACTCTCCAAGCAAGACTCTTAAAAATTTTACTATAATCCTGCAAGATTATAGTCGGATAGTTTTTCTAGGCTCACTATCCTAAAACCTAGTTGGTTTTTTTCTAGGTTCACCTACCACAATCCTTACAATAATTAGATAAATCAATCCAAAATAATTAATGGAGAGAAAAATTTCAAAATCCAAGTTTTAGCCCCTGTTGAAATCAAGTACATGAAATGAAATAAGAAAGATTTATAACACACAATGCTCTTTTAAATGAGCTGAATCATTGTCATTCTAGTTTGTTGAATGCTTCTTGAATGCTTGGAGTTAATGCACTTCAATACTTGAGAGAGCTTTGAGTGAAAGGATTGCTCATGGAAAATAAGGCATTCATTATTTTTCTCTCATTTTTCTTGGATTTCTTTTCTTTGAAAAATACATCTTCTTCCTTTTATATTTGGAGTATTTTTTCTCATCTCGATATGATTGGAGTCTAGAAAAAGTAAAATTCGATCGTTGGAGAGTAGCAACTAGCTGTTGGAAGCAAGAAAATTCGATCTGGAATGCTCCATCAAAAAATTATCACTGTGTCTTGAGACCTCTCGGTTTGTCTCGAGATGTCTCGCTACATTTCAAGACCTCTTGGTTTGATCAAGAGACCAGTCACTCAAAAAATAGCTTTCTGAAAAAATGATTTGTTTGAAATCGAGAGCTCTCAGTTTTGAACGAGAGCTCTTGTTGGAATCATGAGACTTCTTGAGAATCCTGCGAGACCTCTCACTCTTAGAGAGCAGAAGCTGTATTTCTATCTTCTGAGATCGAGAGCTCTCGAAATTAACTCAAGACCTCCCGAAACTATGCCAGAAGCTTATTTGGGCATGCCAGACCTTATGAGAGCTCTCAAAAAAATTTTGAGACCTCTCAAAAATTGCTCTAAGGCTATTTTAAGGAAATTTTTGCTACCAATCAAGAGGATTTGATTTTCATTTGAATTGGACTTCATGGCATTCTCATTTTGGTCAAAGAGCTTTTTCTCTTCTGACATTTAAAGACTTGAAATAAAATATATTAGTAATTGTTTGCTTTAATGTTTGGTCATCATCAAAATGACTTAGGAGGTCAACAATCTTCCTCTTTTTGATGATGACAAAACATTAAGCAATTCATAAAAAGAGTGCAATGGATATATGTACCATGTATCAATGAATGAAAGAATATGACATGCTTAATTTTAAGAGTGCTAAAATTTCCAATGATATACATAATGTATTAACAATGCTCCCCCTTAATGTGTGCTCTTTTGATTTGTATGAGATTAATTAGTGTTGCTTAATAAAAATTTTATTATGAGGTTAAGGAATTCATTCTTGTATATATTTTCTCCCAAATTCATTCTTTTATTTATTTTCTCCCCCTTATACCTTTTTTCTTTTATTTTCTCTTCCATTTTGTCAGCATCAAAATCACATAATTAAGATGTAAGAGAGTAAAAAAAATAATTATGACAAGAAGACAAGAACATAATTAAGAAAATTTGATTGCATTTTAGAAAGATGTAATTACAATTACAAAATTGTACATTGGTTTACAAAAAGGAGATCTATACCAATATATACCAAAGGTACACCGAGCAACAAACCAAAAACAAGTAGAAAGAGCTAGACCTATTCCTCATTAGAGAGAAATTCTATGATTGATTTAGAGGAGGATCTAGGTCTAGAGGATGGTAAGTGTGGTATGGGTCGAGGAGATGGTGAGGGTTGAGAAGTGGATGAAGTCTGAGATCCAAGGCTGCCAATCCAATCCGTAAACTACCATAATGATTTGATGAGGACTTCAGTAGTGGTGCATTGGGTGATGATGTTCTCTTCTAGTCTCCTTGCAATTCTGGCAGTCTCGAATAATAGAACTTCAATATGAGTTGACGACCCATGTTGTTCCTTCTCTAAAATTTCAAGCCTTTGTGATAATCCACTAAGTTGCTGGCTAAGCCTTTCAGTCTGTCCCTTAGAAGATATTCTTTGTTCCTCAATACTCACTAATAGTTGATGCTTTACACTAAAGAAAATATCAATGAATCTTTTAGACACCTTTTGAACTACTTGCTCTACCATCCTTTCAATTAAACTTTCTTGATCAAAATCAGAGGGAGGTGTAGGAAATTCACTTGGAGGCCCTTGGAGAGTATGCGAAGACCCTGATGTGGTGAATTAAGGTCTAGCTGCAGAGGATGATGGTGGAGGAGGTGGAAACCTATGCTCCTCAAGCTCATTCCTAGTAGCAACTTCTTCATCTATCCTCACCCATCTATCTTCTTTTTTCATAAATTTCATTCGGTTCAAAGTTCCCTCATTTATATAGTCGGCATGCACCAAATCCTTGAAGTCTTCATCTTCTAGATTAACATGAAAATTCTTGAAGATCAGGGTGAAAATTTGTTAGATATATGTGCCCTAGAAGCCAGAATTGGCTGATACTTGTAATACACTTCTAGGGGCAAAATTATAATTTTGACTATTATCAATAAAATGGATTATTTTTAATCACATATGTGTATTTAGTGTCTGTGATACATCCTTTAAGTTAATGGTAATGATAATTAATATTTTCAAGAGTTGAAAATTTAAGACATGAATAATCATTATTAACTCAGCTCCCGACCATAGGATCATCATGAGGATGGTGATTGATCTGGAAGGTTGGTATACAATCACTTCTCTTTAGTAGATGAGTCTTGAGTCTATGCTGTGGAGTCACCAGAGTGAGAGTATCGGTACTCGTTAGAGAATGAGAGCACTGAGCGTGACCACCTTCAGTAGTCATTAGGAAGTCTACCTTCTCGTCAATGACTGACTCGATGCTACAGTAGTGTGTTTGGTTCTTTGACGAGGTGCATCGTAGTCATTGAGGGTGTTTTTGTTAGATATATGTGCCTTAGAAGCCAGAATTGGCTGACACTTGTAATACACTTCTAGGCGCAAAATTATAATTTTGACTAAATGCAATAAATGGGTTATTTTCTATCACATATGTATATTTAGTGTCTGTGATACATCCTTTGAGTTAATGGTAATGATAATTCATATTTTCAAGAGTTAAAAATTTAAGACAAGAATATTCATTGTTAACTCATAAAATTGCTCCCGACCATAGGATCATCACGAGGATGGTGATTGATCCGGAAGGTTGGTGTACAATCGCTTCTCTTTAGTAGATGAGTCTTGAGTCTACGGTGTGGAGACACCGGAGCGAGAGTACAGGTACTCGTTAGAGAACGAGGGCACTGAGCGTGACCACCTCGAGTAGTCATTAGGAAGTCTACCTTCTCGTCAATGACTGACTCGATGCTGCAGTAGTGTGTCTGGTTCTTTGACCTGAGATGCATCGGCAGTTCACCTTGAGGGTGTTATAGTTTGACTACACCATTACTCGGTCTCCTAGCCATATGGAACCCTGAGGTGTATGTTGGCTATAGCATGTTCATTGTAGGAACTGGATTGCATCAAGATGGAATCTATCTACCTCGGTGGTAGAGGAGCAGCCCTATGATGAATCATGAGAATCAAGTCCAGAAGCCCATGGCCATGGCAGAGTGAAATAATAGAAAGAGTTTCTATTTAGATTTTCACATTGGACTCGAATCGAATGATTACATCATATGACAGAGACTAGGGTTTGACGAGTTCACCTTAACCCTAATCTGATCGGGGCTCAAGATAGAAGAACTTAATCACACAGGTAGCTGCACCAAGAGGTTCGCATTCAGCTCTGATGGGTTGCCACCATATACTGCTAGGTGTCACTGGTGGATTTTGGGAGCAATTAGAATGATTTAGATGATCGATCATTCTAGCTGTTCGAATCAGAAGAGTTCTGATCCATCGAAAGGAGTTTCGATGATGTCGATGATAGAGATCATGACATATCCCATTACCATACAGAACTGAACCTAACTGGGTCACACAAACAAGGGTTTGAATCTGGTGATCATCAATTGAACTGATCTAGTTCAATTGATCTGAATGAGATTCAATTAGGTTCAAGAAAATCGTGCTAGCACTCGATTTAACCTAACGTTCTTCTTTTGCTATCATAAATAAGTTGTCCTGACTGAGCCAAAGGAGTTTGTGCTCAATCAGAGGCCTTCATATGGTCTGACTGGAGGTTGTCCAAGTCAGAAAAGGTTGTCTTATTTTGTAAGACATTACCTGCCATTTTTGGTCACCTGCCATTTCTTGTTCTTTGACTTTGGTCAAAAGTCTACCTTTGACTGGTCAAACGTTGACCATTGACACTTTGACTTTTGACCACATGTCATGCACCTATTGGAGAGCTGGTGGGGGCCTGTCCCCCTGCCAGAACCTGGCAAGGAGAAGGGCGCACGCCACCCTAGGCGTGTGCCCAAGTTGGAGGCGCCTAGGAGTCCTTGTTGGACAAGGACTCCATCTCCTTTTTGGATTCCAATTAGAGTTCTTCTAAGAACCAACTTTGACTGGTCTTAGGCACCCTCTAAGGAGGAATCCAGGGGACTCTATTCCCACCAATCAGATTTAGATCTGATTTCACAAAGGGTTGTGATTGGTTGGGAAGAAGAGGAGTTGGATCACAGCTTAGTCTATAAATAAGACCCTGCGCCCAACTCAGATTAGAATATGATGAATCATAGTTTTCCCACGCCCCAAGGCTGCCTCTCCCCTCCTCCATGCCAAACCACCTTCTTCTCCCTTGCTCTCCACGTCCAAAAGGAGTTTTGGACTTTGGTTGGTGCGATTCAGATCAAAGAAAGGCGATCAAAAGCTAAGAAGGCTGCGCTGCTGCAAAGGACGACTGCTCATCTTCAAAAGAGTTTTGAAGATCCTCCAGATCAGATCCAGATCTAATTTTTGGAGGCATGATAGAGAAGAAGAGGATCTCCAGATCCAACCCGAGTGGATACCGGTAGAGGCCAGGCGCTTGCGTGGCTAAGATCCAGAACCTTCCGCTGCAAACAGGATCATCAACAGGGTAATAGGATTACCCAGATCAGGTAAATTAAATTTGATTTAATTTATCTTTTTTTTTATTTTATTAAAATAATAAGAATCAGATCTGAAACATATCAAGATCTGATTGGATCAAGAGAAAAAATTTTTGAAATATATCTCTTGATCTGATCAGATCTGAACGAACCTGGACCGGAAATCAGGATTTCCCTTCAACTGGTATCAGAGCCATGGTTCTAAATTTTTTAGATCTGATTTTAAATTTATTTTAATTAAAAAATAATTGATTTTAGATGTCACATGAGATGTGATCAGATCTGAAATCAGAAAAAATTAAAATTAAATGATTTGGATCTAAGATTAGAAGATATGCATGACTAGTTCTAGAATAGAATAGTTCTATAGAATAGTCTTGCATGTTTTGATTTAATCTGATTAAATCATATTTTAGATCTTTTATTTACTATTTTTTGATATTATAAGTGTTATAATAACATCTGAAAAAATAGCAAATAAAAATTATTTAATTTTAAATATCATATGAGATATGATTGATGCATGTCTAGACTAGTTGTAGAATAGTTCTACATAATTGTCTAGATTAGAATTTATTTTGATTAGATCAATTTAAATCTAATTTTTTAGATTATTATGAGATAATTTAGATCTGAAAACATGCATGATTTGATACATGAGATGTATGCAAAATATGCCATGATTAGATCTAAATTTGTATATGAGATATATGATATAGATCTATAACTGTTTTGTAGTATTGACATGTTCCTGATTAAGGCATTCCTCTTGGCCGTCCGGTCATAAGAATGAAGAAGGGTTTAAAGGCCCTCTCTTCCCATTCGATGGGGTGTTCTTATGATGTGTAGGGGTGCTGCGTGTTCGTCCTTAATCAGAAATCCCAAAACTTACTTTCTGCAAAACCCTAGATCCTGAAACCCTAGGATTTATTGTGCATATTTTATTTATGAACCCTACTTAATTAAGAATTAAGTTTATGGAATATTAATTAGGTCTAAAATTGAGAATTTCAGATCTAAGACATATTCATAATACTGGGTTCGGGCTTGGGTAGCTCAATTAGGTCTAAGCGGTTGATCAAACCGAATCAAGAGTTGGTTAGATGGGATCAACAATGCTTAAATTGACCAGCCTAATAGGATTAAGTCTGGGTCAAGATCGAGTCACGATCAAGCAAGACCTAATTAGGCTCAGAGGTTAGAGTCTGGATTGTAGGCTAACCCAATTGGTTCTGCTCAACAATTTGGTGTCTAAGGTAAGTTTGGCACAGACGACCGACTGGTTTTTAATTGGAAGCTACTCGACCTGAATGCGTTCTTGTACGAGTTAATGGCATATTCCTTCCACCGATCTCACTTACCTGGCCATATCTGTTGACACAGTTCTGATCTTGAGGTGGTCAATAATCCGAGCTAACCCATGCCACTAGGTTAGTCATAATTGTTATGACTAAGCCAAGTCTAGTTTAATGAGACCTGAATCAATTCTCCCTAAGAAAAGATTAAGTCTGAGGTCTTCCACCATTGTAGATGTGCGGGCCCTTCCCGGGGTTGATTGTTCTCGGCTGGATACAGTGGCTCAGTTGCACCGGAAGACGCAACCATGTCTATTAGGCATTGGATGCTATGGGCTGGAGGATGAGTTGGGCTCAATATTTCGGATACGGTGAGAGACTCAATTAGGAACCCAGTCTATGCAAATGGTGGGTCTGACTTAACTAAGGAGTGGATCAATATTTTGGATACGGTGAGATTCATGAATTAGAGATCCAAGTTTGGGTGCACCATGATTAGAGAATCATTGAACAAGAGTTGTTCACTCATTGGCTAACCCATCACCAATAACTGTTAGGTGAGGTGATGAGTCAGTTGGTGAGACCGCACCACCCACTAGAAATCATTAATCATGGAGATTTTTGCATCTCTACAGAGGGAGTGTAGGGATCCGAGAAAATAGTGGGAGCTAATTTGTTTAAAAATTAAAATCCTAAAAAAATTGGTCAAGTCAAAATTACAGTATCTAACTAGAATCTTTGACTCTCTATAGGAATATGTCTGCGTCCAACCCATTGGCACGTATCCTGGACACACATAGACTGACCGGACCCAATTATAAAGATTGGCTCAGGAACTACAAAATTATTTTGGGTTCAAGAAGTTAACCCATGTTTTGGACCAGGACCCTCCCACATTACCAGCCCGTCCATCTGTTGAACAGAGAGCATCTCTGGAAAAATGGATTGACGAAGATAATAAGGCCAGATATTACATGTTGGGCTCGATGTCTGATGAGCTCCAGCGCCAACATGAGGATATCGGGACTGCTCGCCAAATGTTGGCTCACCTGTAGGAGATGTTTGGTGAACAGAGTCGCGCAGCCAAATATCAAGTCACAAAATGACTTTTTAAGGCTAAGATGCGTGATGGGCAGTCAGTCCAAGATCACTGTCTGACAATGATCAAGGACATGGAAGAGCTTGAGAAGCTCGGTGTGAAGTTAGACTTGGACCTGCAGAACGATATTATTCTGCAATCCTTGACTGATGCATATGGGCAATTCATCATGAATTACCACATGCATAAACTTCAGAATTCCTTGGCCGAATTAATGAATATGCTGGTTACCGCTGAGCTTTCTATGAAAGGTTCTAAAGGCTCAGTTCTTGCTATGGAATGGACTTCTTCCAAAAGAAAGTCTTCTGGAAAGAAAAAGAAGTCTGTGAAAAAGCAAAAGGTGGAAGGATCAAAGAAGAAGAAGGCAGAGCCGAAGAAGAAGGCCGATGTCAAAGGAAAGTGTTTCCATTGCAACAGCGACGGCCATTGGAAGCGGAACTGCCCTACTTACCTGGCCACCCTAAAGAACAAGAAGGAAGGTCCTTCTGGAGGTATTGCTCGTTATTCTGAGCAATCTAATGTGAGGATGCCAATGGACGATCCTAGGGATAGTCCAAAGCGATTAGATATCTATGGCACTTGAGATTAGGTCATATAGCGAAGATAGGATCAACAAATTAGAGAAAAATGGGCTATTGAGTCCATTGACTTTTGAGTCATATCCAACTTGTGAATCTTGTCTTCAAGGCAAAATGACTAAACTCCCTTTTGTTGGACATGGGGAGAGGGCCACAGATCTCCTTGCCCTAGTACATACTGATGTGTGCGGCCCATTTGATGTGCCGGCTAGAGGCAATTTTGTCTACTTCATTACCTTTACCGATGATCTGTCTAGGTATGGGTATGTGTATCTTATGAGACACAAGTCTGAAGCCTTTGAAAAGTTCAAAGAATTCAGACATGAAGTAGAAAAACAAACTGAAAAAACCCATTAAGGTTCTTCGATCAGATCGACGAGGTGAATACCTTAGCAGGGAATTCCTAGACTATCTCAAGGAAAATGGCATAGTCTCTCAATGGACTCCACCAGGAACACCTCAACTCAATGGGGTTTCAGAACGGAGAAATCGGACCCTATTAGATATGGTTCGATCCATGATGAGCTTCACAGACCTCCCTGATTTTCTTTGGGGACACTCATTATTAACTTCAATCTTATCTACTGAATAGGGTTCCCTCTAAAACCGTTCCTACCACACCGTATGAGATATGGCACGGTAAGAAACCAAGTCTGAGTCATCTCAGAATTTGGGGTTGTCTAGCTCATGTCAAAAGACAACAAGCAGACAAGTTAAAATTTAGGTCCTTCAGAGCTCGATTCATAGGATATCCTAAAGAGTCATTAGGATACTATTTCTACATTCCAGAAGACCACAATGTGATTATGAGTCGACATGCCATCTTTCTTGAAAAATAGTTTATTCAAGATAGCGGCATTGGAAAATAGATCAAGCTTGATGAGAAAGTCTCACAAGCAGAACGAGCTAAGGACCAAGTGGAACCAAATCAGGTTGAGCCAATAAGAACACTACCTCCTCCACCTCGTAGATCGGAAAGAGTTTCCCGTCCCCCTGAAAGATACTTAGGTATTGTTTCAGAGGATGTAGAGGAAATGTTCCTCATAGGTAATAGTGCTCATGGTGATGATCCTAAAAAATTTTGAAATATATCTCTTGATCTGATCAGATCTGAATGAACGTAGACCGGGAAATCAGGATTTCCCTTCAGTTATAGTTTGACTACACCATAACTCGGTCAACTAGCCATTCGAAATCCTGAGGTGTATGTTGGTTATAGCATGTTCATTGTAGGAACTGGATTGCATCAAGATGGAATTTATCTACCTCGGTGGTAGAGGAGCAGCCTTATGATAATCATGAGAATCAAGTCTAGAAGCCCATGGCTATGGCAGAGTGAAATAATAGAAAGAGTTTCTATTTAGGTTTTCACATCAGACTTGAATTGAATGATTACATCATATGACAGAAACTAGGGTTTGACGAGTTCACCTTAACCCTAATCTGATCGGGGCTCAAGATAGAAGAACTTAATCACACAGGTAGCTGCACCAAGAGGTTCGCATTCAGCTCTGATGGGTTGCCACCATATACTGCTAGGTGTCACTGGTGGATTTTGGGAGCAATTAGAATGATTTAGATGATCGATCATTCTAGCTGTTCGAATCAGAAGAGTTCTGATCCATCGAAAGGAGTTTCGATGATGTCGATGATAGAGATCATGACATATCCCATTACCATACAGAACTGAACCTAACTGGGTCACACAAACAAGGGTTTGAATCTGGTGATCATCAATTGAACTGATCCAGTTCAATTGATCTGAATGAGATTCAATTAGGTTCAAGAAAATCATGCTAGCACTCGATTAACCTAACGTTCTTCTTTTACTATCATAAATAGTTGTCCTGACTGAGCCAAAGGAGTTTGTGCTCGATCAGAGGCCTTCACTTGGTCTGACTGGAGCCTGTCCAGGTCAGAAAAGGGTTGTCTTATTTTGTAAGACAATACCTGCCATTTTTGGTCACCTGCCATTTCTCGTCCTTTGACTTTGGTCAAAAGTTGACTTTTGATTGGTCAAATGTTGACCATTGATATTTTGACTTCTTTCCACATGTCATGCACCTATTATAGAGCTGGTAGGGGCTTGTCCTCCTGTCAGAACTTGGCAAGGAGGAGGGTGCATGCCACCCTTGGCGTGCGCCCAAGCAGGAGGCTCCCAGGAGTCCCTATTGGATAGGGACTCCATCTCCTTTTTGGATTCCGATTAGACTTCTCCTAAGAACCAAGTTTGACTGAGTCTTAGGCACCATCTAAGGATGAATCCAAGGGACTCTATTTCCACCAATCAGATTTAGATCTGATTTCACAAAGGATTGTGATTGGTTGGGAAGAAGAGGAGTTGGATCACGCATAGTCTATAAATAAGACCCTGCGCCCAACTCAAAGAGCAATACAATTCTCCACACCCCAAGGCTGCCTCTCTCCTACTCCTCCATTTCAAGTCCATCTTCTCCCTCTCCTCTCCATGCCCAAAGTAGTTTGGGATCCAAGTTGGTGCAATCTAGATGAGAGAAAGGCGATAGAAAGCTAGAAGGCTGCGCTGCTGCAAAGGACAACTGCTGATCTTCGAAAGATATTTTGAAGATCCTCAAAATCAGATTCAGATCTAATTTTTGGAGACATGATAGAGAAGAAGAGGATCTCTAGATCCAGTCCAAGTGGATATCGGTAGAGGCCAGGCACTTGCATGGCTAGATCCAGAACCTTCCGCTGCTTATAGGATCATCAACTGGTAATATGGTTACCCTACATCAAGGTAAATTAAATTTGATTTAATTTATCTAGATTTTATTTTTATTATTAGAATAATAAAGATTAGATCTAAAAAATCTTAGATTTGATTCAAATCAAAGAAAATTTTTTTTGAAATATATCTCTTGATGCAATCAGATCTGAACGAACCTGGTCCGAAAAATAAGGATTTTCCTTCAACTGGTATCAGAGCTAAGGTTCTAAAGTATTTAGATCTGATTTTAAATTTATTCTAATAAAAAATATATGATTTTAGATGTCACATGAGATGTGATCAGATCTAAAATTAGAAAAAATTAAAATTAAATGATTTAGATCTAAGATTAGAAAATATGC